>JAQFJA010000026.1:6606060-6618893 GCA_029874485.1 Naso brachycentron | reverse complement strand
ACATTATTATGGTATTTATTAGCAAATAGTAAATATGTGTTTTGTTGTTGTTTTGCTTTTTATTTTTTAAATATAACAATGCTGTATGTCTGAAAGAGAATTAAAAAAAAAATCTCTAATACATTAACAAAATGTTTTGTTATGTCAGGTCTTTTTATTTCTATATTATTTATATTTATATATTAACACATTTTAAACAACCAGCAGTTGATCAAAGTGTTATACATGAAATAATAATAATAGTAATAATAATAACAAACGGTTTACCTAAAGTGGTTTCTTCTTCACAATACTTATTTATATTAAACAACTGTGCTTCTTATTACGTACACACAAACACAGCTTTAACCAGGCACATTCTCTTTTTGCCTCCTGTCAGCACAGTCTGGCAAAATATTCCTTGAGAATTTGTCCTCTCCAGATCAAGCGCCCCCAAACTACTTTACCATGCCGCACACACACCCTTTGTTTCCAGTGTCCTGAATTCATTAATGACCCCAGCCACTTACCCCATGGAAGATAAGTGGGTACCCACTTATCCATGTTACCCGGAGTCACCCCTCAGTCCTCAGCCTAAGGCCGCACAGCCCCCTCCTTTGTCCCAGATCCCTCTCAGCAGGATGCGGCATTCTCCCTAACAACCATGGGGTCCATTTGGGCTTGCTCCAGTTACCACCAAAAATCTCTGACGTAAACACTCCTTGGACACAGACGCAAATTTGAATGTTTTTCAGTTTTCTTTCTGTCATCCTCTTTTTACTCTCCTGACAAACACACTCATCCCTACAAGCATGCGGGTTTATTCACGTAGAAACAAATATAAAGTTTTGCCTAGGTCGACCTGAATGACACATGACCAGTAAGTAGCACTGTGTCTTTATGGTCCTGTTGGCATTTTCAGTAACCTAAAAGGCATGCTCATGCTTTCTGCTCTGTCTACCATTTATTTAATGCTCCAAGGCACAGGAAAACTGCATAAAGAAATGTCCGTTGGACAAAAAGGAAGACACCGAGTCACACATATATACATGCACAAAAAACAAATTTTTCTTTCTTTATGTCTACCTCTATCCTCTCTTTCATACATAGACATGCTGACCCAAACACTGAAAAATAAGAAAGTAATCATTCAGCACACACACACACACCCCCCGAGCATTTTCAAGCTGCAAAGAGGCTTCGTGATATGACCTCAAAGAAAGCCTCTGGTATGTGCCATTATTTGTGCATGCCCACACACACACACAAAATAAATAAATAAAATAAAATAAAAAATTCTCAAAAATAAAGACATGGAAGAACGCCCCTTGGGCAAGACAGTTCACCAAAATGCACGAGTAAATGAAAAAAGACTGCTCAAAGACTTCCTATATTTATGTCCCCTTCCTTCTCAACCTCTCAATTTATCATCTGTTGAATTCCTCTCTTCATCTCATTTCTATCGATCCGCTATCTGAGGTGAACGTGTCAGAAGTGAAAGCTGCATGAGGGCAATGGCAGTGCAAGCGCACACCGCATTCAGCTGTCAAATTCAAAGCAATAAGTACGCTTTTGTGTTAGCAATGTCACAAAAGGACAAGCGCCTCCATGTGAGCACACACGCAGGAACACTCACATCAACACACACACATACACTCACACCCACACAACAGACTGCTGCAGCTTTCCAAGGCTGTGATGTCTGCTATCCAGAGAGGAGATCAGCGTGGTGGTGCTGTCCAAGGTCCTGACCAGTTGATGTAGCACAGGAGCTGTCCACAGTTCTGAAACCTGCTTTGGCTTCTACATGCTGTGTGGTGGCAGGCAGCAGGCTTGTTTCATTCTGAAAGGAATACTGGTACTGAATCGAATCTTCTCTATAAAAGTGTTTTTGTGACTTTTTAATTGCCAACATTTTAAAAACATTAAGAAATTCACAGATTTTTCCAATGCATTTCATTTTATTTAGCCCAGAATGTGGACAGTGCCTTGGAAATCTATAAAATACGGGCAGATTTTTGTTTAAAATGTTAAAAAATGTTTTCAAAAAAAGAAGAAAAAGAAAGAAATATCATCAATGAGAGTATAAAGAAATTACAGCTCTTTCAATGACATCTATCCATTGTATTGCAGCAACTGTGTCAGGCTTATTTTTCTTAATTAATTTAATTCACCAGAAAGTGCACTTCGCTCCAACAACAAAGAAACAAAATAAAATAAAACCCAACAAAACCATCTTTGTTGTCTTTGCAGTTATCCAACAATCACCAGCTCTGTTTTACTTCACATTTAGATTTTATTTTAAGTACTGGGGAAGGCAAAGTATTATATTTTGAGATGGGGGGATGGCATAAAAAATTGTATCATTGACAAAAACGTAGGCGAATTTGTGCTTCGCGGCTTGACAAAAATGGCAGAATCTCAGCAGAAAAACATATCTGACACTTCCATTTCATGTCACATATCTGAAACATTTTGTTATGTTGCGGAGATCATCATATTTTGTTGGGTAATGTGATTGGGTAGTATTAATGTCCCTATGGAGACAGTTTTTACCAAACCTCCTAGTTGCTATTCTAGTGTTTGGGTCAAATTTGGTTACCATGGATACATCTGAAACCTTTCGCCGAAGCATAAACTGAAAATGTCATGCTATTCTTACATTTCTGTCAGGCGACAGTTATCAAATGTGTGAAGCGCTGAAGTATAAATTGGTCTTAGTTTCACTACAAACTCTCTTTCCAAGTTAGACACTTGATAAATTTGAATTGGAGATCTTTGTAAAATTGATAAGCCTATCATAAAAACAAACTATTTGAAGAACTGCTAGTGCCCACAGGTGGCAATACAGGATCAGCGTGAGGATTCGTTGAGTTCGGATTCGGGTTTGAAACATTTTCTTCATTTTTTTAGAACTTGTCCGGATAGGGTATCATTTAGAGATCTCCTGCTCAAACAACGTATAAAATTAAAAAAGCTTAAACTTGTGGGTTGGGGGAGGGCAGGTTGTTTTTTTACAGATGCACGGGGAGTGTACATGTCAGGGAGGGCAGTTGATTTTTAACAGGGTATATTAAAATTAAGCCCCACATCCCCCTTATAAACAGCAGTTACTGTGTTGATACGCTGGCTCCTAGCTTACACATTTCTCCTTCAAGTTAAGTTGCTATATCAGTTGTCTGAAAGGTATTTCAGTACTACTGCACAAAACAAAGTTATAGAGTGTATAAATGAAGGGCAAGAAGATGCTATACAGCTGGGTCAGGGACAGAATTTCCAAGTTACTGCCTGAGTCATGATGCTGGTGGCAGACCCACCGTTTAATGTGATTTCTCCGACTTCTCCGTACTTAGCAATGTGGGACACAGTTCAAACGAAGAGCTCAGACAGAATATATCGGGGGAGCTGTGTGTATATGTGTGTGACTGTGCATGCGAAAGAGTGCAGGCTGGCTGATGAAGTTTGTGTGTGCACGGAGGCAGTGTGTTTGTGTGCATGTGTGCGTGTATTTTGCGCGTGTGTGCACACGCTCACACTAAGTTGGGCGTAACGATGGATTCAAAGGGAGCCTTTGAAGTATTTTGATGTTCCCTGGCTGCTCTCTTGCCAGTTTCCTAAATAGGTCAGAGACTCTGCTCTCTGCCTTCTGCACCATGCTAGCTGTGCTGCAGCCTGCTAGAAAGAGTCAGAAAGGGCAAAAAAGGGAAAACAATCTACTTAACTTTACACTGCCTCATTTGAACTAAAAGTACGGCGTAGATTTTAATTGACTGTATTTCGGTTGAGTGCCGGTGTTTGTTGTGATGCTTGACAGGTGCACCGAAGGGACCTGGAATCTGTTGACATCTAACGATTTCAGCTAGAAAGACGGACAGAAAGAAAGATGGAGAGCACAGAAGAAAACACAACGTAAACTTGAGTCACATATAGAGCAAAAGATAACATGATTTAAATAAAAAGAGAGAGACTGAGATAGAATAGGGTGGTGATAAGAGGGATGACACAGACAGAGCAGGAGAGGCATAGAATGAGGAAGAGGATGAGAGTGCTGGTGTGGTCCTGCAGGCCATCTGTCCATGGTGCTGTGTGAGTTCTGGCTTGGTGCTGCTGGTCCCATGTAGGCCAGTCATTTGCATCTTCCAGCCTGCTGATTAATTTGGTATCTGGAGAAAGCTTTCTCTCAGACACATCAACTTAGTCATGCCCATTTTGGTGGATGTGTGTGTGCCTGTGTGCTGCTCTTATTTTTTGTGTTTAGAAAAAGTCATGTACCAGCCTCCACAGGTGCCAGGGTGAGACCAGGCCCAGACTTGTGTGCCAGTCGTACAAATACATGGCAACCACCTTGTGGGACAGCAGACAAAATATCATGTTGGTTTATACTTAAAATAACAGAGCCATTTTTTTCTATTTCATGTCTCTCTCCTCTCCCGTGCAGAATTTAAAGGCATACATACATGAGTACACACACACACACACATGCGAGCAAGCACCTTCTTCTCATTCCCATTCCCCAGGACCCTGTTAGCACCTTCTTCTCTCTCTTCCTTGCAATAGGAGGAATAAATCAGAGTGAGTGAAGTGCTTGTTTTAGTTGCCAGTGGTGGCATGGCCAAACCTTCAGGGGGGTGGCATGATTTATTGTCGAGTGGCACAAAGCGAACAAATTCTGCCATGGGAATGGACAGACACCCCCGCAGAATGCGATTTGCCTTCTGTTGGGCTGGACCATGTTAGCAAATAAGGCAGAACTCATCCCCTCCCCACTCCAACACACTGACACACACACACACACACTCTTTTTCTGGATGGCAGCAACACTGGGGACAAGCCAGGGGAGATCAGAGTGGGAGGTTGGTGTACGAGGGGGGGAAGTATTTCTGTGTCACGAAAAGCCAGATCCCTGTTTCCTCTGCTCCACCCTGCTCATTGGTTTCCCACAGCCCTAAAAAGAGAGCCCCCAAGTGGAACATCTCTCTGATCCTCCCCCCTCTCCTTCATTGGTCCCCCCAACAGGAGGTCTGGACTCCACCAGAAACCCACGGCCTCCCTCTGGGCTTCTATGATCCCCTCCATGTCCTCACCGTGGATAAAAGTGGTCTTACATCCTCACAGATGTTAGGCCAATTTTCCAACACCCAAGGCCCCACACAGATGCATAGGTTTGTGTCACAGTCAAAGGCGCCACAGCCGCACTCATGGAAGCGTCACATAACTAATGTGTGTCACTGCTGCATATCAAAGTCTTTATGCATCCCCACAGACTCCCAACTTATCATTACAAAGACACACTCTCGCATGCACCCACATGCACTCTGACTCTCTTTCACTGACACACTCGATGCACTTTTTTTAGCATTCAGCATTCTCTGATAATACCTTTTTTTGTGTTTTTTGTCATGCACCAAGTTTCTGCAGAATAACCATGAGATTAAATGGAACAAACTCTGAACCAGACAGATGCCCTATCATATTTGAAGTATCGCCACCTGCTGTGTTTTGAAAAATGAGTGGCTATATTTGAAGCATGAGCGTCAGGTCTGCCTCTCTACACTGTTTATCTTAGTTGACTTCCCATGGGGGATTGTAATGCCTGTGTCAGTGGACACACTAATAGAGATGTGTGAGGTTAAGACTATTGTATACATCAACGCCAGGGATCTGTGTTCCACTATTATAGGCCTGTCACCTTCCTCCTGGGATTATACAGGTTTTAAATGGAAGAACGGCTTCTTACAATACAATTCTGAGGGGTTTTAATCTAGACAAACAACACCTTCATATGAGGTATTATAGCAGACTGTCATCCGCGGATCTCACTTCTTGTAGAACAGGGTGTCGCTGAAGGCCTGCCACGGACCACACGAAGAGGATTAGTCAGAGTAAATCTACCTGGAAAATGTTAATGTGCTTAACCGTATGAAACAGTCTGAGTCTGAAATAAGAGATAATGTATCGGCAGGGTTGAGAAGGTTACTTTTAAAATGTCATCCGTATCAAAATAGAGATGTCCTGATGAACATTTCATCAGTAAAAGAACAATTTTGTGAGCTTAAAAGTGCATTTAGTACTATGTCCCAGCTATTATTTCAGCTAGGGATGGCAATTTCAGTCTGTCGGTCACCACTTAAATTCAGATTGAGATAAAGTACAGGTTGGATTGGCAGAAACTTTGATACAGATGTTCTTAGTTCTCAGAAGACGCCTTTGATGATTCACTGACTTCCTCCAGCTAGTGGTTTAGAGTAAAATGTCTTGACATTTTTTGGATGGATTGCCATGAAATTTGGCAGATATTCATTCATGGGATCAGATTTATTCATTTTCTCAACATTGGTGATCCTTTGTGTTTTCATCTAGCACCAACAGCAGGTTAAAGATGTTCTGCAAAACCAGAGACATTCTTAGCTGCCTCAGCATTATATCGTTCGTGGCCCTTGTTACCAAATGTTAGCATGCTAACAAATAAAACTAACGTAATGACTACTGTAAATGTAATTCACAATCGATTGTTTGAAATACATGTAATTTAATACAAACCTGTCTGCACAAATCAAAAAATATGGAGGACAAAAAATAAGGAGCCTATCTTATTTTTTGGTGGCCTTTTTAGAATCTGGGGCCTTGGAAATTTTTCTTAAAAATATTTGTAAAATGTAATTTGAATTTTTTTTCACCGATTTAAAAAAAAACAAAACAAAATCAACAGTGTCCTAGAACTTGGGCCTATTTTCATATCATAGTGATGGAGAGAGAAATCCATTTAGAGTATACAAGTGTCCTTTTCATTCAAAAGAAAACTATGTTCTCATCTTTGGCTATTTCCAGTTTGTATTGCTCAAACATTAACCTCTGTGATACTACAAAAAGGATTCTTGGATTTAAAGTTTTTCATTACTAGCCCAAAGCTATTTCCAACAACTTGAGTAGCTGTACAGAGTTGAAGTACAGTTTCCCTTAACCCTGAGGAAAGGTGATTGTATTTTGTTTTCCTTTGTGTTCACATATGTGTACGTGTGTGTGTGCTTGTGCACTTGTGTGCGCGTGTGCCTTAGACTTGTGTGTGCCTGTGCAAGGTTGTGTGGCAGATGCATGCTTTTTTTTTTTTGGTCCGTGTCTGAAATAGCTTTCTGACCTTTCCGTAGAGTTTTTCTCCGTTTTTTGTGCTGTCAGCCATATCCTCCTCCTCTAAATGGATGGCCGTTACTTGCACTCTCTTCCTAACAGCAGCACATAGTTGATGATATGCATTAATAATGTTTAATAATGATAACAATCTCAATTTAACAATCCTACCCCCTACCTTCTCCCCATCCCTTGTCCCTCTGTCTCTCAGCCTTCCTCTGTGAATTTATTCATGGAGTGAAACAGCAAATTAACGAAATTCCAAATGGCTGTGGCAAAGCCCTCAGAGCAGAGTAACAAGTTGGGTGAGAAAACACACCAATGTCTTCATTTACATTTTCATTTAATTTTCCCTTGGCCTGTAGCGCTGTGTACAGAATCAATCTTTCTAACTCCATTTCCAATATATTACTGAGAGACAGCAGGAAGAAAGAGGAGGTATTGATTAGAGCGTTCATTTTGTCTTCTCACAGATTGCACACTTCATAAGAACAGTGATGAAATTGCTGTTTGTTTCCTTTTTCTTGTCTTTATTTTATTTGAGAGAGTAATGATGGTTGTTTGATGTGGCTGAGTTGTGACAGTCAATACACATTTATCTCTCCTTCTGCACAAAACATTTGCTTTACTTTGTGTTGACCCACTAAAAACAAATTCTTAAAAGAAAGATACCACTTCTATCATTTGATAAAGTCAAGCAGTTACTGCATTTATAAATTAATTAATTTACCATTATTATTATCATTATTATTATTATTATTAGTAGTAGTAGTAGTAACAGTAGTAGTAGAAGTAATACTGTTGTTATTACTATTATGCACCAATGCTGTTGATGATCAAAAGTTTTAAATATAACAACTTTTTAGTATACTTTTGAATCTAAATATGCCATATTTTCATCATTTTCTAGCCTGGTCAGGACCAGAGACTCCGCCCACTCAACTGACTGGACTTGATTTTCTTGGTCTGGCATTGCACTACGAAACTGTGATTTCTCCGGTTGAAACTATGCTGGCTTAAGGTTAGAGCACAAAAATAGAAAGTCATGTACAAAAATGGAAAAAAAATGTATCATTAAACAACTCAGAACAGAAGTGTGTAAGAAGTGCATAAAACATTATTTCATGTCATGTCAAACTGCGATGAATACTGTATAATTTACAACCAGAACATAGAGGATTTTGGCTCAGGAGACTGCTGAGGAGGCAGCAGAAAGAATATATCTGCCCTGGAAAGACAGCCTATTCTGAGCTCCAGCACTAAATGTTACAGGTTTGAGTAACAAACTCACTCAACTTTGCCTTCCAGCCACCTGCAAGGCAAACACAGCAACGCACTGGCAAACATAGTTAGTGAGGTCATCAATGAACTCATTAAAGAAGAAAATGTTATAGCACTGGATTGGGAGGATACTGTATATATTAAATATTTACTGCGGCACTAAATCATTTAAATGACTTGCCCTACTTATGTTTATGTAACTAATAATTTAACAAAAGTTTTGACTCAAAGTGTGTTATTAAAACAAAATTTTATATTCCTGCAGTGGGGTTAATTATTTTTCAGTTATCAGTGGCGGCACTGTAATCCAAAGCTCCTTGTGTTTGTCACTGAAAACCTGTTAAATGGGATCCTGACACCAATTCACATCTTCAGCTGGAAAATATAGGCAAATCTGCCTCGGGACACGTCCTCCATATACTACTATCTATTGAGATTCCAATGATTTTCAATGAGGAACAGAGACTCCTAATGGAGGTGTATATTAGGCACCCAGCTGTCTGTTAGTGCAGCTCAGTGATTGATGGGAGGAGACATGCGCCATTTACTGGCCAAGCTGGAACTAGAAGGAATCTCCATCTTCTCTTTCAAAGCAGTCACAAGATGCCTCACAGATAAAATTGGCCTGTTTCCATGAAGGAAAGATCTGCTAAAGTCAGGAGCAGTCACACGCCTCCAGTGTGTTTTTTTACGTGCACAAATATACCTGCACACACATGGGCAGTAAATGAGAAGACACACAGGTTGACACACATACTGAGGTACGCAAATGAGTATTTCTGGTTGTAGGATACAAACATTCATAGCCTCAAGCGCACTCAGACATGCACAAAAACTTGTTTTTGTAATTAATTTTGTTTCAGTTTACAGCTAAGCATGCTAGAGACTCAAAATCAAAATTTGCGAATCTCCTTAATAGACTTTTACATTTAGGCTTGGGATGTTTGCTCTGTGCCCAAAGATTTTTTGCCATTTCAAACCAACTTGACTGATTTTGAATTCCTGTCAGTATATGTTTTAGTGCACACAAGTGCATTTGGGTGAACACATAGAATGGCAATAAACCTGCTACAAGCTTTTGTTTACTAGGATGATAAATATTGGAACCCATAAAGTGTCTCGACATGCAGATGTATTGTTACTGTCTTATAGAAGAAATTGGCCGAGACTTTGACTTGTATTGGCACAACCGCCCACTCATACATGCACAGTAATTGACAGTGTGGCAGTTAATTGAATCCCAATCTTGTTCTCTAATATGTCTGCTGTCCTGCGCTCTAACAGAGTAAGTTTGCCTCTGACTGACATACAGCATGCTGTCATCCACCCTTTCATCGAGCTCTTGTGAAAACAATGGGCTGTTTGGAGCCAGGCCTGCCATCCTCGCCAGTCCAGAGGGACATGGGAGCCAAAGACAGATGCCGTCTCATCTCTGCTAATTTGATTTCTGGTGTGTGCCTGTCGCAGCTACATGGGCTGCACATTAATTGAGATCATGCAAATAAGACAGGGCTTAATTTACTTAATTATAGATTTCTTTTTTTTCCCTTACAGTGTTTCTTCATCCTTCTCCCAGTTTCTTAGTTCAGTCGGATGGATGTGTCATCTTTACTTTCCATTATCAGCCATCCGCTTTGAGTGTGCTTATAGACATTGTAGACTATGCTTGATATTGGCTAGTATTCATTTTTTTATTGCTTCATGAAACTGTGAAGACATTATTTTGGTCTATCTTTTATATGCATAGTTTACTGTCACCGGCCCCATTGGCTGGGGTTTTTATATAAAAGAATGGTTTAACATTAGAACTTTCCTTAATTTTAGTTAATAGCAGCATTTTGACAACACCAATTTCAGAACTTAGAGGACCATACCAGTCTATTTTGGATTTTTCACTAAGGATGCACGATATTATCGGCACTTTATCGGTATCAGCAGATATTAGCTTTAAAATTAAATATCGGATATCGGCCAGCACGCCGATAATCAACATTCATGTTGAAACAGGGTACAGAAACACCATAGGAAACGTGAAAATAGTTAGGTATAGGTAAATCACCCTTCTAAAGAGGACCGGCTTACACCTGTGTGGGTTCTGGTGATGCTGGCTGCTGTCGTTGTTATTTGTCCCACCATCTAGGCTTTTCGTGAGTTTTTCTGCTGATTTTTCCCTACAAAAAAAGGATGAAATGCTCTGTTGCCACTTCATATTGGTAATCACTTTACATAGCTGCTATCAATAGCAACTAACTTCAACAGTAAGCTAGTTGTTATTGTTTAACAACAGCTAACTTGACACTAGCAGGTCATTCCAAGCGTGACGCGCAGTCATCATTACTATTGAAACACAATATGAGAATTCCAGCGACTCGCGATTTTGATTCATAAACTATTTTTAAAATAGCCTGTGTTACTTATCAACTTGAAACTTCAACTGGCAGGAATATGAGATGCATATAATGTAGTCTGACCAAAAGAGGGGATAAGACTGAAGCTGAATGACTACGGGGGGGATATCAAAAGCAGAAAGGGGGAAATCCCCCCATTCCCCCCAACAATTCGCACCCAATTTTTGGAATCATATGAGATATATTGTGAACTTTCTTCACTGTTACTCAGAGACTAGCATTCATGTAGCAGAGCAGAGGTAGTAACAAACAAGACCAGCTAACCAACACACACTGTAACATTAAACAACTTCAAACAACTTTGAAGAGAATAAATCTATGAGTTTGTTTCACCTCAAAAACCCTGTACCCCACTCAGTGTAGAGTGGCTTCTTCCAGAGCTAAAGGTGCAGCAAAGAGGCTGTTCTCCACTGTGGCAGATATAGCGTTGGAGCACAGGTTTAGAGCAGAGCTGGCTGTCTCATTAAAAACTTGAATCTAACCCTTAACAGTAAGACTGCGATTCTGAGCTTATAAATCTTAATTGATCTCTATAAAATTCTGTTGGCATACACCAGCTAAAAGAATTATTGTTATGGCACTCTTTGTATTCATGTGATTGAGTACATGTGTGCTTGATTCATTCAGTGGCTGAAGGTGAGGGGAAGCCATAACTTTTGTTTGGGTAGAAAAATTGTATCACCCTATCTATGGGAGTTGTTTGTTGGCCTCTTGTAAGATTCAAGCAGTAAATCAGATGGCTTTGTAGAGATGATATTTTGTTCAGTGTTTGAAACCTACAGCCTAATTGCAATGGGACCCACTGATACTTGCCAAAATGCCAAAGGGGTCTACATAATTGCAATTAGTTGAGTTCTATTCTTACAATATTTAACTCCTCATGAATTAATTTAGCTTTTTATTGAGATTTCTTTTAAGTAATATACAATAGGACAACATAGGCAGTATGTGTTCTTGGAGTTATTGCTGTTGTTTTGAAATCTCACCCCAGCAGAGTGAGAATAGTGTTTTACCCGCTTTGTTATAGTATGTGCCAGGATATGGTATTACTGCTGACAAAAGTGTCAAAATAAATTATACATTTCACCAAGAAATACATATCATACCTGAATACATTATCACAAAGAAGTCTGGCTATGACTCAGTGTGTATTTTATGCTGATGTACAGATTAAGGAGCTGCACAGAGGCACCTGTAGATGACTGCTATCTATTCCAAACATAATAGCATGAAATAGCAAAGGCTGAACTCTGATCCCAGGGAAAGTTGAGGAATATCAAAAGCAATATCTCACAGATTGCCAAAGCTTCTATTCAAAAATATCTCTTTATGTGTCCCCTTCCCCTGCATGGTGACTTCAGCGTAGTTCAACAAGGCCTCACCATATTAGGCCTTATACACCCTTTCAGGGGGGATAAAAGAAACTCCCCTACAATATTTTTAAAAAGAATTTTGTTATTTGCAACTGGTAAAACGCTAAGTAATACTAGTCACATCAATGATATCGTTACACGCTAATGATTTTTGCTCAAAAGCAGGTTAACCATTGCTATTTGGCAGCAATTATAGAGGCTGTCATCTGGCCAAGTATGTAGAATAAACACATCATTTCCCTCCTATAGAGCCAGTGTGCGGTGGCTGCCCCCTCCCTCTGTCTTTTCCGTTTCTTTCCCCTCAAGTGCATCTGATAAAATTAATTGAAAAGAAAAGCAAGTAGCATCCTAAGGCAGTGTTATTGTTATTATTATAATTAGCAAACGTGGCATGGCCCACTGTCTCTGTGGCCTGTTAGCTTACGGGCTAAAGCCTCTAATGAGGTAGCAGTCATGTGGTGTCAGCTCCACTGTGAATGAGCAGTGTAGACGAAGCAGAATGGGCACATCATATCTGTGGGGGTCCACTTATATGTGTGTGTGTGTGTGTGTGAGTGTGTGAATACACAAATTGGCATATCATGCGCAGAGCTCAAAAGGGGCTCCTGACATCATTCAGATGCGGTCAAGAATAACCAAGTAGGACCTCATAGACCAATAGAATATT
>JAQFJA010000026.1:6491962-6502194 GCA_029874485.1 Naso brachycentron | reverse complement strand
TGCAAAGTCATGACTATCTATTTTAGAGCAGACAGCAGCAAGTCACTGTAATCAATAACAGTGCATACAGTGCATAAGTCCCAAGCTGATCTCTGAGATCAGCTGCAGGGGCAATCATGATAATTTTAATAGATGGGGATGGACTATATAAACACTAATTGGTGGCATGCTGAATTGCAAGTAGAGTGACACAATCAAATTAATAATAAACAGTTTAAAGTAAGTCATTACCCAAGGCAACAGGAGCTGCTCTGGATATAATGAAATTTTAACTTTGGATCTATTTCAGCAATTTCCAAAATTAACACATCTCTCTTCAGGCTGTTGGTTGAAACTCATGGTGGAGATAAAGACAGGCTATTTGAAACCTTCCTGCCACACCACATCCACACTGACATTGCTCCATTCAGAGATATTTTACAAAATGCGTCAGGTTTTAGCACGGCTAAGGCAGTTGCATTAGATAGAAGACACCTGAAAAGGACTCTTCTAAACAGAAACTTACTACTTATACACTGAAATTATTCTTACAACAAGAGTTAACTTCATGACCTATAGTCTTTCTCAAGTTGTAGATTCAGTACTGTGTGTCTAATATGGCTGCTGATCAAACATGTTTGACTTGGGTTGGGTTGTTGTGTTATTTGTAATTTGTAATTTATTAACTTGAATAATATCTGTAATTGCATATTATGCAATGTATGCCACTGGATGTCTTCCTATCAAAATAACAAAAATAAAATGTGTAGTTTGATAATGTCGTCAGGTAGTGTGAGAATATATGATTTGTTTTTTCCATCATTAAACAGCCACCAATGCAGATGAAAATCTGTCTGACTGACTCAGGCAGAAATGATGGCTAAATTAGTTTTTTTATGAGAAGTTTTATTCACATTACATTTAGTCATGATTTGCTTACTTCTTTCCTCAAACTGGTGTCTGGACTGATGCTACCACAGAAGTTAGTGACAGACAAGAAAATGAAACACAGTGTTACCGCAAATAAAATTACAGATTTCTACTGAGTAAAAAACATTTGGAATAATGTAAAAAGGACCTTCATAGGATTTTTGAGGTGATGCCGATATCCATATTAGGGAGCAAGAAAATTCCAATATCAGATCTATCAACCAATATTATAGACATATAATATCTGCTGAATGTGGTTAGAAAATAGTTGTGACAAAGATATGTAATGGAGGCAAGATATTTTCCATTCCTATTAGTGAGCTAAACAGTAAACACTTCACTCATTAGTCATTATCTAATGGACCGCCCTCTGCTGGACAAACTACAGAGTTAAACCATTTTAAATCACTAGTCTAAGCATTTTTTCCAGCTTTGAAGAGCAGTTTTAATATCGGTATATATCACAGGACATATACTGCTATATCTGCTGATAATATCAGCAAACTAATATATTGGTCGGACCTAAATAAGAGTACAATTTCTGCTAAATATGTAACAAAGAAAGCAGAAATGTACCATATTGTTCATTCCAATGCTGCTATACCCAGTCCACCAAGTATTTAACATTAGAGCCTTTGTCATTCAAAGCACATTTGTCAAGGTGAGAAAAAGCCTCATGTGCTGCTCTAAAAACGACATTGAAATTACCTGGACAGTGAAGTGGCCAGTACATGAATAATATATCACTTTAATCACATGGGTCAGTTTTGATGATATTGACACTTTCTGTCCTTCAGCCACAGCCATCGAGTAACTTTTCACTGCACACCTCAGCAATAGACAAAATCAGAGCTGTCCACCCAGATCAATATTAGTATGCTCCAGCCACCTCTGTGTGTAATTAATTCAACCCAACCTATTAAAAATGAATTGACCAATTGCAGATCGGTGGGCAGCTATTGCCTCTCTATTTCTATTCAAAACAGAAAGCGACATGACTTTGCTAAGTATAACACTGAGGGCAGAGAACATAAAAACCACTGTACAATTCTTATGTTTTTATCTATTCAGCGCAATGTGATTTTCAGTCTCACGTCGTTTTGTATCTATTCACAAGTGTACCTATTGATTGTATTTATTTTGATTCTAGCCCCCCCTCCCCTCCTTCTTTTATATCCTCTGTTTCTAGAGCTTTTTGCGGGTGAGCAGCATTGTGAAGCTTCTCATCAATGTAGCTGAGTGGAGGTGCTGAGACAACACCTGTAGCAGCACTTATTTGTCTGCTGCCACAGGACATTTCCACTGCCTTGCTACTGTTTCCTTTTTTTCTTTATCCTTTTCTATTTTGATATTTTTCCTCCAAAGTAAATCCAACTATTCATTCTCATAGTGGGTGTGTTCCTGCGAGCTGTGAGAAGTCAGAAAAGCTATATCGAGCCCTATCAGTGTGAAAATGTCAAGAAGCATGCAAAGGAAAGCTCTGTGTCTTTGCTCTGCAGATTCACCTGATCTTTCAGCCTTTTGCTCAGTATGTTTTCTTGCGTGTGTGCACACAAGCTAGCGACTCAATCACTGTTTTTTGTTTTGTTTGTTCGTGCCTAAGTTTGCGTAGGCACGCATGTCTGCGAGTGTGAGTCAAAGGCAAGTGTTTGACTTTTTGAACAGATTTCATTTCTGCCTTTCTTCTGCATTCTCTCTTTCATTGCTTTTATTCCCCCATCTTTCTGTTCTTCACACGTCTGCTTTATCTTTTCATTCTTTTTTCCACATATCTAAAATTCAACATGAAAGAATCCCATGGCCTTCTGAGGCCAAATATAGAAGGAGGCAACTTTCTTTTACTTTTCAGTTCATTTTCTCTTTAATCGTATTTTTATGTTGTCTATGCTTATTTATTTTACTTGGACAAAGTTGCAGTCACAGATGAAAGCAGGAGTCGTCTAAGAGTAAGTGGTGTGTACGATCAGACGTGGCTGGTATAAGATCTGAATTATTCTTGCGCACACAACCTACAACACACAAACGCACGCATATTGACATACATGCGCACAGAATCGCATGTCCATCAGTTAATAGTTAGCCTTAAGTGTGCTTGACTCTGCATGTTGAGGACCAATTCAAAGATTGCTGGTGTGGGATGAGAGACATGAAAAGTGAGAGATAACTCACCCTTTCCAATACGCCCACACACACACACACGCAGGCACACACGCACACACATCCACACTCACCTCTCTCCCTCGTCTCTCACCCTGTCTCTGCCATGTGATTAAAAACAAAATCCTATTTTGCGTTCTCTGGCCCACACGTTTACACTGTGACACACAGTGAGGTGCATGTTATGAGTCTAACTAGCTCTGTAGCAATGTCACATAGCCAAGTCCCTGCCTAATCAGGCCACTTACACACACACGCAGACATGCGCACACAAACACAGATGCACACACTTTGCGGAGGCCATGTGTTGGGATGGTGATAGAGGGTTGGCAGTTGGCAGACAGACAGCAGACGCTGTTCTTCGACATCAAACGTCTCAAAGCCGAATCTCACTTTCATGCCTTCTCTCTCTCTCTGTCACACGCGCACATACACACATACCGTCACGCACACATCCACAAACACAACAACGCACATTTCCTCTGATCTCGCTGCCAAAACTCAAAGACTTGGAAGGACTAACACACACACGAGCGGGCACATACACACCGACATATACACGAGTACTAAAAAGTGAATCGAATTTCGTCAGCCATTGTTGAAACCTGCTCTGTGAGATGCAACTACAAGTTTCATGTGTGGCTTGAAAATGATTCAGAATTTTTTGTTTTGCTTTATGACAGAATCCAGTCAAGCATCACGATCCTGTCTACAGACACAGACTGCGTAAGAATGCAATATGTGAAAAATACATACATTACAGGAAATGTAATCATGAAGCTCTTGTACGATCGACAAAATTAAAGGGGAAATAAATGAAAACATTAGAAGGACAACATAACAAATTAAGATGACCAATTTAGATTCAGAGCACGAGGGGTCGCTGAATGGTTTAATGAATACTGAAGAGATATGAATCTTATGCTGTTGCCTTCAGCATAGATCTCAAGATCTAGATCTCAAGCTAATTTATGGCAGATTTTTCCGACTTATTAGACCATGCTCTATCACCATCATCAAAACACCAGCTGAGGAGGTATCTTTTGTATAAAGTGTTCATCCCTCTAGTAGAATCCCAGAGACTTTTGAAGTGAATCACTGGATATATTTACGTGATGACAGAAATTGTGTTGGTCTGACCATAACTGGACTTTTAAAATAGGCTACATGTAAATATGTCAATCCCACTGAAACTGAACTAAGTCGAATTTCTCTAAGTCAGACAAACATACCTAAATAATGTGGTTGGGAGTCGATTTACTCTCGCATGTACTCGTCTCAGTCAGTCCCTAACTGGCCTAAGCGTTCTGCGCATGATAGTCCCCGTGACTCCAACAGCATCAATTTGTAGAAGAAAGCCAAGAAGAAAAACAAGAATACCGTAAGCTCGAGCGGTAGTGTGCATCTCATTTGTACCAAAAGTAAACTAACTTGTTTGTAGCTTGTAAGGTCAACCGGAAGAGGGTCCGATAGCAACCAGCTAATCGGGGCATATCGCCGCCTAACTTTGCAGAATCGGATATACTTTCTGTCAATTATTCGATTTTCCCCAGCACTTGTGTGATGGGAGAAGGAGTCCCAGCAGTCCAATTAAATGGCCTAATCAAGCTATTACGGCAGCTCCACTTAACTGTGCATGTAAACGTACTGACTGACAAGGGAAACCGAAGCTGTTCTGTTGGTTCATGAAAGCCAAACACGTCACTGAGGGTGAGTTCACACCAAACCTGTTTGGTACAAGTAAAACAAACTTTTTTCTTTTTTTTTTTTTTTAAAACCTGCTTTTTTGTTTCCATTGGGCCGGCATGAAAGCAGTCCGTCGAACCTAAACTAAACAACTCAGCAAACTGAATGGCCCAAACAAGTAAAATGGAAAAATGTGTTTTTCATTTGGTTTTAATAGGGCTTTTATTGGTGCGCTTCAATTGTGACATAAAAGCAAAGCAGAGCGACTGCAGGACTCTGTGACTGGAGAATAAATTCCACAGCTAAACTACTGTTGAATTCATTGCTGATCATTGGAACTGTCATGGAAGCAATTTGTCTAAGCAATCTATACAATTATGCAGGATCATTTGTAAATGGCAACAATGTATCATTCAGAGCTGTGACAGCAACCTAAGACACTGCATGTTGTTTTTCTCGGATTTGTCACCTATCTGTACATGAAGCTGCTCTGTATGGCTATTTCAATCAGCATCGACTAGTTAATTAATTTAATGTTTTGTCTGTTAATCATCTGAGACTTTGGTATTGACTCCATTAGAGAGAAAATGGCAGAAAAGAATTAAGAGGGATGTAAATGTCTTGATTAAACCTTTGCTTAGCTCCGTTGAATAATGCAAAGGTCTCTTACTCGTGATGGATGAATGGTAACAGACAGTGATAGAGAGTGGACTCAGACAACAGACAAGATGGAGAGATATCATATAGATATGATTGATAAGATGGAAAGTGATTCATTGACTCATCTAGACCCAGCCAGAGCTGCAAATTGAGCCACGGGTGGCATGCCGGCGAAGGTGAAATTGACTTCTTGCGTCTTCAGAAAGTTTAGAGGAGATTCTCAATTCTCGTGCAATAAAGCCGAGCTAGAGGAAGCGAGCGAACCTGTGCACAATGCATTTCTGTTTATTGAGCTTTGCGGCATCTGTGTCATCACATGGGAGCACGCTTTAGCCACATGTACACACACACTCACGCACTTCCGCGTGTGCATGATGTGTGTGTAAACAGCCGCAGATCCACTTTACACACACACACACACACACAAACTGCCTTCACCTTGACAGTAGGCTAACTTAAGATGCAGTATTGATTCAAAGAGCAGCTGCAGTCCACATTTGTGTGTGTGTGTGGGTTGAAGAGTGGACCATATTTATTAGATACTGTTTGTGTGCTTGCCTTCATGCACGTGTGTGCGTGTTTGTAACCGGCCGCTCCTCTGGAGGAAGTCGGTCGGCCCCTCTGCCCTTCAAAGTCATTTGGAATTCATCTGCAAGCCTGACCCTGACAGCTGTTTGTTTTTCCTCTCCGGAGAGAGGAAGAGGAATGGAGGGAAGGCGTGGGCGGGGGAGGGGGTTAATGAATGAGAAAGTGATAGATATCAAGGAGGACAGAACAAGAATGGGAGTGAGACTTTAGCGAGAACTTGGGCGAAGTGGTGGAGGACTGTTTCTATGCCTGCCCTAGTGGTCTCAGTGCTGCTTGGCTTGTTGAGCATTTGAGACACACAGGACAATAAGTGGTGCTCTGAACGGCTTCCATTAGTATCCCTCATAGACCACAAGTTTGAATGTGTTGAATCTGTGCAGCGGCATGAATGCAAAACAGGGCGAGGCAGTCGAGATAAAAAGGACACGAGGCTCCGTGAACAAGCCCTGGGTGTAAATATAGGTTTTTCATAAAAAGTCAAAGTTTACTGTACAAGTGTGTCATCTGGGATCAGTGCAGTAAAAGTTTTAAAGCCTCTACAGCTGAGTGTGATGAAGAGGAAACCCGGTGGGATGGAGAGGTTTTTGTCTTTTGTCTGTGTCGGGTGTAGGTGTAAGCGGATGAGTAAATGGACACAGAGGAGGGAGGAAGGATGCCGGGAGATTGCGTCGAGAAAAAAAGCGGAGAACAACAGCGTCAAGAGGGAAAGAGGAAGAGCAGGGGAAGTCATAGGTGAGAGGAGAGCAGGAGGAGGGATCGAGGAGGATAGGAGACTCGTGATTGGATAAATGGACAGATAGGAGAGGTGTCAAGGGAGAGGTGCTATCCTATTTTTACACTCCTTCTTCTGGGAGCCCCTATTCTCTCATCTATCCATCATAATGACAGAAACCCCCAAACTCACTTGTTCTCCCTTTTTCCTCCACCTCTCCGTCGTTCTCTCTTCTCCTCCTTCTTCATTCTAATGCGCACAGTGATGTTCCTCTCCTCTGGAGTTCTTTGTTTTTTTGTTTAAAAATTCAAGGGCGTAAATGAATTAATACACTGTATATTCTGCAAGACGCTCTCATAGAAATTGCTTATTGACTAACAATAACAATTTTAAGCATGTGCGATTCACTCAGACAATGAGCTCTTACACACACACACATACACGCATACACACACTCCACACTTACAGAGCTCTGCCATCCAAGGCTGATTCCTCCTCTCACAAGTTTCGTGGTCTTCCTTCCATTGTCACAAGCAATTAATTTGGCCATTGCTTGTGCGTATTGATCTTTGTGGCATAGGCATTGTAATCTATTCAGTCTGGTAAAGAGGCAGCATTCATGCCCAGTAAAGAGCCAGAGAAGGACACACACGCACGCACATTTCCCAGCTGGAAATCAATCCCCTGCCTCCCAGAAAACACATGCATGCTTTCATACAGGATCTGAGCTAATTACCTTGTGTGTCTTTGCACATAATTTACTGTTTTTTTCCTCAAAAAATAAAGCGACTATAATGTTTGTTTATGGATGGACACCAAAACCTTTCCTTGGGCTCCGAATTTGAGAATTCATGTGTGTGCTTTGGTGTCACACAGGGATACACACAAGCCTCGGATTTGTTTGTACTGTGCTGTTTACTTACCCATGACAGGTTTGTTGCAGCGCTGCTTGTGTGTATGCTCTTTGTTGGAGTCTGATTAAATTCCCCATAGAAAGATTCATCATCTTTATCAGGCAGAAAAGAGAAAATTACAAGCCCATCAATCCTCGTGTTTGATCTCGCTCTCCCCTTCTGCCTCTGTGTCTTTTACCTTCTTTATTCTGTGTATCCAGGCTTTAATTTAGCCAGTTCTCCTCAGGCCCACCACGTCTGTGATGTGGAGAGGTCATTTGTCTCTATGTCAGAGCTGTCCTGTCCCCTGCTTATCCTATCTGGCTCCTACAAACCCTCTCGGCTCCTCATCAGCATCAAGATATGTGAACATCTGAGATCTGGCAGGCTTGGGTGTTTTTTTGTCTATCTTTTCTCTTTTCATTAGGGGCATTTACATGCATGTGAATGTTTGTCTCTGTTAGCCCTGTCTGACTGAACCCATCTTTTATTGTTATTTTGTGAAAACCATTGCATAATTAGAATCTGGAAAAAGTGTCACACTGAGCCCATGAGGGGAAGTTTGACACCCCACCTCAAGGAAACCAGAAGGGTGACGTTTATCGCAAAACAATAAGTTTAAGACAATTAGACAGTAATTAGAGCGGCGAAATTAGTGTTGTGTCAGAAACAACAGCTTGCCTGTGGTCAGGAGTTTGAGGCACTTTGTTTTTGAGCCTTTTAAGAGCTACTCCCAAGTTGTGGCAGCTCCACCTGTTTGCCAGTCACAAAGAAAAAGACAGGGTTTCTGCTCCCAGGTAGGAAATGCTGCTCCACAGGATCAACTTACAGAAGCAGCCAACAGGTGCAAACATAGAAATTTTTATTTTTTTTAATTTTTTTTAATTGGTGGACTGTCTTCAATGCAGTTCCCATGAATCACGAACACACTGTTGTTATGGCCTGGCTAATTTCTGGGTCAGATGTCAGTAGCGATTTTAGGTAGCAAGAAAATTCTGATATCCAACATATCAGCCAATATAAACCGGAAGCAGGATGTCTTACATTTTAGCAAACTTTATACCAGACATCAATGCACTAAACAATAAACACTTCACTGCTGGACAAACTATGTGAATAGACCATTTTGATTTACTAATCCAAGCATTTTTTCCAGCCTTAAAAAAATGTTTTAATATCGATTCTTATAGGAGACCATATTATGGCCATACTGATATATCTACGATAGGCCAATATCAGTCAACTTATTTTGTAAACAATTCAATTATTTAAAGCAAGAAGCAAGAAGAAGGGTTTTATTGTATGTGCTGTGTTTTGATTAAGAGTTTGCTTTGCCTTCTGTTACCTGTTGTGTGGCAGATGTTAGATTTCAGCATTAGTGTGTTAGTTTAATTGTCTTTGCTTCGTCATTATTGCTAGATGACTTTTTTTCTCATTTAAATAAGTTTGTTTTGTTTTGTTTTGTTTTTTAACTTTTCTGCTGAGCTTATTTATTTTAAAACAAACATGCAGAAATGTAGAAAAGGGATCATCAAGTATTGTAATATGCTACATGGGCCATATGAAAAAATATAATTCCTTTGGTTTTGCCTAAAAGTCATTATGAACAAAGAAATATTACAGTAAATTGAAATCCTGAAAGTCTAACCAGTACCAGCCCCAATTTCCAATATATTGCGAAATCTCTGTCTATGCTACAATGTATTATTCGAAACCAGACTTAATATCTCACTAGACTGACAATTTTTTCTTTAGCGTTCACAATTTAGTGCTGTTTTTATCCCAGTTAAATTAAAACATTCGTATTTGATTATTCATTTTTATTGTTTTATGGGTTTTTTTTCTTTTTTATTAATAGATCAAATCTGTTTCAAATTTTATTTTTTAGGTATATTTATAGCCCTGATAACCAAACAGCCATGGTTTATGGATCAATAAACCTGTCAATCAATCAGTCAATCAGTCACTCAATCATCTTGCTTCGTGTGTGCACCTGTCCTGCTCCTGACAACGTGCTTTGTGGAAAAGGACATTTGAGTCATCTTGGAGACATAAAGGTCAAGACGTGAGGAGAAACCGAGGAATCAGGACAGCTCTCCACACTTCCCACTGCGAGGCGATAACCTTCTCTCACTCCTCTTTTATTTCGCCAAATCCGTGCCTTTGCTGTTCACTCAAGTCAAACAGTCAAATGAGCATGGAGATGAAGGCTATCTGATGTGGTTTGTCAGTGTGGTGTGTGTCAGTGTGTCCGTGGTGCCGGGTTCAAACAGCTTATTTGCATTTGTGAGCTCTGCAAGAATTAGAGAAAGCACTCAACCTTCCAACGCACCAAAAATCCAGCCTCAATCCCCTTTTCTGCTTTTTAAATCAGGTTTTACAAACACCCTCCACTGCTCATTCCATTCATCCATCTATCGTTCCTCCCAAAAATCTGGATTTTAATGATTTCAGTGGCATCTAGTAGATGTTATGCTCACAAGTAGTTAGTTGAAATATGTAGCCATATAATACAGCCAACTGTTAACATACTGTATATCAGCACAAATTCAAACAGCAGCAGTATTGTTTTTGCCCAACAAAGGATTTTTCTCTCTTGTTGTTGCATCAGCTACAGTATAATGCAT
>JAQFJA010000026.1:6478928-6491862 GCA_029874485.1 Naso brachycentron | reverse complement strand
ATAATGCATGTGTGGCTTGCTTTGTTTTCCATTGTAGTTAAATTCAACAGTGTGAAAAGCCTCCAAAGTGACTTTTGGGAAGGAAAAACATCTGCTAAATGGTCACATCACGCTCTCAGAACCATAGCTGAACCAGGCTTTACCTGGTGTGTGCCCCAGCTTGTGTGTGCGCGCCTGGCGCCTGTGTGTGTGTGTTTGGCAGTGCAGAAACCCTGGCTAACCCCCTCTGCGCTTCCCAATGTCCTGTCTCTGAAGAGCTATGACCATTAAGCAGCTGTTCACTTCTAAAGCCACAGAAAAAAAAAAAAAAAAAAAAAAAATGAGAGGGCTGCGAGAATGCAAATGAGTCTCTGTATGCGCCAAAACTTCTCTAGAGGGACACACTGTTAGGTCAGAGACACACAGAGGCACATACAGTACAGTACACGCACTGGCACATGCACTATACACACTCACAGTTGCATGTATGCACATGCGTGCAGCTAGGTTAGACTGCCTATTATGTAGTGCAAAGATTCTCTTGAGAATCAGATGATCTTGCTGTAAGTACATTTCTCTTAGAATTCGAAAGCGGAGGCTTAAGAGTCCACTACATCTAATAAAACAGACTCCAGGTACAGACTGCTACTGGAACTACTATTTGTGTAACAGTTTGATACAGGGCGTCTCTTTTACACTGTAATTGGTTGGAAGACAGTCTATTATGATGTGAGCGTTATTACAAAAAAGAAGAGCTTCACGCTGTGTCCTGAAACAAGGAGATTGTTACAGACACCTCATTTGTTCATGAAGTGGCTCCTTTAAGTTGCTGTCCGTGGTGCTGAAACCGGTCTTAAAAGTGACGAGAGGGCAGAGAGTTAAGGACATGAGGAAGAGGACTCGACAGAGAAAATCACATCCTCTGCTGAACTCCACGGGCTTGACTGAGTCATCTGCTGAATTGCTGTAAAAGTGTCGATAAATGACTGAAAATATCGACAAACAAACGGCAACAAAGGGCTTTTAGATTTTTGTTCAAAGCATCTCAGGTCCTGGCAATGTGCATGACTCCAGTGCTTGCTCTTTTTCCCTAAGATGTGATTAGTGTTTAGCTGAGTCAGCCTCTGGGTAATGAGAATATATGGGGAAACTATACAGCATCTGATGTTATTTTTTTTCTGTGCCCTAGTTTTATTTTCACTCCGACTTCCAGCAGGCCAACACCATTCACTTAATTTATTGAATGACTTGTGCATTTTGTATTTTTTCTCCTCCACGGATGTTGGTTTCTGTGTGTACAGGTGTGTGTGTGTGCGCATGTGTGTGTGTACTCCTCGTGCTCCCTCCCTAATAAGAGCTTAACCTTATTAATCACATTAGTGTGCTGAGGGTGGCTCTGGCGACACTCACACATGCTTGCGCAGACACACTGACACGCTTTCAGACATGCGCACACAGGCGGAGGCATGTCAATCTGTCATTAGTTAATAGCTCATTAGCACAAGGTGATTAATTACTCTGGCAGGGTGTGGGCACGACAAGGATGGGGGAGATGAAGAAGGAAGGAAAAGGACTATGGGGACAACAAGGCTTTTCGCTGAGAGAGAAGAGTGAGAGTTAAGGGGGCTGGGTGAAAAAATTGGTAACCTCCTCCTGCTTCTCGTAGAACGGGTTTCACTGCAATCGATCCTGGATTCAGGCGCCCACTGCAAGGGCCAGTCATGCATGCGTGTGCTGATGCGTGTGTGAGCACGCTCTCCTGGAGGTGTTTTGCTGGGCTGTGTTTTTTTCTGTCTCACGGGGATCAGCTGTAAAGGTTAACTAGTCTTTTCTTAAGCTTTCAGCTTCATGACAAATGACCATGTTCAACCCATGGGGGCACCTTACAGCACACCATCTCTCTCCATCTCTTCCCCTCCCTCTCTTTACTCTCGCTTTCTCTCCCTCTGCCCCCTCTTTTCCAGCTCTCTCCTGGTGTTTTAGTCCAGGAGGGAGGGAGAAGGAGGAGAAACAGGAGCAGGTGGGTGGATGGGAACAGGCGCATGTAAGGGAGAAAAGAACAAAAACTGTCATTGAAAGGAAGAAATGGACTGAGGCTGATAGGAAAATGTAAGATGGAAGAAGAAAATTTTTAAGAAAGCAAATAACATGCAAGGAGAGTATAAAGTGACACGCTGTAATTTGAACTGCAGAGTTTGAGTGTCAGAAACCCAACATTAACCTAAAGGTGTAATAAAAAGATGATGAAAAAGTGGGAGAGATTGCGTAAACCTGCATTATTGGCCTCATAAGCTGAGGTTTTACATCTCATACTTTTACACAATCCTTGTTCACCTTCGTCTGCATGACCTTTCCTGCTCCTTGAACACATTCTTCCTCTTCTTCTTCTTCTTCTCTTTACATCCTTTCAGCCTCATGCCCTTCATACTGGAGCGCACGCTGAATGGACTCTCTAGTGTATCTCCCTGAATGGAAAACTTCTGCGCAGCACACATATACATCTAATATATATGGTTATACAGATATGCCAGGTATAATGATGCTGAATGGCATTGATAAATAACCTGCACCAGAAAAATATATCACTGTGCCTTCACGTGTGTTTCTGTGTGTATGTGTGCGTATGTGCGCGTGCAGGAGCTCATGTGTATGTGTGTGTGTGTACGCGTGCATCATGGAGTATTACAAGGTGTTGTCAAGAAAGCAATTTGTTTCTGTCTCAGATGGGGTTTTTTATCATGACAAATTGACGTGAACCTCATCTTGAAATCCAGCGGCTCCTCCTGCGCTACCTCTGATTCTACCTGGGCCGCACTCTCAACTTTAAAATGATGAAATCATAGCCGCAAACCCTTCCCCACCCCCACCCTCCACCGTATCAGCCTCAACACCTGTGTATAAAAGTGCGTGTTCACCAAGGGAGCTTATAGCTGCCCGTATATATGAGTGTGCGCGTGCAGCTCTTAATCAAGGAATACACAAGTGCAAGCATGTGCGTACATGCTGGCACATAGCGACTGTGTGTGTGCATGGCGGGGTGCCGTGGTGCATTGAGAGCATCTGTGACTCGTTGGGGATGATAGATGGCATCTGAGAATGTCACATGAAGAGCTAAAAAATGAGGCTGACAACCGTCCTCTGGAGTGGTGGCTCAGAGGTTGGCCTTTACAGCTCATCTCCACCTCCCTCTTTACTACAGTACACACCATGCTACACACACCTGCTTTGTGTCAGACATAGCCTTTACTCTGAATAGCTGCTCTGTACCTGCACGTCAATGCCTGGCAGTGTGTGTGTGTGTGTGTGTGTGTGTGTGTGTGTGTGTGTGTGTGTTGTTCTCTTCTCACCCTTAGATCACAGTCTACTTTTATTTCTGAGTCAGCATTCTTCTTTGGCATCAGGCGACCTTCACCATCCGCACTTGTTTAATAATTTAAGAATAAAATATACGTTAATATTCAAGACAATATTTCTATTCAGTCAGCTAAATATCATTCTTCTTAGTCATGTTGAATTATGTCTGAATGTACACTAAGTGATGAACAGCTTCGATGATGCAGGGCTGCCTAAATGCATAATGTCGAATAAGTGACTTAAGTGATGTGTCAAATGCACACTGAATGTTGATCAATGTGATCAGTAATGTGGGATTATGTTAATACCTCAACATGCTGATGAGCTGGAGATGACCTCGGCCTGCTGGTTGATAGGTGACAGGATGTCTGCCCTCTGCTGGGCACTGTGAGGACCTTCACTCACCTGGTAACCTGCCACCTGAGCTGGTGGCTGGAGTCTGTGTGGGGACAGAGAGAGAGAGAGAAGCGCAGCTTCGTCTCTCCGTCTCTTAATTAAGCTGGTGGAATGTTTGATATCTCCAGCTTCTGTCAGAGGGAAAAAATATTTTTTCATTTATCTGGAGATGAAAAATTAAATGGATTTCTCTGTCAATTGATGCTATGTCAGGTTGATGTTCGATTTCAGGGCAAGAGTTTTGTCGAACAGGCTGTGTCTGTGCTGCCAGCCTCCTGCTTTGCTCTTTTCCTATTTATGGACATTTTTGGATGTGAGCACGCCCATGTGGGATCTGACATACTACTGGCTTCAGCACCGCAGTGTCCCCTGCCCTTCCTCCCTCCCTACTCCAGCTCTGAGTCTGCCTTAGTGCCTTGTCTTTCCTCCCTTTACCCTCAACCTTTGTGTTTCCTCTCTGTCCACCTTGTCTCACCCCCTCCTTTCCTCTCACTACCCATTCCCTTGTGTGCCCTATATCTCATTTTCTCCCTTTTCTCATTCCCCTTTTCCTTAGATGTGAATGCTTTGTCACATTCCCAGGATTCTGTCACTCTTTCACTCTCTAGTGCTCGTGGGCTTCATCGCTTTCTCCCGCCCTTGTTGCCACCTCCTCCTCCTCCTCCTCCTCCTCCTTCTCTTTACCACTATGCTCTCCCTCTTTCACTGTCTCACCCCTGCCCCTTTTTCCTCTCTCCCTTTGGCTCATTCGTTAGCTCCCGCCGTCATTCTTCCTCCCCCTCCATCTCTGGTGTTGCGCTGCTGGGAGAGAGAGAGAGAGAGAGAGAGAGAGAGATGAGGAGAGAGAGCATGTGTGTGTGTGTTGAGTCTGCTCTCAGTCTCAGCTGTGGGCAGATGGAGGATGGAGCCGCAGCCACATCTCTTCTTCTCCTCTGCTCTGCCTGCCACAGGCTAAAAGGCGCTCTCTTTTTCACTCTGTGTCTCCTCATCCATCCTTTTTCCAGTGCCCGAGCTGCCCTTGATCTGTGACGGACTGAGCAAAAAAAAGACTGAGCACTGGAAAGCAGGAGGGAGACAAAAAGACCTGCAGTCTCCTGGAAAAAGGGGAAAGCAGTGCCGGGCATTGCGCTCATCCTTTTGCCCTCCAGTGTTTTGGTGTGTGGCGTTCGTCTCTGCAGTGCAACAGCTACACGTGCACAAGTGCGTCGATACACACCGCGAGAGTGTGTGCCTGTGTGTTTGTGTGAGTCTCGGTGCTTCTGCTCTCTCTCTCTCTCTCCCTCTCTCTGTGTCTCTCTCCTCCTGCGCGGTGCTCCGGCACTCAGCTAGCGGATTGTGCTTCACAGAGCTCACTGCGAACAGGCGGAGAGGGGAGAAGAAAGGGAAACAAGAGTGAAGAAGAAGACCAGCGAGGGAGAGAGAGCCGACAGGCAGCAAGGACTTTGTCAGAGGGGAGAAAACAGGGAGCAAAAAGATTGAGAATCAAGAAAAGAGGACTCTTAAGGGAGCGGAGAGGAGTGGAGTGTGGAGGAGAGGAGATAAGGGTAGAGGGTTAATCAGAAACACAGACAAGTACGGAGCGATGCATCACTCAGGCAACACAGGAAGAACCAAGACCCTCTCTCACGAGACAGGTAAGACCTTCGCATACTTCTTTGTCCCTACAGCGGTCAGATGGCATTGTGCTAAATTTTCTCCAGACAACGGTGAACGGAACAATAGAGCATCGCTATACCTGGACTGTCGCCAATCATTGTGTTTTCTCTGCTGTGAATGAACAGACATACACGCTCACACACAAAATCACATAAAATTATTTTTAAATTATCTTAACCTAAGCTTCTCACATTCTAATGCCTGCGTTAATGAAGGTTATATGCACATACGTTGGAGTATGTTTGTGTGCGTGCGTGCGTGTGTGTGTTTTAGAATGTGTGCATGAGGTGGAGGCGGTGATCAAACGGCATACATCTGAATAGAACTTGGCTTTGATGTGCGCTTGAAGTTATGATTGGCATCCGTGAATGCCAGTGTGTGCTTTACGTATGTGATTCTGCGCGAGTGTGTGTGTGTTTATTGGTCAGTGATTTGAAGTTGGTGGGTGCGTTAAAGCGCCCTTGTGTGTCAGCCCCCAGCTTTCTGGTGAGCACATTCCAGCTGATGGTAATTACAGTGATTGACAGGTGGCTGATGGCGAGAAATGGACGGGACACGCATTGCCCCTGTTTCACTCCAACCTATAATTTATTCATGTCTGTCGTTGCTCAATATTTACAAGGTTATTTCTTGGTATTTGCCTTTCTAATTCAGTACTGATTAATTGATTAAATATTTGGATGCGATGTGGATTTGATTTAGAAATCAAAATGATCTGATTCATTGTGATTCTCGTGTATAAATATGCAGGTTATTTGAGAACAGCAGGGTGCTGTGTTGTTTGACACAACAGTTTGACCTCAGGGAAAAGGTGAAGTGTGTCTACAGTATATTTCAGCGTATATCTATGCGTGTATTTGTGCTTGTGTGCGTGTCATATAATAGTTGTTTGATTGCTTTGTGGGTGTGAGGGGATTGCTAACACTCGTCAAGCTAATCAAACAGTTCCCACAGACAATCAAAACATGGCACACACCCCTCTCAGCAGCTCCGACACATCTGCCTCCTATCTGAACAAACATTTTTGAATTTACAAGCTAGACAGGCGTAATACGGGCTTTTTCTCCGAAAACATAAAGGCAACATTGTCAAAGGAAATACAGGCCTTTCACAAGCTCACACACACACTCAAACTCCCTGAACCGCCCACACGCAAAAACACACACACAAAGACACCCACCAACACGTACACACACACACATCTGTTACACGGATCCGGCCCAGCGGTGGATAAATGTGCCTTTCTGATTGCTGCCACAGACAGGACGTGATTGGCATGGCAGACCAGGGAATTAGCCATGGTTTCCATGGTGACTAATTAGGAGGGTCCTGACTGGTGGGTTTATGAAGACAGATGACAGATCGGTGGTTCACTTCCTGCTTTACGGAGCGGGTGGTCCCACCGGCTAGCGGGACCCCCTGCCGATTGAGACAGACAGACCCTCGGCAGGCGTCCTTACACATGTTTGGCTGTCACCAAACATTCAAATATGAAATAAAATTAAATGTTATCCAGAGTCGGGGGAAACTTTTGATTCGTTTGATTCACATCATGTGGTGGTCTGAGACATTGGTGTGTGTGTTTTCGGGCGGGTGCACATCTCACTGAACACACACCTTCACTGTAATTTGCTCTTTGGCTTCAACGGACTGATGGATTGATAAATCTGGTGTTTCCACATCGTAGCGGTTGCAACTTCACACAGTCAACGCAGCATGTGTTCGGCTGTAGGCTAAAACCACGCGAGACGTATGCATATTTAGAGACTCATTCAGGAGGCGCACATTTCATGTGACAATAAACAAGTCAGACGGGCACACACACTCACGCTGATTATGCAGCTATAGGGCATGTGAGAGAGAAATAGGTGTGATCGGGTCCATCTGTGGCAGAGAAAGAGGGAGAGAGGGAGCGACTGAGAGAGCTCCATCTGTGGACACCTGCCCTTCCTCCAGGCTACCGTCCCTTTTCTCCGAACTGCCAACAAGATCTGTGGTTGCACAGGTGCACCAATGCCTGTGTGTTTTCACGAATCCGGGAAGAGGGTGTTTTTTTGTTGTTGTTCTCTTTTTTTTTGGCAGATTTGAGCCCCCACCCCTAACACCCTCTATGACAAATCAAAATCTGGCTGAGTAATGTGTGGATATAAATGTCCCTTCTCCTCTACTCTAGTTTTAACTTTAGGCTAAGATCTGGTCTGGCTAACTGGAATATTGTTTATGTTATTGGCTACGCCTGTGCGATTCCTGCTTTGACTTTTTCAAATATGGCATGAAAAAAAGGTCTTTAAAATGTATGTGCTGTGGCTGTAAAAGCGTCACGCTCAAGGGTGCAAAAAGGGTTTTTCCACTCTATTTTTTTTTTTACCTACAGACAATAACATACTACCACTACTACGAAGCGATTCTCACTGCACCATGAATAATTGATGCTCCTGGACACAAGCAATCCAGCCTACAACACAGTGTTGGACACCTTAAAAACACACTGCTGGATAAATTGGTGATAACAGGTAGAGGAGAGTGAGCCTTCCCTTCCCCTTCATTCAGCTATCCATCCTGCCCCTCTCTTTCTCTGTCTCTCTCTCTCCCTCTCAGTCAGGCACCAGCTCCACCTAATGGCCTCTAGAGGTACTGAGGCCTTCACTCTCATTCACACACATACACACACACTGACACAGCCTGACACTCACACACACACACACAAGCTTTGATTAAAATGGCTGGAGCGCGATTCCATTTCACCACGAGGTAGTTAAAAAGCTGCTGAGATAATGGCCGTGATTTTTTTTTCTTTTTTTCTTTCTTTTTTGGTCTGACTGCTATTTATTGGAATACGACCCCTCCACGCGGGGAGCGAGGCGGAGGGGAGAAGAGGACACAAAGGGAGAGGTGATTGGAAGAGGCACATAGTAGGAGAGAGAAAAAATAGCAAAGCGATTGAAGAAGACATGCGTGTCACGGCTAAACAAATAAGCATGTGTGGGAACAGATGGTAATAAAGTTCCCTGTTACAAGACTAGTGGCTCATACCCACACACACACACACACACACACACACACGCCGACACACAGACCCACACATGCACAGCTTGATTATGAGGAGTATTGGGCCGTGAGTCATTAAGACTTTGCCTTAGTGAGGCTGACTCGAAAGTGAGCAACGACAGTCGTCTACAAAGGCCGGTCACTAGCAGTCATCTCTCTGTCTCCCTTCCCTCTCTTTACTCCGTCCATCTGTCTCTGTCTGCTTCGCTCCCTCTCCCTCTTTGTTTCCACCTATTTTGGCCTCTTTACGACTCCTCTATTCCGTCCACCCGCTGCTTTTCTCCTTCTTTGTGTGTCTTCTTTCTTTTTCTTCCACTTTCTTCATTTCCCCTCTCTCTGTTCCCCTCGCGCTTTAGGAAAATGAGTTTTTCGATGCTTTCAGTTTTCCATCCAGTGTTCTTTAAGCCAAAATGCGTGTGTACGTATAAGTGTGTGTGTGTCGATGTGTGAGGGCGATGTGTCCTCAATCTCAGTGAAAGCATTTGTTTCCCTCTGCCAGTGCAGATAGATTATGTATTTCACTCCTTTTCCTCGCATTGGGTTTTTTTTTCTCCCTCCATCACACATTTTGTCCTCTCCACTCAAGGTCAGTAGGAAGATTGCTTTCAGCCCCCTGTGTCCTCCCGACGCACCATGCTTTATTGTGTGTACGGCCGTCAGTGCCTGTGCGTTTGTGTATAATATGTGCGGCTTGATAGCTTTGTGTGCATGTTTGAAAATCACGGTAAAAGGGGGTTGTGGTTTTTTTTCTATTGTGCAATCTGTCCCCTCTCTCATCAGGTAAGCACTTGTGTGTAGTTTGTGTTTGCGCACATGCCACGCTAATGGAAAATCAGTCAGCCGGCAGTCAATCTCAGTTTTCGAACCCGTTTTGAAGAAAAGGAAATGGAAAAGGAAAGGAAATCGTTAAGATTAACACGGCTGATATTAAAACATTAGGATCTTAGACTGTTTTTTTATCGAACCGACTTTAAAAGTAAAATGTTTCAAACAGGTTTCCCCGCAAATTTTATGGATGCATTTTCCCGCGTAAATATTTAATGCACTTATTGATTTCAAGAATGTGTACATATATTTGTGTGCGTGTGTGTGTCCACTATAGTGTGTGTGTGTGGCTGTTTTTTGTACGGACGGTTGGAGGTATTAATTTTCACAGTGGTGATTTGGGAGAGTAAAAGGCTGGCAAGCTAACTGGTGTTCTCAGCATGCTTTTTGAGTGTGTGTGCATGTGTGTGTGTGTGATCAGCTAGCTGGCTGGTTTTATGCTTCACTACCCTGGCTGCTCATCCATGTGTGCCATCTGCATGTGGCGCTGCCATGTGTGTCACCTATACCCCAACACATCCCACTCCTCTCATATCTCTAACCAGCCCTCCAGCCACACCTGACGCTGTCTCACCATTGTCCTCTTATCTCTGCTTTTTCCTGCTCTGCCTTAAAGAGCTTATTTGTGAAAAGAAAAAGAAAACAAAAGCTGACACCACACTTTGTTTAAATCCTTTCACTTAGTTTACACCACATACTCATATGAAGGAGGAATATTTTTGTATAGTTATTCATCATTCTTATTCACCTTTTAATTTTCTTTTGAGCAAGAAACCATCATATCCTCAATCAGCTCTGGAGGACGCAGTGTTATTCCATTTGTAAGCTATGCAACAGTAACACTGTAAGTGATCGATCCATGCCAGAGCTAACTATGTGACGGATGAAAGTGTCACAAATACATTCATGCTGAAGTGACAAATTGATCCCAGCATGTCTGCTAGAAAGAGGCTTTTGTCTTATAGTTGCCATCGTTCATCTACACGGCCTCATTATACCTTCTGGGGTAGCAGCGACAGCAGTGACACATTGACTCATCAAACTGTTGTTTGTAAACTCAAAACCGAATAACTATTCTCCGTTCCATTCTTCATCTTATCTCGTCTTCCCTTTTCTTTGCTATCTGTGCCTCTCTGCTGCTGCAGACCTCCTGTCCACATTTCTTCCTTCACAGCACCTCCCTTCATCTTTAATATCCTTCTCCCTAAAACACTGACTCCAGCTTCCTGAACTCTTCACCCCTTCTTTTGTTCTCTCTGCTGCAGCTCTTCCTCCCATCTCTCGCACACTCTCCTCAGGTCCGTGTTATTAACATAAAAAAGGAGGAGAGAGTACCTTTCCTCCAGCCCCAGACTATGAGTCACTCCGCCCTGCCAGCTACTGGCTGCCTCCTTGGCTGTCACATCGCAACAGATGTAAAACGGATTTTAAGGGATGGGGCGAGGACAATGGCTCAAACGTTAGAGAGCTTGCATCTGGCAGTTTCAAAGAGTGGAGCTTCTGCTGCAGACAGTCAGGTAGTTTGCTGTTCTGCCTCAGGAGTGAAAATAGGTCAAATATAGGATTGTTTTACAAGCACAGAAAGGAAGTTGTTTTTTCTAAGCAATAGAGGAAATTCTTTTACAAGTGCAGGAGCTGTCCTCATGTAGTTCTGCCTCTACCTTTGTTGTGTCAAATTTTTTTACAACAGGGAACGTCGAGGGATGTATGAAAAGATACCAGAAAAGCCTAGCTAATAATTTAAAACAATGACATATAATAAGGAAATAATATATAATAAGGTTTGATTAAAAATAAGTATCCATGCTATTGAGTCAGCTGTAACAATGGAGCATTATCTTATTTGTTGCAAATAAGAAGACTTGTAGAAAATGTTGGTGTGCATGTGTGCACGAGGGTGAAACAGTAAAATGGACAGTTAAAAGAAAGGCACACGTTAAAGTATATTTCAGCTCGTGTTGGAGGAACTGCGGAACACACATTGCCAATAACACCCACATAAATTGGCTGTGCCCTAAGCTGAAGTTATGTTGGAAAGAGGTTTTTGATGTTCTCAAAGAGGTGTTTAAACAGGATATCCCCCGAGACCACACTGTGGCACTATTAGGAGTATTACCTGCCGACTTGCAGGGGAGGGCCGAGAAATATCCTTTAAATATGTTACTTACAGCAGCCTTGAAGTGTAAAACCATCAGATGGCAAAAACTAGAGCCTCCTACTTAAACATCTGGATGTAAGAAGCTTGGGCCCTGTATCAGATGGAGTAAACTACATATTCATTAAGGTTTCAAAAGTCGACTTTTAATAAATGATGGAGCCCTGTCTTATCTATACTGATAGAGTGAACTCTGTTACAATTTCCCTATGATACAAGCTGCCTTCTTCTTCTTCTTCTTCTTCTTCTTCTTCTTCTTCTTCTTATTATTATTATTATTATTATTATTATTGGTTTCAGAGTGGGAATTAAGTGTTTCTCCTTATTTCTGTTCTTGTTTTTTGATATGTGAATTTAATTTGTATAAGTGATACTTACAGCTGTAAGAAAGGAAAGTAATGGAATGAAAATGTTTGTGACAAAACTAAAATAAAATATTGAATTAAAAAAGAAACAGTTAAAGTAGCTGAAAAAAGTTAAGTGATGAAACAGATAGCTCAAAGTAATTTACAAGTGTAAATAACAAAAGGTTTGGACAAACAGTTGAAATGGTTAAAGAAATGGTGATGGTAAAAATAGTGAATAAATGGTTTTAGGCATAAGCTTCATATATTAAAAATGTAGTTTTGTTTTATTTTAAGTGTTAAACAGTTGGAATATTTAGCTGTTCGTCAATTAATGAAATTTTCAGCTCCTGCTAATCCAAGTTTTAGGCCTACTAGTAGCTGCAGATGACCGAACCAACCCAAAACAATGAAAACAATGTGAAAAAATAACAGTTTTAAAATCAAATGAACATATTTCCCTTTGTTAATGTAGGGTAGGCCTGGTTGAGTTCTTTGGTCAGACAGGTACGTCAGACACAAGACTATATTCACCAGGAAGCAAATTCATTAACTACTGTCACTTTCATTTATAAGAAAAATATTATTGATTGCATGTGTCCTTTAAATCACAGCAAGGACTTCAGGCAGACAGTAATGCATTATCGAGTTACTTTTATTGCTTTGGAATTACTTTGATGAACACACCGAGATGACTTTAAAGAAAAAGTATACTGGCCATCCATCAATTTTTGAGTTGGCTGATGACTTCAGAGTTTTTTTCACTTTCTTCTTTTTTTTTTTTTCAATTAACTGGATGTGATGTGCTCACTTCCATGAGGAGATGATTAAACAGTGAAAAATTACAGCTTCCTCCTTTTTTTCCCACTTCGGTGTTCAGTCACAGCGTAGGCCTATTTACAGCTCAGCAGGGATTTACTGACAAGAACCTACAGTACAGTATCTCCAGTTTGAACTGTAGACTCTGAAAGGTCACTGTCATTGTTACTTGAGTCATTATACCACTTTGTAACTTGGTGCGTGAGATTAGTTGCATAACCTTTTCCCTGTACATTATCCCCAATCTCTCTCTCATTGTAATTTGCAGTTTTAAATGCACACACACACACACACACACACACACACACACACACACACACACGCGCGCGCGCACACCTCAGTGGCTCCAGCTGCTGCA
>JAQFJA010000026.1:6464068-6478828 GCA_029874485.1 Naso brachycentron | reverse complement strand
GGGGTGTGTGTGTGTGTGTGTGTGTGTGTGCGCGTGTGTGTACTCCTAATGACCAGTGCTTAAGGGGAGATGAGGGGAGATGGGCCATGCAGTGGGGCAGAAAGGGGCAGGGGAATGATTCCATCGATCATTCTCGATCACCTAAACAAAGACGCACAGCACATTCATCTCTCTGCTCGCGTGTGTGTGTCTCTCCGTCTCTCTGTCTCCGTCTCTCTCATTGTGTCTCATATTGACACATATTGTGACTCTCACCTCTTGTCTCTCTAACCTTTTCCTGTGTGTGTGTGTGTGCATGTGTGCTTTCAGACTGATGCTGCAGTGATGGCACTGGCCAAATGCCAGCTCTTGCACAGTTCCATTAGCATTGCGAAAGCTGGCCGTAGATTGCTATTGATTGGCTATGGCCTCTATTCATAGGCTATTCAGCCAGAAGCACACATAGACATGGAGACACAAGTGCACTAGAAAGCAGAGTATGTGGAACCAATACGACACATGGGGGAGATAAGAAGGATTTTGTTCTATCCATTGACTGTTAATGTGATTGACGTCTGCTAAATATTTTATCATTTCCTTTAAAAAAAAATGTTATATAAGGGCTTTCTAAGATGACTCACTGACTAAGTACAGAATGTACTTTGCTTTGGAGGGAAAAAAAATCAGTTTTGACTCGCGATTGGTTGTTGGACTGGTTTATGTGCACTTGTCAGCTTTGTCTGGGACTCGAGGACGCCAAGCTTGTCAATGGCCGAGCTTTAGATTTTAAACAAATCAATGCCAAGCGACTGGACCCTGGAGCCACTTGTTAATGAGAACCACTGCTCGCAGATCTCCATACTCCCTCTGTCTCAACTCCTCCCTCTGTCTGTTTCTCGCCCGCTGTCTCCATCTCTCACACTGTTTTTATTTTCTATCGCTCTCATTTCTCTCACCTTTTGCCCTTCGCCCACTTGAGAACACACACATTTGCACACATACACACACACACCTCAAACTCATTTTCTGTATACCTCAGTTGTTTTTTTTTTTCTTAAGATATTCTCAGACACTCCAGTGACAGTCCTCAGAGACTCTACATGTTCAATCTGCAAGTGTCACAGCAGAGAAAACTCTGTTTTTCACATGTGCTTCAACATTATGTTGTGCTATTATATAGAAAATAATTAAACTGTAAGAGGATTCATTAAAAGTTGTCATTTAATTAGACGCGTTCACCATTTACAGGCATATGTGCTGCACATCCAGGTGTGTGCAATCCGTCCAACAGCAGCATCTATTATATGAATAGGTATGCATGCAAGTCTGTGTATGTTTGTGTGTGTGTGTGTATGTACGTGAACACGTTGAGGGGATTAAGGATGTAATGCAGGATTATCCAGCAGGTAGACTTCCCACTTCTTCTGCCGAGGAGAAGATGGAGAAGAGGAGGTGGAGAGAGGAAAGTAATAAGAAAAAGAAGAGAGGAAGAGAAGAGAATGAGAGGAGGAGGTGAAGAAGGCCAATTTTTTTTATAATGCAGCAAAATTAATATTTCACATGCAAAAATTACTGACAAATGAAAGACACATATTTACATTAGAGGAATGGGACAAGAGTTTTTGAAGGGCCCTTTAAAAGTCAATCACATAAAGAGAAAATTAAAATTATATATGTATAGATAGAAAAGCAAATCTTAGGTAGCTTTTGGTAATTTGTTCCACAACCACATAACTGTAGTAACTACAGGATGATTCACTAATCTTTGTTCATACTCCAGGAACAGCAAACAAACCAGCTCCACATAATCTGAAAGCTCTAGCAGTCTCAAATTGTACAAGCAAGCAAGCGATGTATCTCAGGGCCAAGCCATTTAAAGATTCATAGAGAAGACGTAAGAGGGTTTTTTTTTACTTTGTGACACACTGAAAGCCAGTGCATTGTCTGAAGCCCTGGTGAAGAAGTGTGTAAGACGGAGGAGAAGAAAGAAGAATACAAATATGCAAATATACCTGGCAAGAAGTGGCACGAATGACGCTCTGCTCCACAGAGAGAGAGATAGGGGGAGACAGAAAGAGTTACAGAGTAGGAGAGGCGACGGAGGAGGATAATGGTTTTGTACTTTCCAGGTGAAGCACGAAAATATCAAATTTTCACATCCAGTAATGGGAGCAAAATCATTACTTCACCTTGTGTGTTTGTATATTTGTGTCAGCGAATCACTCCTCTCTCTTTTCGTCAGCGCTCTTAACGTTGTTAACTGCACACATCGCTGTTTGCGTACGAAGACACATATTGAAATATAATGAGACTTGAGTCATTGCCATTGCACTGTTCAAAGTGGTTTTTATTTAGTGCTGCATACTGCTTCAAGGTCCCCGCTGCCTTTGCTCGCCAACAATTGCCAAGTATTAAATAAAACATAAGACGTGAGAGCAATGTGAGCAAAGGAACCCGTGTTGCCTGTTTAAAGCCCACATAAGGTGACAGAGGCGAGCTCATGCACACACACACACACACACGGGCCTGCACACACTTATAGCACCGTGCAAGGGGCCACGGGATCTATGTGTAGCATTTTGTAATTGTTTGGGGCTAATCCTACTTTTAATATGTCTCTCACAGCAGGGAGGCCTTCACGCTTAATAGACACCATGGATTTGTTTAATTAGCTCTGTGTGTGTGTGTGTGTGTGTGTGTGTGTGTGTGTGTGTGTTTCAGTGCAAGTGTCCTGTGTGTTTAGGAAAGAAGGAGAGACAGTGATGTATGTTTGAGTAATCAAGTGCTACTTTGATGACAGTTTGTTTTAGAATCGGCGCATATGTAATGCAATAAATTTCAAAAAACTATAAGAGCAGACGAGAGCGAAGAACACGGAGGCATCGAGAGCATCTGTGTGTATAAACGTAGCACTCACACGTGGCTGATGTATGCACACACACACACACACACACACCCAGAGAGTGAACCCTTGGCAGTACTTCTCCAGTCTGTTTGAAGTAGCGTCTCAAGGGAGGCTATAGGACTGTGGCAGTGTTTCACCCACTCAAACACACGCCGGCTCGCAGGGAGAGAGGGATTGCAGAGAGAAAAGGGAGAAGACAGACAGAGGAGACAGTAGGAGGAGTGCTTCTTCTCAAACACACTCCAGCTTGTCTCATCCCTATCTCTCGGTCTCTCACCGCCCCGTTTGCAGACACTGAGCGCTCTGAGAACAGGCTGAGGTTGTTTACAGCTGCACCTTTTTTTTTCTGCTTCCCCTGGTGCTCGTGCGCTCATATCTCCCTCTATCACACTCGCGCCGAGCGGATGAGATTGAAACAGCGCGCTGGGGAGACAGCAAGGATATTACCCAGGCTGCATGGGCATCAGAAAGGGGACTTGTTGTTTCATTTTGTCGCGGTCTCAATTAGAATAGCCGGCCGGAAGGAGACGACTTGGACCGCGGGGGCTGAACACCGACACCAAAGCCTCCTGATAAAAGCCACCTCTCAAGAATATTTCACAAAAACAGCCGGAGCTCTCTGCCTGAGCACTGCTCCTCCCTGTCTCTTTCGTTAGCTGCGTGACCCGATCAAGGCCGCACAAATTTAAAGCACCACTTGCCAATTTCAGGCCCTGTAAAACACATCTCTGAGAACAAGCAAACAATAAAAGCAAATAAGTTGCGGAATAAATAAAGTGTTGAAATCAAAACAGGCAGGAGTGATGGACAAGAAAAATGTATCAAAGGTGTTTTCTTTTCTCAAGGATGACTTAAAAAGCAGCACATTTAAATGTTTCTGTTTCTCCAGCCTCAGCCCACAGCAAGCGCACAAATGCAATATTTTTTCGGAAAACAATGGAAACACACACACACATGCTTTACATAAAAAATACAGATGCACAAACCAATCCCGCTTACAGACAGGAGCTGCGCGGTGCCAATCTGCAAAGCTATTGTGTTATTTAGTTCCTGGTTTCTGCTCTGTGTTTGGTTCTTATTTTCTATACAATCCTCCTAAACCCTGTAATTTTCTAGTGCCTCATGCATGAGTGCAGGTATGCGGACGAGATGCCGCATCCGGCCACGTCTGTTATTTTCTGTCATCCTTCTCTCTAAGTCGTTTCTGCAGACCTTCGCCCAGTGTCCCCTGGTACTGCAAAAGCAGCTAATGGAGAAGGAATGTACCTACACACTGGCACAGATGGAGAGACGGAGGCATAGCAGAGAGGGAGAGAGCCATGCAGAAACAGAGGAATGGAAGCAGGAGGGGAGGCACAGGCCTGAATGGTGGAGTGGAGAAGAGCGTAAAAAGCTCTCAGTCATGTTGCCAATGTAACACCCTTGTTCCACGTGTTTGTCTTCGGCTTCTGCCTCAAGTTGTTAAGTACCTCACGATTTAACCGAAACACCAACTCACTGTAAGCCCGCCCGCACTAGTTGTACCGTTTACATGAGTAAGAGCATGTTTGTGGATAAACAAGGCTGCAGCTTACACATAATTTTGATTCATCTATTGAGAATTGTTTTTCAGTCATTGTAAGAACTATTTAGTGGGCGAAATGTCAAAAAATTGTTCAAAATGAGACATCACATTTTCCCAGACACCAAGGTGACGTCCTTGCTTGTCTTGCTGGCTTACAACAAATCGAAAGAAACTGTTTTATAATGATTTTTTTGACACATTTCTAATTGATTCGATCTTGTGAAATTATTGCTTATTTTCATGTATGAGTGGGATGTGGGCAAGAAAATGAAATCACAACGCAGAAAAAGATGTTTTCATCAAGCTTCCCATCCTCGTTGATAAATGTCCCATCTCAATCGCTGTTCCTATTCAGTGTGTCATTTTTCTCAAGAGTTTGTTTGGACATGCTCACACTTAAAACTACCAACACGAGAATAGATACAGGTTTATTACAAAACACAATATGAAGGAGTAAGAACAATAATAATGACAGTGTGTAGGCTTGCAGAAGTTTGTTTTATTCTCTTTTCTGTCATCGCTGACAAGCCTATTTAAAATTTAGTCCAAATTTAATATTTTTATTCATTGTGTACTCTCTGACAGCATGCAATTGTAAATAAGTGACAAATTCCAGGATGAAATTATTTTTCAAAGTAAAATATGTATTGTCCGCTACTTTTCCTTTCCTTTACGACCTTGATTTTGTCTCCATCCCTCTCCCGCCCTTCACCTTCTCTCCTCCTCTTCCTCTCCTTCATCCTCTCACTCTCCCCACTAGTTCTAGAGGCAATTTTTTTTCATCTCCACTTAGCTTTTAGTGCTCTTCTGTGCCCCACTCAAGGGGAATCCACCTCTTTCCAGACACAGCCTTATTTTAGCAACACAAGCTGGTCCTTGGAGAGCTCTGTCAGACCTCATACACTGCTCCGTCTGCTCCTCTGTGTGTGTGTGTGTGTGTATGCGTGTGTGTGTGTGTGTGCGCGCAGGCTTAAATGTGCTGCATGTGCACATTTTACAATGTTTTACAAGACTGACAGGACATGCTATAGCCTATCATCAAGACAACAATCTCAGAGGATGTTTGAATTTTTTCTTTCTTGCTTGCTTTCTTTCTTATTTGGAGTGGTCAGCTACAGGTGAATTATTAACGAGATAGGGAATTGTCGTCCTACCTCAGGTCTCCCACAGCCTCTTACATGGAAAAGGGGAGCAAAAGCACGAAAAGTCTCCGAAGGAAGGCAAGCATGAAATGCCAAGAATTTTTTGGTTTGAAACTCAGCTGCCATCAAGGAATTTGTGTCCTCTGTAGCTTTTTACTCCTTTTTCTGTCTGTGCTTGTTTATGTGTGTGTGTGTGTGTGTTAGCGAGTGTGTGTGCGTGTGTGTAGACTCTTATTTCCATTTAAATATTCTTCATTTTTCTCACTCCTCCCTCCCACGGCAAAAACCTAATCAGCGATCCTCGTTCCATTCATCCTCCCTCTCTGCCTCGCTCAGATCACCAGGTAGAGCAGCGTCGGGCTAGCTGTGCAATGGTGCAGTGAAAATGAGCAGGAAAGACAGAACGTCTTCAGAAGCGTCACTGCGGGCGAAATGCCTTATTATGTCAGATTTACAAATTCCCCGCTCCCGAGTCGGGAGAAAAAAGTGACCTACATAACTACAGACCAGAAAAAAAAGGAAAAAAAAAAAGAAAAAAAAACACCAGTGGCCCAATTCTCCTCTCCTGCCACTCCTTTCCCTCGTTCTCTCTGTCTTTGCTGCTCCCTCTCTCGCTGCTCTCTTTCTCTCTCATTTCGTCACCCCTCATTTATCTCTATCCTTTCCCCGACAGCGGCTTGGTGAGTTATCACCCCTCATTCAGATGAGAGGAGTGGCATATATGAAGGTCTGTTTTTTTTTTTTCCACGTTTTTTTTTTTTTTGGTTCCTGCCTTACTGTGTGTGTGTGCACATGCCGTGTGTGTTTGTTGCATGGTTGACGCTGCTAAAATGGTATGGTCGGCAGAGGGGGGTGTTAAGGTGATCCAACCAACCTGCTACTAGGTAAACACCATCTGTTCACACAAAATCTACGCCCCCCCCCACCTCGACTCCATGACTAGAATAGAGTGATCCAATCGCACCTCTCCTCACACACTTTCACCATGCCAGGTTCACACCAAGGTGTGTGCCTGTCTGTCTGTGTGTGTGTATGTGTGTGTGTGTGTGTGTGTATGGCGGTGATAATAGATAATGACAGAATTATTGGCTTACATTTCACATTTTGAGGTGTTGCTCTTTTACATTTTGCAGTCTTAGACACACACAGGAAACATATTTTTCTCCTCCTGATTTTCTCTCAACCTCTAATCCCTCGTTCCTTCCTCTGCCTTGTCTCCGTGGCTATCTGTGCTGTCAGTCTGTCCGTCCGTCTTCTTTCTCACACTCGCTCCCTCCCTCCCTCTCTCTCTCTCTCAGCCTGCGGTAGAATCGAGTCAAATCAATCAATTCAGGTTTCCTGGGCAGACCAGTGGTGTGGCAAGAAATTGACCTTTCGTTTCAGTATGTGTGTGTGCGAGTGTGAGTGTGTGTTTGCACACCAAGCAGAGGGAAGCAGTTAGAGCTAAGTCGCCTCAGAGCTGATAGTGCCATCCGGTGTGGCGGTGCCCCCAGCTAGCCACTAAGGATCACACACACTTGCACACAAATGCACACACAAACACGCACAGCTTTCCAGCCTCAGCTCGAGCAGATATGACAAGTACACAGACTGTGGACACAGCATTAGTGAGGCTCTGTGTCTTTTTATAGCTTTTATGCTAAGCAGCATGCCACTGCAGGCTTTCCATTTTTGCCCGACTGGGTATTGAGTGTATTGAGTGAGTGAGTTAGCCTGGGTTAAGTGGCTGTGCTTAAGGGCACAACAGCACTGCTGCGATCACTAGCTGCTCTCGTACAGCTTTTCCGAGCGAACCCTGCAAAACGAGATGAAGGGCTCGGGAAAGCACAGGCGCGCACACACACGTTCACACAGCTGGCTGAAGAGGGGAGCGGACAGTGTGTGCAGAAGAGATGTTTGATTTTCTGTCATCCCTTTGTTTTTGCTGGATTGTCAATTTGTATTTCTCTCATTTCCTCTCCTTTTCTCCCACACTCGCACTTTATAGATTTCAAATCCCTCTCTTTTTCTCTCTCTCCCGCTCCCTCTCTCTCACACACACACACACACACACACACACACTGACAAAGAGTGCCAGATGTGGGCTGACATTCCCCATCTATCCAGAAGGTGGGGGTTTAATAGAGATTTATAATGATTATCAGGAGGCCGAGGAAGAATATATCGTTGCTGTTTAAAAATCTACTGATATGGATGGAGTGAGAGGATGATGGTGGAGGAAAAGAGTTCTGCGGAGAATACGTTTTGGAAGTATTGACAAAGTGCTAAAAATGTGCAGATCCTCATTGGGTGTATGCATGTGAGTGTGAGTGTGTGTGTGTGTGTCGGTGTGTGTGTGTATGCTGCGGGCTAGGTCACATAAACAAAGGCAAAAATCTGAAGGGCTGAAGCTGCTGGGGCTCTAACCTGAGGGCAATGTATTGCAAATAAATGCAGTGCATGTGTGTGTGCGCACACTTTAATGTGAGCCGCTCAGTGTGTGTGCGTGCGTGTGTGTGTGTGTGTGTTTGTCCTGATGCCTCGCTAAGACTACTTCCCACTACTTACTTGCTCCATGTAGCCTCCATAATATCATGATAATGCACTGTGATTCTTCCACTCTTGGACCCTGCGGACTCTCCAGAGATCTTCCCGTGGAGGATATCTTGGTCGACTCGAGGCTTCCACTCCTCCGCCGTTGTCTGTCTGTCCTCATCCCGCAGCTCTGCACTAAAACAGCTCATAATTATTGTCTTAGCATCCTTCATGTATAATTTATCAGTCATTTAAAAGCGGAGGTGCATGCAATTAAATCTAGTGGGAGCTTCTGTCTTTCCAAATCTCCTCTTCCTCTCTCCCTTTCATATGCCCCCACCCCCCCCCACCCCCTTCGTCTCTCACATGCGCAGGAGCTTTCAGTAGCATCCTTTTACACTCTGCGCTGTTCCTTTGCACTGCTCCATTGTGCATCCCACTTTTCCTGTCTCTTTCACTCAGTTTTCAAGTAGATTCTGCTTTCCCTCTCCCGCTGCCTCTCCTTAATATCTAAATATGTCTTGGAAAACTGGATAAATCATGCAGACATGTTCTTGTTCTCTCTCTGTGTATCTATTGTCTTTTCATCCCTCACTCTTTTGCCCCCTTGCTTCCTCCCTCCCAGAGAGAAAGAAGAGAAGAGGTGCAGAGTAATTGGATTCCCCTTAATAGCGAGGGTAATGTTGACAGTACATAAATCCTGCCACTGAAATAGCGCCTCGTTTATCTTCTGATTTTGCCTCATTGTTTTTCGGCGCCTCCTTCCCACCCTCAAACCCCCCCACCAGCTCCTGTATGTGCTTTCCCTCCATCCTTCCCTCCTAACCCCTCCCTGCCTTCATCTCCCTCAGGGTCTCATCAGGTAGCCTTGATTGCCTAGATGGGCGCCGTATGGGACAATGCGTCTCCGCATAAATTGGTCAACACGGATCGGTTGCAGCCAAGCAGATATTAGAAAAAACATGGCGAGGGGAAACGTAAACTCCAGACGTAGATAAGAGGGAGCATGCATGTTTCATTTGATGTGTTGCACGACATGAAGCATACAGGAAACAATGAAGGATGCACTTAACTCCACTGCGTGCAAATAAAATCTGCTCCTTCTCTCACCCGACGTATGTTGCCTCTCCGCCTTCATCTGGTTCAGAGAATGGTGATACTTCAGGAGGACTTTAAATCACATTCAGTGTCAAATGTGCAAGTTCCTGTAATCTGTGAAACATCCGCTCACTTAACAGCAACACATAAATCGTCTCAAAACACTCTCCTCTCACGTCTACAGAGTGATTTGTACTTCTACAATTTCTGACTTCCAAGACAGTTTCATTTACATACAGTAGGCCTAGTTGTCTGAGGTCTAGTGAGTTAAAACTTTCCAATATTTCATGAAAAACAAGCTGAGAAAAAAATAACGACAAATTTAGGTAGCAAAACTTTTTTTTTTTTCCAACTTTGTTAAACCATCCGTAGATCTTATCTTGTGACCCTGCAGTGGATGCCAAACCCTTGGAGGGGAACAACTAGACTTAATCACATAAATTGAATATAAAGCAGTTAAACAAGTCATTAAATTTTCATTCAGCAGAATGTTTGATACCTTGAGTACATTTTGCTGCTAATACTTTCGTACTTTTTATTAATGGAGTGTTTTTACATGAGCGTACATTCACTGAAGTATAGGATCTGAATCCAACATTGGCACTTAGCAAGAGGAGTAAACTCTAAAACAGTTGGATTGCCATTTTAAGGATCTATACATGACAGCATCCATAAATAGGCCTCCAATTCTTTTTCTTCAAAATCCTGTACACAAAATGCTGCTCAAATTGTGTTTGATCATTACAAATACATAAGCAGAAATTAAAGCATCTACACATAAAGTGACAGTGGGTAGCCAAAGAGTTGCATGAGAGAAAAATCAAGAGGAATGGTGTTGATTAAAAAAAAATCTTTACATCTCTCCTTTCCTCTAAATATCGAACAACCTCATCGGTAATCGAAAAATTGAGTCTGGCTGTTGATCAGCTATGAACACCGTTTATAGCAGCATTAGAATCCTGTCACGTGCGCTCACACGCCTACGTACTCAAGCATCCTCCCTTTGATGCTCTTTCATCATCCATCTCATTGACGCGGGAGTCCAGGTCAGGTCAGCTAATCAATCACTTGTGTGACATTTGGAATTGTTTGGTGTGTCTATAGGCTTCCTGTGAACTTACTCCTCTGATCTTCTCTCCTGCAAACATAGAAACACTGACGAGGAGGGCCACGAGAGCAGGAGCTCGTTACAGAAGAGCGAGCACTATAGGTTGAACAGCGTGAATCCTTGCTGGTTGCAATTGCCGTTATCGAAGATGCTGAGAGTCAAGTAACGGCATTAAGGTCAAGTCACGCTCTTTCATCCTCCCAGCTTGCTCACAGGGTCCACTCACCTTTCATTCATGATAGCCCGGAGGAACAGAGATGGAGACAATGATATAAGCTGTGTTTAAGTGTGTGTGAGCTACAGTGTGATGCCTTTTTTCACAACTGGCTGCACAGATAGACCTGCTATATCCAAGTGTGTATGTACGCTTGAAATGTCGTATTATTTGTTGTTTCCCTGGGTGGTCCGCAGATGCTCTTAACACACCACACAGGCATTTAATTGGATTGTCAATCTGGGGAAGCCCACTTCCTCCTCTGTTTAACACTCTCACATGATAAGACGCTGCAGCCCTCGGGCGCTGTTACCTTAACCACACATCATAATCATATAATAATCAGATTTTATCTGTCGCCGAGGCAAGTCTCGAGATGGGTGCGGAAGAAATGTTGGCAAGTGGATAAATCACAGCAGAAGTAAATGAAGACGGAATAAACACAGAGGAAAGGAAGGGGAAGGAAGCCATTTTGTTTTGGCGTCGTTGTCCTCATGCCCCCGTGCACACAGAGCTCTGACACCTTTCTACAGCCAATCAATAGGTCACATTTCTTATTACACCCTGCCACTCACCTACAGCAGTTGCTGCTTGTACACAGTCAGAAACTCGCACACCTACAGAAGAAATTGAATCAGCCTCCTCCTTTTTGGCCGTTTTTGTCACCACTCGTACACGTCTCCCTCCGTTCCTCCATCCATCCTTTGATGCTGCAGTCTTCTCACCTCTTGGCCACAAAATTTTTTCCCTCCCTTGTTATTTTCAACCTTTCTCCTCGAGTTCTCTCGTCCAGTTTGCCCTCCTTCCATCCCTGCTCCTCTTTCACACCTCCTCCTCCTTCCTGCTCCTCTCCTCTCATTTTCCACTTTGCTGCTCTCCCCCTCATCAGTCAGTCAGCCTGCGGTCTGACAGAGATGCAGGGCTCTGATGGAGGCTGCCAGACTGTCAGCACATATCTATTCAGCTACATGCATACACTTAACATGCAGCAAACAGCAGGGAAAACGGGAAAGGAATGGCAACGGCACGACTGTATGTCTGAACCCATTTAAATTTCTGTGCATTTGCTTCTTTTTTCTTTTCTTTTCTTTTTTTTTTTTTGTATGCACACCTGCTGTCAAAAAGGAGACTTGTTTGTTGATTCACAGCCGTGACTCTCTTGACGTTATAATTAGGAAGGTTTGTGGGGAGATAAACAAACTTTAAAGCTATTGTGTGTGTTCCAAGCTCCAGTATATGTGATATTTTAGATGTTATTTAGCCCATATTATAGTGGTGGCCGACGCATACCTATTATTGCAAGCCACTCCTGTAAACAGGCTCTTAGGCTGTGAGGATGCTCTACATGAAAGCTATCACGCTGTGTTTTCAATTTTCACATTGTTTGTATGAGATCACAAATCTCATCTCTCAATTAATGCATTTGACTGTGACCAGTCTGAGTCCCTTTCGCACTTCCTTCTTTATTTGACCTGCACAGCGTTTGGTTCCTATTTGTCAAGCCGGTGTTTAGTTCCTCGAAGGTACTGGGACAGGACTTATCTGCTCAGTGAGGCAGCTTTGATAGTGAATTTTGCCTTCACACACTGCGGTATCAAAGGAGATATAATTTCTCTTTACTGAAATGAGTTTGATTCAGTCTCCTCTCTTGTAGCGCAGAGTAAACAGACGCAGCAGGCCTTTGGTTTGGCATACTGATGTCCTGTGGGAGTTGGTCTATGAGCAAAGATGAAAATATGCACAGTTTGATTCCGAGGAAAGATGTCCTCCACCCTGCCACTTTTTCCTCCAGCGCCGCGATTCTTCCAGCGCTCTGTTTTCATCCCCTGCTCCCTTGTTAGCCCGTGCTTTCCGTCTCCCGGGTTTTGAGAGGAACGAGCGGGTGATCGGTACAGGGACCTTTGGCGTGAGCGTGTGGATTTGTGTGGCTGTGTGCGAGAATATGTGCATGCTTAAAGTGAGATAATGTGAGGGAGAGGCAAAGGATGTGCAGTAGTTACAATGGCATCTACAGAAGTAGATTCACCAGCACGGATAAGTGAGCAAAGCCAAATTCGGTCCCACAGGCTTCGAAATGGAGCTCAAACTACAGTAGACTCCTTCTGGAAATCTCTTTGGAGATTTATAAAATGGGATGCAGGAAAGGAAGAACAGACAGTGCTGGCCTTATAGGAGTCAATCTGTTCCCCTCTTTATTGTTTGTAAAAAAAAAAAAAAAAAAAAAATCTCTGACAAAAGAGGGCTTGGCTTTAGCTGATTCTCTCCTGCTACCACTTTCTGTTAGGGATGTAACAGTTAATCCACCACCACAAGTGCCATCAAGCCCCTTCTGCTGCTCTCACTAACACGCCTCCATACATGTGTGCACGTTTTTTGCTCGCTCTCCCATTTTTGGGGACTTTACACAGCAACCCGACAGTCAAACCTCCTGCCACTCCCTTTGTTTTTAGACATGTAGTCATATGCTTGAGTTTCTGAGTCAAACTGGCAGGAAAGGGAACTTGTCATTGTGCGAAATAAAGCTGAAAGATTGTTTCAAACTGAGAAATCTGAAAAATTACCCAGTTCCTTTTTTTGTTTTGTTTTGTTTTTTTGCAGTGTTCTAGACAAACATTCAAGAACTCCCCATTTTCAGCCAAAAGGAAACTTTTAGAAAAGCATTTGTTAAATGGATCATCAGTAAATGAGGCGCTGCCTGTTAAATGAAGAATCGAATAATGTGCAGTTAACGATAAACAGAACCTCATCATCAGCCTGGTCTAATGATAGTCTAATTGAATTTTTTCATGGCAAAGAATTAGAACGATCATTTTGACAGTGTGAGCCACGGGCTATGATGCAGCTCTGAATCGTCGATAAAAATAGCGAACCATTTGGATCTGTCATTTCCTGGGTTAGGTTTTTTGTGAGCCTTAATGCTTAATATTTGTTGTTTTTTTACGATCCACTGTAACCCACAGTGCTGCATCACACCTACAGTATAGCATTTTCTATTTTCTGCTCCAGTAAAGAAATGATTAAATTGTTTTACTCTCTGACAAAACTGTAACCCAGACACAGATTAAATTTTCACAGCAGAGAATGTATAAGAAGCTCTTTGATGAAGTGCATTTTCCTGTTTTCTTAGCATTAATGTAGCCATTCTGTGCGCGGGAGCCTGCCACCAAGTGTGCCTCCAGACGTGACCCGACTGAGGCTGCCTACGTCTCGGGGCGAGACGTGCCAGATGGGGGGTTGTGGAGCATTTAGATAGATGGAAGCCGGGGGCCTCCGGGCAAAGAGGAGCCCTGTGACATTGAGGGGCACAAGTGGCCGCGGAGCTGACAAGATGAGAAGTGATATGCCCTCACCATTCCTGCCAGTCATGCCGCCTCATTAGAGACAGAGGGAAAGGGAGAGAGAGCATTCAAAGAAAGACGGTGAGAGAGGGATTCGAGCTGTGGTATTTACGTTCGTGAGAAACCCACTTTTTAGTGGAATTACAATCATAGCAAGGCTCCACAGCTGTCAAGGAACCCAGTTCAAAGATTGTTAAATTAGCATGCCGTGTGTTTAACGCTCTAGCATAGCAATGAATAGATGCTGCAGAGGCAACTTGCATGGATTTGATGCACAGGCTGAAAGTAGAGGAGAGAGGGAGGCCCGGTGGGGTGTGGGATGTGGGGAGGGGGAGATAACGTGAAGGCATGAAATATTAACCCCTGGCTAAACACCCAAGCTTAGCCGGCTGTGAAATCCCACTGTGGACAATGCTAATACATGCATTCACAAGGGAGACGATAGGGCCTTGTTGCACCGCCAGATGGGAAGTGTGCATTAAGAAGCTCTCTCATGTATTCATACGCCCATAATAGGATCTATAAGACGAAAATCCCAACAGTCATTTCAGTAACGCCGACGGAACAATACTGCAAAATTCAGAAACACGTGCATGCACGTACACATAGACACTCTCTCTCTTTCTCTCTCTCACACACACACACACCGACACACAACATCCTTTGCCTCTGAAGCTAAATAGTTGATTGATGGTCTAAGCTGTGAAGAAATGCTCCCCTTTATGTCTCTAAAGGTTTGTAATTGCTGCAGTGAAAGGATGCTCACTCGCCTGGAATATTGATCCTAATGGGATTACTATCCTCCGCCAGAGAGAGGGTGATGGAGGGAAAGAGATGAAGGGAGGATGAGCGGGAGTTGAGGGGGTCCGGGCAGGGAGGTGAACAGATAGACAGAGGG
>JAQFJA010000026.1:6409538-6420251 GCA_029874485.1 Naso brachycentron | reverse complement strand
CTGACACAATCATATTGATAAAAACTGATTTTTTAAAGGACAGGATCACTTTAAAACAATTTCCCAACAGTTTGTCGCCATTTGTTTAAATTAAGCATTTACTGCCTAAAAAAACTGATAACCACAGTTTACAATCAACAACATTTTCTTGCAGACTTTACAGTTGTGACGCCTCAAAGCAAAGCAATGCCTCCTCTATTGACAGAGAATTCAGCCTGTAAGTGATGTGTCTTTTTCAGAGTTAAATATTTTTTTAAAGAGATTATTTTTCATTTTATTACAATTCTTTCAATAATTGGACAATTACTGGCAAGGCGTACTTTTTTACAGCAAAAATTTTGTTTTTTTTTTCAGTTATTTCTACAAGTTACAAGCTGTTAAACCAAAGTGTGATGTTCTTTACTCAAACTGTATCATGGTAATATTTTGAAACCTTGAAGAGGTGAAACTGTTCCGTATTTAATACTGTTAAAGCTAATAAAAAAAGGTTTTGACAAAAATCTGAAAATCTGGTTTTGAAACAGAGTTTTGATTTTTTCAAAGACCATGAGAAGGTCATGGAGATGTAAAAAGTTTTATCAGCAAAATTGTTTTATCTTCTTTCTCTATTACATCATCTTCTGTTTAGAGAAAAAACAAAGAAAATGCAAATGAGTTACTAATTACACATCAAGTTTTTCAACCTTTTTCAGAATTTTATTAGTTTTTATTTTGAATAGGCAAATACGGATTCATTCACAAAGGTTTCTTCTCAAATATGAATAAAAGGTGTGAGCCCCAGAGATTGTGGGCTGCCTGCTTGAGTTGTGTCAGACCTCCAGGTCTCACAAAGTGGCTGCTTTCCAAACGCAGCTCCTTGACCCCAAAGTCCCCTCTCACTCTGCATGTGGCTTCCCTTCTGCTGATCCAAGGTGGAACAGCTAGAGGTCAGGATATGTCGCTCATGCCAGTGTGTGTGTGTGTGTGTGTCCATATACATTTGTTGTGTGTGTATGCTTGCACGTGTGCGGAGGTGAAGGCACGGTTGGGCATATGGTGAATTCAGGAACCTGGGCATAAGGATCAGACGTGGAGCGTGTGTCTGTAGCAGCAGGGCCTGTCGTACTGATAAAGGTTAGGATCTTACCACACGCTGCCAGTCCAGGAAAAGGGCAGGGCATGGCCAGGACCAGGCACAAGGTGCTATACCATCTGCACCGGAGGGATAAATGGGTCATCTGCAGTGGTCAGCAGGGTGCACACTTGTTCAGACAGTACGTGGTGGTAACATCACTGTTCGTCTTTTGACTTTCTGCTAGTATACGAAGAGTTTCTGTACGTGCTCTGGAGGAAATATTCTTTGCTTTGAACAAGATCTGCAGGCTCACTGATGTCATTGTGTTAATGTTGCCTACATTAGCGCACATTGGCTCATTTCATTCATTTATTTCCCCATTCATTTATTCATTAGCGCGGGTCTTATCTGGGTCCAATCGTTAGTCCAATTAGGCCCATGGAGCTTCACTGGTTCTGTGTTCGAAAGAGGAGATGGATGAAGACAAAGTGAAAGAAATCGCCATCCTCTCTTCTCCCCGCTCCGTCTCTAGTTTTCTTTCAGTCCCTCCCTCTCTTGGCCTCCAGAACGTGCTCTTTCTTCGTCTTTCTTCCTCACTCATTCTCTCTCACTCTCTGATCTGTGATAAGATAGCATAGTCCCTCATATCCTGTTTCTAATACAGATCGATGAGAGGGAAAGGGCCGAGGTAGGAAGGGATGAGACGAGGCAGAGTGGGTTGACGTGGAGAGGAGAAGGCAGAGTGAGGGAGGTGTGTGTGTGTGTGTGTGTGTGTGTGTGTGGGGAGGAGGGGGTCAGGGTAGAGATATCTGAAGAGGAAATGAGGATTCAGAAAGGAGGACATCACTCAGATTCACATCTCTTTTCATTTAGCCCATCACACACACGCACACACGCATGCACTCACGCACTGCTACATCTGCGTCGAGGCCGTCTCAATATTTCAGTGCCAATAAGGAAACCATTTCTGCTGTGTGATTGAGTGAGTTGCCGTTTTTCTCTCAGCTAGACACTATTTTGCAGGTAGGACCTGCAAGCAACTTGCATAACCTTTTGTGTTGCAGTCAATTACAGTTCAGTTGCATCAGCTGAGTAAGAAGGTCCCGTCGGGGGTTGCAGCTTGTGCGCCAGTGTGCACGTGCATGTAGTTGTTGTTAATATCATGCAATTTTAAGCATGCCTACGCCAACTCACACACACACACACACTCGAAAACAGACAAATTGTCTCTCTCAGTGTATATGACCCCCAAGGGCAGCAGCTAACCGCCGCCCCCGTCACTCTGTCTGAGACTCTAAATGATCTCAGCTTGCAGCGCCTTCAGAACTTAGCTGTGAGAGTAGGCTGCTTTATTTATAGACAACATAAGTGGAGATTGTGTGGTAAATTCGAAGAAATATCCCAAACGGTCTGAATATTAAGCACTTGAAGCAGCATGCTGCTCTTTCCTTAGTGTCTCTACTATTAGCACACCAGTGCTGCAGAGGTAAAGTGAACGGTTCAAAAGATTCAGAAAGAAATGGTGAAGTTGCTTTTTCTCAGGTGTGTGTGTGTGTGTGTGTGTGTGTGTGTGTGTGTGTGTGTGTGTGTGTTTGTTTTGGACAACAAGATTTCTACCAGCTCACTAAATGAGGGCCTTGGAGATGGGGAGGGAAAGGTAGGAAGAAAGGAAAAGGCTTCCTAAACCAATTAGCAGCTGGGCCGAGGATGGGGGGCCGGCCACAATTACTGCCCTAATTGAGGTCAGAGTTGTTAATTTAGTGGTGAATTAGAACAGTTAATATGCATTTATCAGGATGGCCAGGGGAGATGGCAAAGGAAAGTGTGCTGCCCATGTGTGTGTGTACTCTTATGCTCTTTGTGTAATTTTAGTCTCATTGCAACAGATTACGTACAAAAACATGCAAGAGGCCATTCTCTGCCTCTCTGGTGCAATTAGGAGCAGTGCAATTGGTTCAATGGGAGATGCTGCCATTTAAATAAGCAATGATATGGTTGAGGTGAGACGGAAATGGGCGAGAGATGTACCAATATACTAGGGGAGGAAAGAGAGAGAGGAAGCGAGGGTTTGAACAGTGGGAATACGTTCCAGAGAACAGAATGATGATGATACAATATTTTCCAGTCAGGGGACACTCGGTGCACAGCCTGCCACAAAGTCACCTTCCTCTATCTCTTTTTTCCTCTCATGCAGAAATCCATGCGCACCCTTTAACTCGCGCACATATAAATATTCCTCAAAACACATGTAGCCCAACACACGAGCATTGTATTTCTGTCTGATTGCTTGTGTTGTGAACCACTTACTGTCAGAGGAAGAATCACGACCATCTTTTCTTACCCAGCCAGTCAATGGATGCAGGGCCACTCATCCCTTAAATCTTGCCATGTTCCTCTCCCTCCCTCATCTCATCCAAGAAGCCCCCTTATTCATCTCTTCCTCTCTTCTCTGCAACATCATCTGTAGCCTGTTTTTCCCCGCTCTTTTTTTTATCCTCAGGGGATTTTATATGTTGTTTAATATTCTCTCAGTTCTTCGCTGTCTTCCAGTATTCTCTCTGTTCCTCTCTCTTTCCTCTTCTCTGCCGAGATTCGACACAGTTTTATCCAAGAGCGCCTGACCGCCGGCCCCCTTCTCTGAGCTCGGCCACCACCTTTTCCTTTTCATCCCCCTTGCACCTCGGTCCGTCAGTCTGTCCTTTTTTTATTTTCTTTTTTGTCACATGATCTCGTGTGCTGCTGCTGTTTCAGATGCTGTCTCTTGCAGATGATACTGGCAAGCACTTTGCCTTTCTGAATTATGCATCATGATTACATAAAAAGCAACTGATCTATTTTTAATCCAACTCGTTTGCTTGTTAAACCTGCCTCTCTGTGATCATTCCATGCATTTACATGTATGTTTTGTGTATGTGTGCCTGTGAAATGAACATGAGTGAGATGACAGAGATTAAAAAGGAACACAGCCCAAGTCAGACTGTCTCTCTTGTTCTCTCTGTGTCTGTCAGTCGGATTGAATAGTAATTACCGCAATTATGATTCGAAAAGAAAATGCTTAAAATTATGGCAACAAAAGCTAAATACATCAATTTCAGCAGTTTATTTTGGCTAAAATTACACCCTAACAAAGTTAGAAGTGCTGTTAAAAATGAGGGATGGTACTTGTCAAGAGAATGATAACAAGTGTCTCTCTTTGTCCCTGTCTTCCTTTCTCTCTGCGTCTCTCCTGCGTGTTGCTGCAAAGAAACCTGTTGCCAATCACTGGCTGTGGTGCTCTTGTCGGCGAGGAGTAAGAGTGCCACCTATTGGTCAACTTTTCACACCCATCCACTCTAAAAAATAAATTAATAATAGGATGAGCAAAGAAAAAAACCTAATTCGGGAAAACCGCAGATGTGCACCGACCTTCACTCACACACTCACACTGAATGAACAGACGTGCACAAAAAGATAACTATAGGGCTGCCTGATGTGTTCTTGGGGATGACCTAGATTGAGCGCACTATCACAATAGATTCACCATTCCTTACTGTGTCTTGCTGATTCAATGGGCAATCTTTCCATCGACTGCTCCCAAAGATACCATCTTTGCGTGTGCCCGCATGTGTGCGTCGATGCATGTCTGCGTTATCTACAAGGGAGGACAGGCAAAGATAAGAAGAAAAGCAGGAAGAAAAAAGAGAGAATTAAAAGGAAAAGAGGGAGAGGAATGAAGGTCAGCACGATGAGAGGAGAGGGCAAGAGGTGGATGTAAGAAAAAAGAGACAAGGGGGAGGAAGGACACTGTAGATTCTTCACATTCTCTCCCTCTAGCTCTCTTGTTCTCTACATCCCCCTCCCCTTGAATGAAAAATAAAAAAGAGCTGACAGTGGAGGCCGGGCTGCAGCCGAGGTGTCAGCGCTTTCCTTTGACCAGGAGCGAGGGAGGCGAGAAAGGGAGATGGAGAAGAAACATAAAAAGGAAGAAACAAAGAAACAGATAGAGGGGGAGATAGATGGGACATCTGGGGTGAGAATGAGTCTGCCCCCGCAGCAGTTCTTAAAGCCGCATCCCCTTCTTTTGCAACTTTTACACTCATCCCTGTGTGCGCAAAGCTCGAGCAAGTGGGGATAGAATTTGACAAGAAGGTAATGGATTCCCAGGCTTCCAATGCAGGTGTTGTAAGGCTCATGCGATGGGGTTGAGGCCAGCGCTGAGAGGCATACGATAACACCTGCATAATGCATCGTACGCAATGACGCATCCATAGCATGAGCACCCTCAAAGCCACATCACAACATTCATATATATATACAACACTGCAGGTGCTCTGTGCCTTTTCTATAACGTTTGTGTAAATATTCAGAGGAGCAAACGACGGTTCTGGAGATTGTTTAAAAGCATTTGAAAAAATTACAATAATCATTTACAACTTGCAAGAGCATACCTGTCACCCAATCAAAACAGAAAAATCCCTGAACGTCTTCCTTTGTGTACAGTAAGAGAAGGCGCTCTTTTCTTACTGTTCAGTTACTCAGACTGTTTCCTGTCTCCTGTTTTTTGTTTTTTTTTTTTCGGGAGGGAGGAGACACTTGGCAGCAGGCTAAGGAGGGAAGAGACACAGGAGGAGTAAAGAGCTGACAAAGTGAAGAGCAAACACACTCGAACGTTCTTATACCAGCGGCACACAATAACACAACAGAGGACAAAATAAGAGGAGAAGGGAAAAGGAGAGTCATGGAGCAATCTCTTCAGAGACCAATCTGTCACTTGCTCTCCGCGAGATGGTGTAAAGGCTTCCAAATAAAAGAAGGCGATGCTGTCAGGTTGAAAGAAGATTGTGGGAGGTTGAGGTAGAGAAAAGGGAACGAATGAAGGCTCTTTACGGTTTTTAATTGTCTCTTTTGTAAGACCTGCCTTAGTTTTTGTGCTGTAGGTTACCTGCCACTTTGTTAATAGTGTTTTTGATTGATATGCACTAACAAGTATAAAAGCAGCCTTCTATAAAAAGCTGCGCCGCTTGCCATATAAATGACAGATCAGACATAGAGCGTTGGCCTCCTGTATTTCTTTGGCTTGATGAGCTTTCAAAAGTGGCTTTTTTTTTTCTTTTTTTTTTTTTAATACCAGGCCAAGTCATGTGTCCTCACGCTCTCTCCCTCCTCTTCTCTCTCTCTGTGTCCCTTTGTGTGCAGCGATCAACTTGCTGGGTTTGACATGGCAGCTGAAGCGATCCGACAGCCCTGTGTTAAACAACGGACTGGGAGCTGGCTTGCCTGTCAACAGTGATGTGGCCACGCTGCCCTCTGGAGGCAGAGGTATGAACTACAGCACACACACCCTACATAAAATCCACAAATTGTATGTGGTGTTAGGGGGCAGGACCCAGGTCTGACAGACTTTAAAAAAAATTAATTTCAAGAAAATGAGGCTTGGGATTTTCTTATTTATTCTCATTGTCAACAAATTCAATAAAAAGACCAAAATCAAAGATGAATCAGCCACAAACAAGTAATGTCTGCTCCTTCCACTAGCTTCTCCCTCCGTGCAGTAGAACTCACCTAAACCCACCTTAGTGACCCTAACTGTTATAATGATATAACAAACTTAGCGTTTTATAATCCCCAGATGAAAATAGCGCCCAACAAATGCTGTATTCCTCCAGAAATCCTGAAATAAAGCTTTGTAGTTTCAGTCTTCAGCAGGAACAAATTGGCTGGGGGCTGAGCGCTACAGATGAGGTTTGAAAGTTAGAAGTATTGCAGGACACACTAACACATTTTGTTGGAAACATTTTCCTTCAAGGCTTTTTAAATGCTGCCTCTGCTGTGTGTAACATACTAAACAGTCCCAAACACCCAAACCTGCTCTCACCAACCAGAATATTTTTATAATTCATGACACAATACTAGCTGCGCTATCAGCGGTATGTGCTGTTTAACCACTCCACTGAGTTGTGTCGAGCTAGGTTTATCGTCTCAGTCAGCAGCGATTTAAAACACCAACTGCAGCACACACACACACACACACACACTCACACTCCCCCCCGTCTGTCTTTTAAGGCCCCCATGCGGTTCTCTATCTATTTTTCTTTCACTCGCTCGATCCCCGCTCTGTAACACACACAGCGTGTACTATAGGTATGTGTGGGCTGCTGCTCTGTGTCTGTATTCTGTATTAATGAGAGGACTGTTGTGTTGTGTTCCCCAGCCGTCTAGGCCAGATGCTGCTGTTGTTCTTCTCATTGTTACTTTTATTTCTTCGTCATTCTGCTCACAAATGCACACACACATACACACACAAACACACTCGCAGTCGATCTTTGACTGTCTGGGCCCCAACACTCTGCTGTTAGATGACTGACCTGATTGCAGGATGCTGTGAGTTTCTGCGTGTGTGTCTGTCTGCGCGTCTGTGTGGAAAGCTGTGCCCTGCAGTTCTGTCAGTTCTCTCTCATTTTAGCCCAGACAACAAAGTCTACAGTCCTGCAGGCTTTGCTACAAAGGCATCATTATGCATCCCAGCATCACTTGGAACAATACTCATTTAAACAAAATTGTGGGCGCACAGTTTGCAGAGCTAATGGTGCTCGTCCTCCACCATTCAATGGCCACGAATTGAATTTATGGCAGATTATTTTCAGTAAACTGTGATGATTAACTACTGACTCTGAAAATCAAAGCCTGTGATCACAGATTATGCAGTTTCTTTCCCCCTCGCTCCAGGTCCGTGGGCTGGACGGAACAGCAGTATAGACACAGGCAGCATTGAGGTTGGGAGGCGGGTGACACAAGAAGTCCCCCCAGGCGTGTTTTGGAGGTCCCTGCTTCACCTCAGCCTACCACAGTTCCTCAAGTTCAACATCTCCCTCGGAAAGGATGCCCTGTTTGGTGTTTACATTCGCAAGGGCCTGCCTCCCTCACATGCACAGGTAACACTTAACACATCCTCACACCCAAACAAATGAATAGTTTAATGTCCAATAACACCCTTAAACAACATACATGATGGTTGGACATGTTTGGGTGGACATGGTTGGGTTATGTTTATGAAAAGATCATGGTTTTAATTGTTAAAATAAGTGCATTTCTGCTACTTGCATGAGGTATGTAAGTTTAAAAACTATTGCAGCCAAACGATACATTTTCTTAATCGCAGTTAATAGCATTTTTATCACGTTTAAATTGTTTTGCATTTGAGGGAGTTTTTAAGTCCATATTAACAATGGAGAGCTATACTTGATTGGAAATCCAGTGAACACAAAGAAGAAATTTCTTTTAGAATCCCATAAATGTCAGTTCCCAAAAAAATAAAACACCCTGTGGAGAGTGTGTTTCTGTTCACTACTTCAACAAATCGATTAATGCATGACACTGACAGCCCCATTAAAAACATAATGCAAGTTAAAACAAGTTAATGTTGACTTTTGGTTTCACATGGGTCACGAACAGTTTCCTGGGTGAAAGTGTTTGCCACCTTTGCCTCCTTTATGTGTGGATGCTGTTGCTCTTTAAGCTTTTGTCGCGTGGCTTCCTCCTCTCCTCTCGTCATAATAACTACGGGACAAGTGGTCACTGCCGAACAGTTAACGTAATATGGGTAGTAATGACATACTTCCACAGACCTTGAGGCCGTTTTCCTGGAGTGGACAAGCTGCCAAAATATGCCACAAAACACAAGCAAGTCTAGATTCTATGTGTATATCTTCTTCTCCTAAATTGTACTGGACTAATCAGAATTATTATTCTATTCATTAGGGACACTTTAATCTTGAACTATTGATCTGCGAAAATGGAGAATATATATAAAAAAAACTTTCTGTGTCATGGGAAATCTTAAAATTCATTTGTGATTCATTATAATAGTTGTTTGAAAAACTCATTTAGTCTATGATTTACACTTAATTAAATTTCACAGTAATGTAACTTTTACTGCCTCTTATTAATTAGAGACCATTCAATTAACAGCAGATTTGATTTGTAGAATGGGATAATTGCATCCACATAACCGTTTCACTGCCTGACCATGAAGTTGTGGCTACTGTGCAGCAGTAAAAAAAAAAAAAAAAGTTCTGCAGTGTTCCCAGAAACCCAAAGAGAATGACAGCCCTCAAGCCGTCTCTGTTGCATTCTTCATGCTTCCCTTCCAGCCACACTTACGTCCCCCATCTTTTAATCTTTCTCCATAATACAACCATGGGTCATTTTTCAAAGTCTAAAAAGTGCCAATGCGACACTTTATAAATGAATCATAGATTTCACACTCACATCCACAGGAGCCAAAACTACCTTTCTCTTTCTCCTGCAGTATGACTATATGGAGCGGCTGGATGGGAAGGAGAAGTGGAGCGTGGTTGAGTCTCCACGGGAGAGGAGGAGCATCCAGACTGTGGTCCTCAATGAGGCGGTGTTTGTCCAGTACCTGGACGCCGGTGCCTGGCACCTTGCCTTCTACAACGACGGTCGGGAGAGAGAGACGGTTTCCTTCAGCACAAACATCATGGGTGAGACAGAGATGGTGTTTTGGCTTTGGGTGGAGGGAGGGACAGGTGAAGGAGAGAGAGACAGATTAAGAAGTAGTATTTAATAGATGAAGAGAGTTGGCTACAGTATGACATTGATTCAAAATATAACTACAGCGGTTTAGCTTTACTTACTTACCATATAACATTATGACCATATGACTGACGATGAAAATATTTTCGAAAAATATATACAGTAAAAATCAATGCAATAGAAATTTTATTTTCTGTTCTTTTTAAATCCTGATACCCACATTACCCATAATGCATCCCAACTGCCAACAGTTCAGTTTTAGAGTCAGGTTTGGTTTTCTTAGTAGCTGTTACCGTATGTAGCCTTAAAGCTGAGGTAGGCAACATTTGGAAATCAAGCTAGCTGTAGCATGAGACTTGTAAGGAAGCAGCTCCGCTGCACCCTCCCCTCCCTTTTTTTTTTTGCTCTAGCTCTAGTTTTATGTCATCTGTTGTCGCTCTTTCTTCTAAGACCAGTTTACCAAAGATTCACGATGAGATGAAGCGGTTACAGTGAAAGTTGCAGCAGTGTAAACTGGTCCGTCTCAGCTCGGCTTGAACCAGCTGACGGTGCCGCCTACAACTCAGCTTGTCAAGTCACCTGAGGCCAGTTTTAGAATGTAAGGCACATTACTTGTTTCAACAGCCAATCAACAGCACAGACGAGGAGTAGGGATGTAACAATACGTTTTAACAATGATATGATGTGTATTACGATACATGGTTGGCGATACAATACAAGAATGATATGGGCTCATTTACAGCAATATGATATAATGCGATTCAGTGACTAGAAATCAATACAGTAACATTTTGTTTGCCAAAAATAAAGGAAAAGAAAATGCCTCTTTCTATGCAGTGGTAGAGGAGGCAAAACACTGGGAAAGCTTGATACACTAAAATTCACAAACATTCAAAGCAAGGCTTCTATTCAATCTGTGTGGACCACAAAAGCGAACTGCAAATCTCTCGTTCTCCTGGTGCTTCCCTGCCATGATCCACCATTATCTGAAGTGATGCTGCTGATGCAATATGCATGCCCAGAATCTCACAGAATGAACTGGAATAATGTTTACGACTATGAACAATTACAAGTGCAAAAAATACAAAAATACATCCACATAACAATGTGGCACATAACAAGGC
>JAQFJA010000026.1:6394613-6409438 GCA_029874485.1 Naso brachycentron | reverse complement strand
GTAGTGAAAGAGAGGGTGGCATTAGCGTAAGAGGGAGACATGGGGCTAAGATTTAGGGGGAAGTGACTGAGGACAGAAAAAGGGGGAGGAAGCATTGGAGAGGAAAGCAATGTGGAAAGGCTGAGTAATGCTTTGTGTAAGATGGAGGCTGAGAAAAAAGCATGAGGGTAGGAGGAAGGGACAGATAAAAGTCCAAAATGCCTCCTTATCATTAGCATCGACCCCGTTTCTTCCCACCAAACTGCTCTCTTCTAGTAAGTGGGTTAAGAGGCACTAAGAGCGGGATAGAGCGCTGATGTCATGTACGCACACAGCCAGACACACACACATGCACAGAGAGTCCAGCTAAAATCTGCCTAGTTGCACCAAGCAACCACACCTGGATGAAGTATTTATGTCCTTTGTGGGGCCCAAGTGAGGAGTAAACAACCAAAACAAGGGGAAGTGGCAGAATGTGGAGAGGAGAAGGAGTGAAAGAGCAAAATGGCTGAAGAGTGTTGGTGTTAAAGCAGGGGAACACACTTATTTTTCGACACAGTGTGCGCAGAAATGATGGATGGATAACGGATACCGTCTCGAGGAATGGCAGATTCAAAATGTATTCTCCCCACACTGTGAAAAATGCACTGAAAAGGAATGCATGGAATCTCAGAGGAGGGCATTTGCTTTTGATGTCTGTGTGACTGCGAGACGTCGCGGCGCCTCGACTCGATTTGTAGTATCTTAAAGAATGAATGGTGCCAATGATTTAATCGAATGCTTTGATGCTTGCCATCAAACTCTCTCACCCTGCTCTCCCTCTCTCTGTCTCACTTTGTCTTCTTCACAGATTCAGTGCAAGAGTGCCCGCGCAATTGCCATGGTAACGGAGAGTGTAATTCTGGTGTGTGCCATTGCTTCCCAGGATTCCACGGCATGGACTGCTCCAAAGGTATCGCCTCCTTACAAAATGTTTTTCTTCCATCGTTAAAAAAAAATTATATACATGCCATTCCCACCGTCTCATTAGACGAGCAGGCACATTTCAGCTCCATGCGAGCAAGCAGAAAGGATCAGGAGCGCTAAGATGGCGCTTGGCCTTAGGTGGAGTCGAGACAAGATGACTGATGATGAATGGCAGCGCCCTCAGCTAACATCTCCCTGGCTCTGTGCTCACCTGGGATAGACAGCTTTGATGAATAGTTTAGTTACCTCTGCCTGTAATTACTCTTCATGTCATTGCCACTCTTCAGCCCCTTAACCACTCTATTCACCCTCCTGCACGGTGAAGTGTTGGTGGGGTTAGGCGGATGTGGGCGTGTGTGTGGGTGGGCCGCGTGGCTTTTCACTGCTGAGAGAATCTCTAAAAAGCCCGCTAATTGTTTTTCTTTTATCATGCACGGGGTTTAATCTCTCCCCCCTTCCTCGATGTCTCTCTGTTCCTCCAGCGGCGTGCCCGGTGCTGTGCAGTGGCAACGGCCAATACGACAAGGGCTCCTGTGTGTGTTACAGCGGCTGGAAGGGACCCGAGTGTGACGTCCCCGTCACGCAGTGCATCGACCCCCTTTGCAGCGGCCACGGCACCTGCACCGACGGCAACTGCGTGTGCTCCATCGGCTACAAAGGGCAGAGCTGCGCAGAGGGTGAGAGGAGAAAGGGTTGACGGGGTGGTGATCCTCAAGGATGCAGGATGGTTTTATTTGTGTCAGCTGTTTAAATGTCCCTGAACCCACAAATTTTGATGAGTCAAGTGATTATTACAAAAAGAAATATGAATGTTTGCGACACAACAAACACATCTCACACATCCACAGACGTTCCTTCAGACTCCAGTTAGACAGCTCATTATAGCATAATCTTACTCTGCCTGAGTCTCTGTTCCCTCCATATATACAGATGAAGTATGATATTGCAGCCAAACACATCAGAGATTTTATTAAGGGATGAAATTGCTTCTATTGATCCTTGTTAAGAAGGATCAGCCCGTCACATTCTCTGTCATCACAAAGATAGAAGGCACCAGAGAGAAAGAGAGTGATGAGAGACGGAGGGGGAGTCAGGGCAGCGGTGAGAGGTGAATATGTATGAAGAAAGAGAGAATTGGAAAAGAAGGGAGAGGAGAAAGCAAAGCGTGCCGCGGGGTGAAGATAAAAAGAGGGAAAGAAAGACTGAGAGAATAAAGGAGTAGAGTGACAGACAGGAGAAGTCAGGACACAGGGCCAGAGAACAAGGTCAGCATTTTCTCCTGCTTTTCTTTTTTTTCTCTCTCTCTCTTCTCTCTCTCTATCTCTCTCTCATCCAATTTTTTTTCCCTTCTCCTTTGGTCTCAAATCTGATATTCATCACAGCAGAGTCCCTCAAACAATTTACCTGGAGTGCCAGCGACATGAAAATCGATAACTGTGATCCGTCGTTTCTGCCAGGCAAACAGAAGTGGAGGGCCGGCGTTACAGGGGACCGCATGCTTTTTTTATGAATGTGTGTGTGCGGAGGGGTGCGGCGGGGGTCAATGATGCCCGAGGAGGGGGAGGAGGGGGTGAGAGAGGTGTCAGACAAAGAGGACGAGGAGAGAGCAGGACATAGTGGTGAGGGGAGGCCAGAAGAGGGGTGGGTGGGCGCTTTGCCGGGAGGAGGTAATTTGTCAAATTGGTTTTCACTCACTGCTCGCACTCAGAGCTGCCTGTCAACCTGGCAGACTGACAGTGTCAGATTCTCCCCTATGTACTGGCACATACACACTAATGCATACACGCCGAATAATGTGTCAACGAGGCTCCCCGCTCTTTGAGAGTGGAGCGCATTTGCCACTATGCTGCAATTATAGACTCAACTTTTCATTATTGTGTGCTTTAATTGGCTTAGTAATATGTCTCATAATATTTTCTTTTATTTCATTATCTTTTTATGTACACAGAGAATAAAAATATGTCCTCTGCCACATTTTTCTTTAAAAAAAAACAGTAATATTTAATTCGTTTTTAACATCAGCTCTAATGTGACATTTTCCAGCTTCTGTTGGTTTTACTTCATTTAGTTTTTCTCTGTATTTGTTTTTCACGGTGGTTTACCTCTGGCTTAATGCAGTGGATTGCCTGGATCCAACATGTTCCAACAATGGCATCTGTGTGAATGGGGAGTGCCACTGTAAGCCAGGCTGGGGAGGGCTTCACTGCGAGCTGCCCAGGGCCCAGTGCCCGGACCAGTGCCATGGCCACGGGGCCTTTATACCAGACACTGGGCTGTGCAGCTGTGACCCCAACTGGATGGGACCTGACTGCTCTATGGGTAAGTATGACTGCAGGGCTGTTTGAGCTGAAAGAGTCAAAAAAATGGAATAAAGATGGAGTTTTTGGATTTCAGCGTTAGGAGAATAGGGCGAATAATTAACTATTGTTCCAACATATTCCCAGAGGGTACATGGCTAATTAGTTTACCATTTTATTTCATACCGCTTTGGTTTTCAAACTGTGTTTGGATGAAATCTACAAGACCACAAACAATACAACTCGCTGAGAAACAGATACAGCAACTGTTATATTCTCTAAGCCAATTTGGAACAAACAGGAACAAAATGTGACTAGTTGTTTTTTTACTGTCAGGTCTATATAAAATCATCTCTCAATAGACCGTCAGTGACAGTATGGTTATGACAGCTTTTTACGATTCTGAGGGTAGCGCTGAAAATCAAAAATGGGCAAGACAAGGCACTTTTATTTTAAAAGCACATTTCATTACAATGGGCTGCACATAAGAGTAACAACATGTAACATGTATAAAAGAATAAAATAAATAAAAAGGCGACAACAAAAGAGCAACAAAGAACATTTTTTAATAAAAATTGAAGAATAGCCACCCACAAACACCAACAAACACATAACATACCCCCGCACCCCGCCCACTGACTCAAACACAGACCCACACACACTCAGAGTGACTAATTTTAAGCTTAAGAAACAGAGAAAGTTTCACTTTTACTTTAAAATAACAAAGTTTTGACAAAGGCTGTTTGTTTTAGAGAGCAAAGTAAAAGCCTCCGCATCACATCTTGATGGATACAAATGAAAAACCTGAGAATCTGATTGGACTTTAGCCAATAAGCATTGCTGAAGTTCGCTGGGGAGCCAAACTATTATGGATTGTTATACGTAGTAAATTGAAATTGATTATCTATTATCTTGGGAATCCACTGCAGTTATGTGAGTATAGGAGAGATAATGAAATGGAATTTCCAGATGTTTCTTGAACTCAGTGACAACATGCATGTTGAAGGTGTGTTTGCACTGTAGCTTGTGACACATTCAGATAACCAAAGGTGGATATGCGGATACACAGTCCATGTTTGTGTAGCTTTTACAATAAAACTCAACTTGCATGATTCTTCAGCTCAATAAAACAAAGCTGTTAAGCTACAATGTAAGAGATATAGCGACCGCCGCCATGCCAGCCTCACAACGCTTCCTATCTCAGGATGGCAAACAGAGCTCCAGCATTTGTTATGAGTAGCAATGCTTAACTTTAATAAAGACAACATTGTTTCACACTGCAGGATCCCTCAGCAAGTGTGCATCAAAACATCTAACATACTACATTCTCGGCACACCGGGGGTCCCGAGTAAACGAGCAGGATTGTCACATCTCACCACATGCACTGTCGCTGCCTGCAACATCTGAGCCCTGCAAAATGTGACTGTAAAAGAGGCTCAGGAAACAAACTATAGTCGACTATAATCACTGATTTTAATAGAAGGTGTGTGATGGAGAAAGGCTTTTAGTGTAATTGGGGTTTGATTGTTTGATTGTGCCGTTTTGGGGCACTTGTCAGGATGATTTGACATTGTTATTTACTGTCACAGTTGATGAAGTCAAACATAGTGCTGATTTTTTAAATTTCTGGGGGGTTATTTTTAACTTGGGGTTTAAGAGTGAAGGTTTTAGGGTATCCTGGTTGTTTTACCATTGTTTCAGTGGCCTTTAAATGGTTATATCTCAACATGAAGGTAGGGTTAAATATAGCCATTTAGATGCTTTTTAAACAACAGATAAATCTAACTAGGACATCTAAAGAAACTCATCAAGACATCCTTTCACCTGCAAGTCACCAGACACAGCTGACTGGATCACATTTCTGTTGTGTCAGAGTGCACAAATGACAAAGAGACGAAAAACAAACCTCCCACTTTGAGTCCAGGAATAATGTTTGTCACCCAAATCTTTCTTGCCTTCCTCAGAGGTGTGCTCAGTTGACTGCGGGACCCATGGCGTGTGTATGGGCGGGGCATGTCGCTGCGAGGAGGGCTGGACCGGCGCAGGCTGTGACCAGCGTGTGTGCAACCCACTCTGCATAAAACACGGAACCTGCAAGGACGGGAAGTGCCAGTGTCACCAGGGCTGGAACGGGGAGCACTGCACCATCGGTAAGCACCTCTGTGTGTTTGTGTGGTCGTGTGGAGGTGTGTGTTTGATGTGTGTCTGCGTGTCAACACGTGGGTGTGCACAGAAACACCAGCACCCAGTCAGTCTTAAGTGGCAGCTCCTTTCCACTTTGTTAAAGGAATTTGGAAAGTAGAAGTGAAGGCAAAAAGGAGACCTTGGGGAATTTGAAGAAGGGGAGCTGATGTAGGAGGTGGGCGAAGTGAGAGGAGGGGAGCAAACTTCTTAAAAGTGGGAAAGGGAGGGTTACAAAAGAACATGATTTAACTGTTTTTAGGCTGCCTCTCAACTGCAGACCCCAGGAGTCTTAGTGTCTATGGTCTTTGAAACACCAAAGTTCTGTGATGAAAGGTAAAACTCTTCACCTCATCGTGATCAAAAAATATCTCTCTCACGTTGTTTGTGTGCGTGTGTGCATGCACACAGTTGTGCCAGTGTGTGTGAGCGTGACTCTTTGTGTCAGTCAATCACTGTCTCACAGTGACATCACTGTCACTTTTGGATGGATGAGTGCCAGATCCCTTTGATTCACCCACAGTGCTTTGAGACACAAAGTCTCATTTCCCTGTCACCAAAAGCACTGTGATTGCAATTTGATACACACACACAAAACAAACACCAAAACACACACAGAGCAGTGCGCACACACGCATGCACGCCAACACATATACGCACTGGGGAATAACAGTTTATGATCTCCCCATTTCCCCCCATCGGAAAGTAGGGCAGCTTTGACTGCAGCATCTGCCCAAGATGAAAGAGTTGTCAGGCCTCAGCTTGGCGCAAAGCACACTTCACTAGCACCAGACACTCTCAGTGTTAGCTTATCTCAGCTTGCCTGTTCTTCATTTCAGCTCTGCATGATGTTGCTTGCATTAATTAAAATAAAAAAAGAAAAAACTCTCCCCATCTCTTACCTTTTGCACGTTTTCTCCCACTGCAGACCATGGGAGCATGGTTGACAAAGCAGGTACCGTATCTGACTCTGGTGTTTTGTTTCTTACCCTGTGGTGGTAGAAGCTAGCTGCTGCATTTGTGGGTTTTGGCCTGGCTTGGCTCTGTAGACTCTGTGGTGCTATCTGTCCGTAGATTAGGGTGCCAGCCTCAATGATGACTCCCTGCATGTAGTGCACTCACATTTTTAATCAGTGCACTATAGCAGGGGCTAGCTGTCATTGAGCCTAGATGTGTTGTGGGGTACCGTAGAGCCTAGTGTGGTATAAGCAGTGTTGAGGGGCTGTGCTGTGAATGTGTGGATGTGCATGCGCGTGAGTGTGTCCTTCTCTCCATATTTTCTAAGGTGGAAACACAAACACATAACTCTGCTCAGGCATTCTAGTCATGTATTGCGTAAACACAGCTGCTTCACACGAGGAGAAAATGATGAAAGCCGTAAAGAACTTTTGAGGTAATTGGTGAATTTCATAGGCCACTGATGCGAGGCCTTAATGTGGTGTCAAAAAACACAGAGCTGTTGAGTGTGTGTGTGTTTACGTTTTGGGTATTTGTGGCAACAGTCGCTGCCATGGTAGGGTGGCTAATAAACTTATTTTGCGTGCACGTGTGTGTGTTCGATTGTGCGTGTGTGACTCAGCAAGTATACAGTGTTAATTCCAGATTGTCTATCTTTTCATCAAACCCATTCCCTCCCTAGGACAAAAAACAAAACAAAACAAAAAAAGCCCGTTTTAGTCAGATTACACAAAGATAAACAGAATCATAGTAACAGTTAAGGTTAAGACATTGACTCAAACAGTAAAAGAGTGCAGGTCTGGGGTGAGTTGTAACACACGCACAGCGAGAATGCGTAATAGGTAGTCCCCGCAACTGAACCTCTGTCGAAGCGGCACAGATTGCCTGGCAGTACAGGTCCCTGGAGCACCATTGAGAGTGTCCTCTCACCCTCTATGCGTAATGAAAAAGCTCTCATTGTTTTATGAAGAGCCAGTCTGAAGAAAAAGGTAAATTGCAGGGTTAAAGAGGGAGAGTAAAGAAGAACAGATGGACCCAAAGGGAAGTAGAGACAGGTCAAAGAACATGAGGGGGAAAGCAATCAATGTAATTTCTGAGGTAGCTTATGAAGAAAAAGAGAAGTGTATGAGTGGAGGTTTTTTTCTGAGAAAGTGCAGGGTTACCGCATCTAGTCCATCTATGAGCAGCGGTGTTAGATTTATGCCTGTGACCTTTCCTTTATGACCTTTAGAGGAGACGAAGCTGGAAACAGGCTGAATGGAGAGAATGGTGGAACTTTTTCAGCACAAAGTCTCGGTTTCTTTTAAGCACTTTGTTCTCGTCCTTCTCTATCTCTTTCTGTCTCTCACTCTCTTTCTCACTTCCTCCTCAGAGTTTTACACCATATCTTTCTTTATCCAGTCATATACCCCGACAACCACACACGCACACACACACACACCACACAATGGTGTGTGTGCTGACCCATAACCCAAGGCAATTTCGTCTCCTTTTTAAGGGGATTTCATCAGAGTCCAAGTACATTAGTGGGGAGGGTAGACTTAATAGTTTCTGAAATCCCACTTTATTCTAGTTAGTATGGGGGGTGGGGTATCGACTGAGTCCTGGCATTAAAGAGAGGAGCCTCGTGTCGGCCTGCCCAGGCAAGCCGATCAATGCCCACTATGGATTGTCCTGTCCGGGTGCTTCATAAGTATTTGGCTGCTTTAAATGGCAACTCCATTTAACAGGCAATCACTGCTAACTGCCTTTGTTCCCTGAGCTCAATACTTGGGGACAATCTATTCCAGCTTGACTGTTAATACAGCATCATGAGCAGTCCCCTGATGCAGAAAATGGTAATAATTAAAGATAAAAACCTTTGATTTGATTTCTCTTGTTGAGCTGAAAAATGTGGTTAAGCTCCAACACCGCCAAAACACACACACACACAGGCACACACATCCTTCCCTGTTCCTGGCTCCGCCCTCTTCTTGGGAGTTCAAATAAGATGGCACACTGTTTTTCTCAAAGTCCTTTGTTGACTTTCCTGCATCGCTTGGTGTTTGAGACATGTGATAAAATGCCAATCGGGCAGAAATGCCTGTTAATTTAGCTGCTGCCACGGTTTAGATTGCACTATTTGTATTCATAATGCATGGCTTTATTGATGCGGCGATTTGTTAGAGGGCAAAATCCTACAGAGCAACTTGAGTGAAATATGTTCATTAATCTACTGAGCAGGACTCAATGAACAGCATTTCATATTCATAATCACTCACTGGGTTATTTTGTCCTTCCTCATTCTGCCGGCACACGACTACTACACTAAACTACTACACTGCCGAGTGTCAGGTCATATCTCGAGGGTGCGTCGTGCTGTGTGTGTGTGTGTGTGTGTGTGTGTGTGTGCGTGTTTGAGTGTGAGTGCCTTTGCGAGCATGCACGTATTGTTTTATCAGTCAACCCTGTCTTTGCCTCCATCTCCCGTGGGTAGACTTAAGAGTGTCGCATCCTGCTCGCTCATTTATTGAAGAGGAAATCACTGTGACAAGTTTGTTTGGGGCTCTTTGTGCTGTTGGAGAAAACATTGTCATTGTGTGTCATCATGCTTTTTTCCTCTCTCCCTGATAGATTATAATGTGGCAAACACAGTGTTGTGTTAGAACTAAGGTATGATTTAGAGCTTTAAGGGAAAAGGGTAAGACAGGCCAGAGGTTTAAAGACCTTTTTGAAAAAGACATTAATGGACAACACTGTGTCATCATGGATGCAAACTACTGAAAGGAATATAAACAAACAGTCAGCTTTTAAAAACAAAGGTATTTATGTCTTGGCATTTAGTGGGTGTTCTTATTTCAACCCAGTTTAGTCAACTTATCTTTATATAGAAGTAGTTTCAAAGGAATAGCTTGACATTTTAGAATAAATTTATCTGCTTTTAGCCTTGAGTTAATTTGGAAGATTGATACCCCTCTCATATTTGTCCACTCAGTATAAAGCTGGAGCAGGAAGCCAGTTAGTGTAGCTTCACATAAAGACAAGAAACAGAGGGAAAGAGCTTGCATGGCTTTGTCCAAAATGTAATTAAAAACAAACAGGGGGTTATATGTGGGACATTTTCTTGGCTTGGCACTGAAACTTCCAGGACCACCTGCGTAGTTGCCTGGCAACAACGCTGTAACAACACGACTTCAGGAAGTCACTGCTCTTAGCCAAAAAGTAGGCTGTTTTCGAAACTGCATCTATTAGCAGTATGTACTGATTTGGCCAAAAAGTAGTATGTAGTATGCTGTATGTAAACACAAGCGGTAGGTCTATGCCAAGAAATTCTTAGATGTATACTGATTTGGAAGAAACCCTCAGTATGCATCAGACCAGTCTACCACACCTACTGTAGTACATACAGTATGCAGTATGCAGTATGTAGTAGGCTGTTCCAAGATTAGCCATAGTCCTGCATGTATCCTCCCCATGAAACCACACATTTTTGTACAGAATATACAAACAAGATAAATCATGCTAATTAATGAGCCTCATATGTGCTGGTAGGTTAGACCCAGTCAGACTGTTTCTGGTCTTTATTTTGAGTGAAGCTAACTGACTGCTGGCACCAGCTTATTCTGAATGGACAAATAGATTGATATCAGTCTTCACAGTTAACTCTGTGCAAAAAGCAACTTACTGTTGAACTATTCCTCCAAATTTTCCCTACCAGTAAAATCAACCAAATGTTATCAGATATTACTTTTGACAATCTGACACTGCTCTCTGTAATTGCAAATTTCCTTATCCAGACTCCCTGTCTGCTTCTCCTCACTTTAAATTCACTCTGAAGTTGAGGGTGGCCTTGCTGTGCTAGCTGCAGAACTTTCTCAGCTCCAGGGCCTGAGATTCTGGTAGGGCCTTTTGCATAAGCGAAAGTGAGGGTTTATTAGTTCATAGACTGCTACCACACAGACACACACATACACACACACTCTCCATCGAACATAATCTCATTCTCTCATGAGAAAGCGTTACTCTCAGGCCATCAGAATCCCATTACCTGCACTGAATCATAAGTAGAGAGAGAACGAATGAGAGAGAGAGGTGAGGCTCTATCAAGTAAGTGCTCCATCCACCTCTGATCACACACACACACACACACACACACAGCCACCCCAGTGTTGGAGAGACACACAGATTGGGAAGGTGTGCATGAGAAGTGACCTGCTGAATTAGATTGATTCTTGAACAATCAATACTTACTGTGTGCTACCATGTAGTTATTGAATTGAGTGAGACTCATTGGCCTGTCATAACCATATAAAAATGTGTGTGTGTGCGTGTGTGTGTGTGCGTGCAAGTGTGTGTTCATCTGTGTATCATCAATAATAAACAAACAAGCATCACCCTGCTTCTCTCCCAAAATCCCTTGCCCTCTGTCCTCCTGTCCTCTCCTCACAGACGGCTGCCCTAACTTGTGTAACGGGAACGGCCAGTGCACCATGGGACAGCAGAGTTGGCATTGTGAATGCCAGACAGGCTGGAGGGGCCCCGGCTGCAGTGTTGCCATGGAGACCTCCTGCGCTGACAACAAGGACAACGAAGGAGGTGAACTGGGGGGAGCAGTAGAAAATTTTAGTAGAGTTCTTATGAGTTCAGACATCACTGAGAATCTTCCTCTGAAAAATTGCTTGCAAAGGGAATAGAGAATGATATGGACAGATAATGAATTAAAACAATAAAATGGAATTAAGATAGAGGCCTCACGAGAAGAGCCCTCAGTACGAATGACAAAATTAACTTTCCACTGTGAGAGAATCATAGATTATCAAAATATTGAATCGAGAATGGAGGAAGTAAAGGTAACTTTTTTGCATTCCTCACCACTCTTACACATCCACCTCATCATTTCTCTTTATTTCTACCTCTCAGATGGACTAACGGACTGCATGGACCCGGATTGCTGCATCCAAAGTCCCTGTCAGAACAGCCCACTGTGTCGAGGCTCTCGCGACCCTCTCCAGGTCATCCAGCAGAGCCCAATGTCCCAGCCCTCAGCCCGCGTTCGCTCCTTCTTCGACCGTGTCAAGATGCTTGTAGGGCGAGACAGCACCCATATCCTCCCCGGGGAAAACCCGTTCAACTCCAGGTATGGCCAAATTGTGAAAAAAAATTTTTTTTGACTTTGTCATGAAGAGTTAAGACCCTCACAGAGTGACTTCACAAATTTGAGTTCAAACTTCTGTACAAAGTTTGTAGTTTTAACATTGCCCTTAAAACACAGTTAAATAGCATTTGGGTCATACTTAGATTTTAAAAAGCTAAAGTGACTAAAGATGGAATATGTTGGTGGTGTAAAATATTTTGAAATTCGAAGAATTCACACAAGAATGTGATCCGATCCCTTAAAAGTGGACACAAGTTATTGAGCTTTGAGTCTCCAAAGAACCACCCCAATTTGGAGCTGTGGAGAATCATCCAACTGCATCCACTCTGAGCTCAGTTGCATTCAGAGATGAGAAATGAGGGATAAATTAATAAGTCAGACAGCAACCACAGAAAATTGGAAACGTAAAAAGAATTTTTGCCAACTGATACTCAAACACACACCTCTAAACCATGATATCGGTTAACTAGATATTAAATCTAGCATTGCCAGACGTATCTCCTCAGCTCATTTTAGTGCTGTGCTAGTGCTGGAGATAGGTCTAACTGAACCCATTATTCTGCTTAAGAGGGAAAATGCTCCGTCTTGTTTGTATTTCTTTTGATCAATCGCAATCATTTTGAATAACACTAGGCACAAGGTGCAATAGAGTTGGAGGAAAAACTTTTTTGCAGTTGAAGATTGCAAGTGGGGAGGTGAGATCTGACATTAAAATGAAGAAACACTTTCTTTGTATATTTTACAAACATTTACCAAGTGGATAAAATAGGCCTGCCTTCCGGTATGATCCAAATTTTCATCAAAACCTCACATTTTCAGCTTGTAGGTTGTCTGCTTGAAATTTTAGTTTTGTCATGTAGCAACATGGAGTTTGAAATGGCAAAGTCTGGCCAAAATGACAGGCTTGTACCAACAGTTTACTTTCTACGAGAAGTTAACTGCTGCACTAGAGTGCAGCGTGAGTCATCAAAAATCATTAAACGTTTCACAGACATGTTTTAATATTTATTGACGCTTTTTTTGACGTGTTTGACTTTTCTAAAAGATAGTAATTAATACAGGAATGCAGAATAAGAGCTAGCAAAATGCTTTATTTTATTTCACTGTGACTTTATTTTAATAGTTTAAAGGAAGTGGGTGCATACTTTTTTACTGTGTTCACCAGTAATATTAAAGATGATAATTCATGTAAGTAAGCCTGCATGTTAGAGAGTATTACCACTTTGATGCTCTTAGAAGGTTTGTCATTTATGTGAAAAAATGTTTTCCATAAAAAATACCCTCACTCGCAAATATCAAATAGACTTCAGAATGGTTCATAGAGCCATCCAAGTTCTCAACAAATCCCAGAGCCAAAGCAGACTGAGCCAAGATTCCTCTCAGATTCAGTGGAGCTGTGAAACTCTGTCCACAGTTAGTGCCTACATTTACACAGCATCAGATATTTCAAAGGAAATAACTCATCAAACGATAGTGTGATGTTAGTGTTTAAATGTTATTCTTTGTATATCAGTTTTCTAGTGCACAGCTGCACACACACACACACACGCACGCACTATTATACACAAAGATACGCACATATCCATCTACATTGTCATGCTTTATTTACATGATTGACAAGAGCTAATGTAGATGGCGGGGGTTGCTGATTGTTTTTAATTAATGAGCGGTGGAAGACCAGAGCAATAAATGAATGGGCAAATTGGATGATTGAAAGACGGTGAGATTAATCAAACCAAATGATTGATGTTTGGAAGCCTGGGCTGATAGATTGACTATCGCTTACTCACTCTGTCTCTTCTGTCTTCTTCCAGTTTGGCATCTCTAATCCGGGGTCAGGTGTTGACTACAGATGGAACCCCTCTGGTGGGGGTGAACGTGTCTTTTGTCAACTATCCCCACTACGGATACACGCTGACACGGCAGGATGGAATGTATGTACAACAGCTACCCAGCACTCCTTGCTAAAACTCTGAAACTACCTCACCACACAGGCTGCATGATTAGATTAGATTAGATTACATTAGATTACATTAGATTACATTAGAAAATTATAACAATCCCATGAGGATACTAGGCTGTTGCAGCCACAAATAATTAGATACAGCAAGGAAAGGGATTTCAAATGAGAACAGAGTAAATGTATTAACCAGAACAACGCAGATCAGAATTTAAAAGCTACAATCTACTAAGTAAAATATAGAAATAAAAAAGATAACTGGAATGAAAATTAAATGAAAACATCTACACACAATAAAAACAGTAAAAAATGTGCAAGAAAATATGAAAACCTACATAAAGTGCAATATATTGTGCCAGTCAAATGCTTAAGAACAAATCCTGAAAAGACCTGTTTTCATAATTGATAATGTGGTACCACTTTACATTAAGCAACCCTTTATAAAGGGCTATGAATGGTTTATAAATTAGGTTATTAATTAAAGTATAAATCCCTTCTAAGTCAACAATCATAAACAATTGTCATCCCACTATTTGGCAAGATCAAATTATTGCTGCACTGCATCTATTCTATAAATCTTAGATCTTGCTAGTTCCTTAGCTTACCTTATCATGTCGTTTTATCAGTTAGCATGTTCAGTATATTATATTATGTTAATTATTATATTAATATTTGTCATCCACCAATAGAATTATGGTTGGATGGAAGGGCCCGTTCTTATTAGAAAGGTTAATGAAGAAATTAACCAGTAATGATCTCCTACCGTAAAGCTGTACATTGTGATGCTTCATGTTGGTTGGTATCTTCTTTAGGACAGCATTCCAGATGTGGCACAGCTGGCAGCCTTCCTTTACTCAGTGTACCACTCACCCATTCTTGGCACCACTTTCAGATTTCTGTGCCAAGCCTAAACCCTTCTTGGTATCTGTTGTTCATTGAGTTGATTCTCTCCCCATCAATTTTTGATGTTTCATTCTCATTTTTATGACCATTTACGAATGAGTTACTGACATTTATAATTGGCATAAGAGAGCCTTATTATAACCTAATTAATGACCTAATTTATAAATCATTTATAATTACTTGTTAAAACGTGTTTAGTAATGACTTACAAGGTATTTATAGCCTAATAAATAACATAATTTATTAACCACTTATAACCCTTTATAAGGGTAGACTTAATGTAAAGTGATACCAATAATGTTTATGTCTATAATTTTACAACAATAGATGTTTCTCTCAAAATAAGCGTGTTACAATGTGTAAAATAAATAAGGTTCATCAAAAAAAAAAACTTTAAAACAAAACAACTTTGGAACTGTTAAGTAAAGAAACATAATCCTTTGCTTT
>JAQFJA010000026.1:6376841-6387418 GCA_029874485.1 Naso brachycentron | reverse complement strand
CCGTAGTCTTTTAAGTTTTACAGCTGTGGCACCATTACTGATTAATTATCTGTGGAATATTCTGCTCTCTGGAATTTTGCTTCATTATGGGAAGTTTTAAAAGTATTTCGGTAGCAAAGCACTGCCAACATCTCATGCGACTTTCTCTGTTGTTCCACACAGGTGAGCATCATAGCCGGTCGGCCCATGCATTGTCAAGTGCCAGGTATCGACTACAGCCTGAGTAAGCTGGCTATACATGCAGCCCTGGAGAGTGCCACAGCCATTGCCTTGTCCCACACCGGCATCCTCTACATCGCTGAGACAGATGAGAAAAAGATCAATCGAGTCAGACAGGTATGAGATGGAGAAGCGCTGTCCACACTTGTTTGGCTGTCTGGTTGTTTTAAAATGAATTTGTTAGTCCAAAGTTATTTTGTTGGCGAGCAGAACTGACAGCACAGCTGGCGAAGGCTGTGTGGGTGTTTTTTTTTTTGTTTGTTTTTTGTTTTTTTGTGAGATATTTGAGTGTTTCAGATCCCCAGATAACTACATTCAGTTCAGGCACTTTTACATTTTCTTCCACAGCTCTGTTTTATTAAGTCAAAATGAATTTTGCTCCTGGTGATACATTTTCTTTAATTGAGAGCTGACTTCTATTACAATCTCATCATTAAATGGCTCTCTGTTTCTTCTTTTTTTGTCTGTACATGTTTCACAGGTGAGCACTAACGGAGAAATCTCTCTGCTGGCTGGTACTCCCTCTGAGTGCGACTGCAAGAACGACGTCAACTGCAACTGCTTCTACGGTGATGATGGCTACGCCCCTGATGCCGGCTTGAACTCCCCCACCTCCTTGGCTGTGTCCCCTGATGGGACACTGTTCATCGCAGACCTTAACAACATTCGCATCAGAGCTGTGCGAGCCAACCGGCCGGGTCCCGCCGTGTCAAGCGTGGGGTACGGAGGATCTGCGCAGTACGAGGTGGCATCGCCGAGGGAACAGGAACTATACGTCTTCAATGGGGAGGGGCTTCACATTCAGACGATTAGCCTGGTGACAGGGGAGCCACTTTACAACTTCACCTATGGTCCTGACGGAGAGCTGGCCATGCTGGTGGATAACTGCAACAACACAGTGAAGGTGAGAAGGGACGGACTGGGTCAGGGAGGAGGAGCTGGCCTGCTCAGACTGGTGCTGCTGCCGGAGAATCAAGTGGTGACTCTTGGGCTAGACCCCACAGGGGGGCTGCGCAGTGTGTCGGCCCTGGGCCAGGAGGTGGCTCTGATGGGATACAGTGGCAACACGGGCCTCCTGGCTACCAAAGCTGATGAGACGGGATGGACCACATTTTACCAGTGAGTGTTTGCACTGGTGGGAAAGTGTCTGAATGTGTGTTTCACACGTTTTATGATCATCATGTTCAATTCATTCCAAATGATTCATCTGACACCTCTAACAGAGTGCTGCTGCCCCCCAGTGTTAGCATTTGTAACTACAGCCAATTCCTGACAGATATCCTGTTATGTTCCTCTGACGTTTTTTTTGTGTATATATGTGTCTCAGCATGTGCACATGCGTGTGTTACCTTATATATGTTTTACACGTATCCTTCTCCTGCCGCTCACCCTCATTGCAATCTCCCTTCTCCCAGGTACGACAGCGAGGGTCGCCTGACCAACGTGACTTACCCCACAGGCATGGTGACGAGCCTCCACCGCGAGATTGAACGGTCCATCAACATCGACATTGAGAGTTCCAGCAGAGACGACGATGTCACTGTCATCACCAACCTGTCCTCCGTGGAAGCCTCGTACACTGTGGTGCAAGGTAGAGACACACTCAGCATGTGCAGGACATGCAGTGCAAAATGAGCTGGTCATGAATTTTTAAATGCTCGAGAAATTGCAGAGCGTGGTGCATGAAGGTTGACAAATGCTGCGCTCAAACTGTCCACATAAGGCAGTAAAAAGTTCAGCATGAAATATATTATTCGTTAGTTATTTGAAGTGATATAGATTTATGCAGTGGATCATTTTCTATGTTGTCAACGCTTTGACGAGACGCACACACACTTTAGAACTACTTAGTCTTGGTGTTCAAAAACACAGCCTCCTCTGTGGCTGTGAATATGCGCCGGCCTGCTGCCTCTAATTGAAAGTCTTGTAATTTTCACTCAGTTATGTGCGTGCTCCAGGAGATTATTTTTTCTTCCCTACCCACCTCCAGTCCCCTCTCACTCCCTCTCACGGAGTAAAATTACCAATATATAGCTGTTAATCCCAGCTGGGATCATCCTGCTTTTGAATATCATCACAGCAAAATTCATTAACTCATGTAGAGTGAATCCTCCTCATCCCTCGAGCTTTCTCTTCACACACACACACGCGCGCGAGCTCTGACATACAAATATGACTCTCAGCCAGTTCCCATGATCCCTGAGCGTATTTGGTGTGTTTAGAAAGGAGAAAGAAGATGGAGAGTAATTGTCTCCCTTCCCTTGACCAGTGCAAGTCGAGTGACACAAATATGAATGCAGAGTGTGGACTATATAAGTCTGAAGGTCTCAGAGAGAGTAAGGTATAGATGTATTCAGTGTGCCTCCCACCTACGTTGCAGGAGAAAAAGGGGAGAGTTGTTCACAGAGCTGTAAGTCATTTAAGGTTTCCACTGCGCTGTGTGGGTTTCAGCACGGCTCTCTGCTGACATACTCACTTAACCATCTCCCTCTCTTTCCACTCTTTCTCGCTCTCTTCATTAACTCCTGCACAGTGAATTCTCCTTGGCCCTCAAGCTCTCATTCCTCCCTCTCTTACCCCTCTCCCTCGCTTCAGTTTTATTACGAGGTTGTTCAGACAGAGCGCACAGAGAAGATTTATCTAAAGGCTGTTGCTGCCAAGTCAATGGAAAAAGCTTCACTTGTCTGTTTGAGGCATTGTTAAAATGTGCCCGGAGCTTTATTACAAATTGGCCTTATGGATTACTGTCATTTATGGCGGGGCTTCAAAGGGAGACACCATCCGATCCCCTCACCTTTTGTAAATGAAATAAAAGAGCTCCCCCTACTCTGCGTCTGCCGGATATTTCTCAGCCGAAAAATAATTTTATCTAACTTTCAAATCACATCATTGTGATCAGGACGCCTGTTTCCAGACATCTGAAGAAAAAATTAGCCTAAGCATTAGGCACGGGTTTATCTGTTTCCATTCTTGTGTTTGAGAGTCTGTAGATACAGTGAGATTGTAGAGGCATGTCGCTTTTGCCTGACGTTTTGATTCTAAATATTCTCAGGTCCATAAATATTTGATGGACATGATCTGGTTCCTACTGACATGAGGCTCTGGGCTTTTGATTGGACTTTCCTTTTCTGGTAAATTTAATTTTTCAGGCAGAAGGGCAAATTAAAAAAGACAGCAGTGTTTTTGTAATGAACAATCGTGAACAGTATTATAGCTGTGAGTAGCTTGTGTCAAGGTTTGTTTTCTTCCTCAGCCCCAATATAAAATGCAAAGAGTTTTGAATGAACTTCAGTTATGACAAATGATGATTTGATCTGTCTAAAAGAAAAAAATGTTTATATGTTTTGAAATATAATTGAGTTAAAATTGTGAGTTGTGAGGTTTTTACCAGCTTTTATCATGTTTTCATAGCAGCAGCGACGCAACTGATGCACCCTTGTTGTTCCATACGCATGTGCCTCTCACCCACAGTCCATTCGTCCTTATCAAACCTTCAGCCTCTCTTCTCATTTCTTAGTTTGTACATCCTCAGTTCCTTTCCTGGCACACAATTCCTCTCAAAATTTAGTCCTTCCAACATTACATGTGAACAGAGGAGACATGACACAGACAGGAAGAAAGAGGAGACTTGGAGGTGCAAAATAGAGAAATGAGAAGTGCCCTTGATCAGTGAACTCAGTAAGGATTTAATCCTAACAAAAGAAAACTTGTTAATAATACTCAGTTTCTTTCTCAAGATTAAAGGGACCCTTAGACAGCACTTTTTTATTCACGGTGTCTGACCCCATTCAAATACTTCAGGTGATGTTGTGATCTGACATGCCTTATAAGGTAGCCAGAATTTGAATGTAAAGGCCTGTTTTCATTGCCTCCCCTACATCTGTTTGTCTCCCCCTACAGACCAGGTGAGAAACAGCTACCAGCTGTGCAACAATGGGACCCTGAGAGTGATGTATGCCAATGGCATGGGCATCAGCTTTCACACAGAGCCCCACATCCTGGCAGGCTCTGTCAGCCCTACGATTGGCCGCAGGAACATCACCCTGCCCACTGACAATGGCCTCAACTCCATTGAATGGCGTCTGCGCAAGGAGCAGACCAAGGGCAAGGTCACTGTGTTTGGGCGGAAGCTAAGAGTGAGTAGACCTGTCTGATGATTCGTGTGTTTAAAAGTTGTATTTAAGTTGTCAAAATTTCCAAATTTTCACATCTGCATTCTTTTCATTTTTATTTAGGCTCATGGCCGCAATCTTCTCTCCATTGACTTTGACCGCAACACACGCACTGAGAAGATTTACGATGACCACAGAAAGTTCACTCTGCGCATCATGTACGACGCCCAGGGCCGCCCAGCTATGTGGCTGCCCAGCAGCAGCCTGGCAGTGGTCAATGTGTCATATTCCACTACTGGACAGCTTGTTGGGCTGCAGAGGGGGAGTATGAGTGAGAGGACCGAGTTTGACCCTCAGGGACGTATCCTGTCTCGATCTTTTGTGGACGGGAAGGTGTGGAGCTACAGCTACCTTGACAAAGTAAGTACATTTATCTTTGACATTGTCATCTTGGTATAGAGTTTTAGCAAGGTAAGCAATAGCACGAATGAATAGTCATTTGGATTGCAGAATTGAGCAAAATAATACATCATTTTCATGGTTATGAAGATTCAAATTTGTCGGTTGAGAGTAAATTACTCCTGGTGTTATTTCACAGGAGGCAAGTCATCCATTGATAATGCTATTATATTAATCCGTATTTGTCCTCCTTCTCTGGTTCTAGTCCATGGTGCTGCTCCTGCAGAGTCAGAGACAGTACGTCTTTGAGTTTGACACCTCAGGTCGGGTCACAGCTGTCACCATGCCCAGTGTCGCCCGCCACACCATGTTCACACACGTGTCAGTCGGCTACATCCGCAACACCTACAACCCCCCAGAGAGCAACGCCTCCATCATCCACGACTTTTGCGAGGATGGCAGACCCCAGGCCACGCATTACCTGGGCACGGGGCGCCGTGTCCTCTACAAGTACGGCAAGCTGGCGAAGCTGTCAGAGATCGTGTACGACAGCACTGCCGTCACTTTCGGTTACGACGAGACAGCTGGTGTGCTGAAGATGGTCAACCTGCAGAGCGGGGGCTTCTCTTGCACCATTCGCTACCGCAAAATGGGCCCGCTTATTGACAAGCAGATCTACCGCTTCAGTGAGGAGGGAATGGTCAACGCGAGGTTTGACTACACCTATCATGACAACAGCTTCCGTATTGCCAGCATGAAGCCTGTAATCAGTGAGACACCACTGCCTGTTGACCTCTACCGTTATGACGAGATCTCTGGAAAGGTGCAAACATTTTGTTCCTGTCCTCTATGTCTTTTAATCCTTTTTAGTGCAGTTCAAAAGAGTATAACTTTGCCTGTGAATGTACCTTCATAAGCTGCCAGATGACTCACTTCTGTCCTTCCTACAGGTGGAGCACTTTGGAAAGTTTGGGGTAATTTACTACGACATCAATCAGATCATCACCACAGCCGTTATGACTCTGAGCAAGCATTTTGACACCCACGGTCGCATCAAGGAGGTCCAGTATGAGATCTTCCGTTCACTTATGTACTGGATGACAGTGCAGTACGACAGCATGGGACGGGTGGTGAAGAGAGAGCTCAAAATTGGGCCCTACGCCAACACCACTCAGTACCGCTATGACTATGATGGAGACGGGCAGCTCAGTGGCGTCAAGGTGAATATTCTGGGTTGAGAGTTGGTGTAATGTGGATCTTCAGAACCTGAAGTTCTCATGACAGCCAGTGTGACTCATAAATTCTAGTCCATCAGCGAAATTACCTTCTGTTGTTTCTATTGTGAAGGCATACCTATGATTCTAATATGCAAAATTTAATGAAATCACATTGATAAACCCTCTTGTTTTCTCTAGGTGAACGACTGGTCTACCTGGCGATACAGCTACGACTTGAACGGGAACCTCCATCTGCTGAATCCAGGGAACAGTGCCCGTATTTTGCCACTCCGATATGACCTCAGAGACCGCATCACACGACTGGGAGACGTCCAGTACCGCCTGGACGAGGACGGCTTCCTCAGTCAGAGAGGCTCAGATGTGTTTGACTATAACTCCAAAGGTCAACTACTGAGGGCTTACAATCGAGGGCCGGGAGGATGGAGCGTTGTGTATCACTATGACGGGCTGGGTCGCAGAGTGTCCACGAGGAACAGCCTGGGACAGCACCTTCAGTTCTTCTATGCTGACCTGAACCACCCAACCAGGGTCACACACATCTTCAACCACTCCAGCTCTGATATTTCATCACTCTACTATGACCTGCAGGTAGGTGTCCTTACATTTCAGCATCAGAACACATGTTATATAGCCTTCACTAAGTAACCTTATAACTGATAAATATTGTAAGACAAATTCAGTTGCAGTTATGGCAAAAAGCTCATATACTGACTTTTTCTCACGATCAGGGTCATTTGTTTGCCATGGAGGTGAGCAGTGGAGAGGAATACTACATAGCTTCTGACAACACTGGCACACCGCTGGCTGTATTCAGCAGCAACGGACAGATGATCAAACAGGTAATACACAAAGTACATTTAAAAATGTATGGGAGATTATACATAAGAAAATTGTGGTTAAATTGCGTAGTGAAACAGCATAAAATCTGCATACAGAAAAGGCTTCTGGCATCTGCAGAGCTCAAAGCTTTCTTGTATGAGACACTAAATCCATCTCCATCTGAAGCAGAGTTGAGAATCACCCAGAACAAACTGACTCTGCTTGTGTCACACAGGTGCAGTACACAGCCTACGGAGAAGTTTACCTGGACTCTAACCCAGAGTTCCAGCTGGTGGTCGGTTTCCATGGCGGTCTTTACGACCCCTTGACTAAGCTGGTCCACTTCACCCAGCGGGACTATGACGTCCTTGCCGGGCGCTGGACCTCGCCTGACTACAGCATCTGGCCCAAGATAGGGAAGGATCCCTCTCCGTTTAATTTGTACATGTTCAAGAACAACAACCCCCTTAGTGACATGCTGGATGTCAAGAACTATGTCACAGGTAGAGAATTAATATGATAATATGGTGCACATGTTCAATTCTGTTGTATGAATATTTCTACATAATTTAGACATTTGTACTTTGTCTTAAGTGGCAGGACATTTACTCCAAGCTGTCTCTACACAAAAAACAGTGAATTGCGCAAAATATTTTACATAGTAAACATACAGTTTTTTAATTAATGCATCGTTGACACAGCAGAATATATAGGCAAAACAAAAGCTATAATGTTCAGGCATAATAACATAATATTAGTTCAACAAGGACAAGCTCAAGTCAGCTTGTCGTGTCCTGACATTGTCTCTGATATCTCTGCTGTGCAGAAGAAACAGATTGCTATGGACAAGATAGTTTATGCAAGTAACAATGTACTACAGATGGCACAGTAGCTGATAGCTCTGCAACACACCAGATGAGCCTCTGAGGCAAATACAGTTTTTTATGATAAAAAATGATCCATTTGCTGCCATGTTTAACTTTGTCATCCGGCGAATTAATTTCCCTCCTGTCCGCTGCAGATGTGAAGAGCTGGCTGGTGATGTTTGGTTTCCAGCTTAGTAACATAATCCCAGGGTTCCCCCGACACACGCTCTACTTTGTGGAGCCACCGTATGAGCTGCAGGCCACCCAGCACTGTGAGAACGGACAGGTACGGACATCTGTGCTGAGAATATTGCCACCGTGAGAATCAAAGCCAAAATAACCCTGTGACAGTGATTCAGCTTTTCGCATGAGTGTTCATGTTTATACAGATGCCAGTCATCCCTCACAGCAATATTTAAAAACATTGCTGTCAGATGTGTGTTAATACATTATCGCATTTTCTACAAAGTGACAAAGATTTCTTCCGTTTTCTTGTGCAGCTCATCACTGGTGTGCAGCAGGCAGCAGAGCGTCACAATCAGGCCTTCATGGCCCTGGAAGGTCGTCTCCTCAACAAGGAACGCCGCAGACGCAAGGACAAACCGGGTCACTGGTTCGGCACCAGCATACCCATCATAGGCAGAGGAGTAATGCTGGCTCTGAAGGAAGGCCGAGTGGTGGCTGGTGTGTCGGCTCTGGCCAGTGACGACAGCCGCAAAGTGGCTCTGGTGCTCAATGGTGCCCAGTACCTCGAAGGCACCCATTACACCCAGGACGGGAAGGACTGTCACTACTTTGTGAAAGTGGGCTCTGCTGACAGCGACCTGTTGGCCCTGGGCCTAACCAATGGGCGGAAGTCATTGGAGAGCGGTATCAATGTAACTGTGAGTGGCCGCTCGAGAAGAGGAGTGACTGTGGAGTTTGCCGTTCCGTCGTTAGTGCTCAGTGTTAGATACGGGCTTGCTGTGGATGTGGTGGATGAAGAGAAGGTAAGACTGTTGGAGCTGGCCAGGCAGAGAGCTTTGGCAGGGGCCTGGTCCAAGGAACAGCAGAGGGCCAGGGATGGGAAAGGAGGCAGTCGCCTCTGGACAGAGGGGGAAAGACAACAGCTCCTAACAACAGGCAGAGTACAAGGCTATGATGGCTACTATGTACTGCCTGTGGAGCAGTATCCAGAACTGGCTGACAGCAGCAACAACATCCAGTTCCTCAGACAGAACGAGATGGGCAAGAGGTAACAGCCCACCTGAACTTGCTCGGAGGGCAGACTCTTCCCCGTCTCCCACTTTGACTTCTCTAGATCCAGCTCCTTTTTTCCTACCCAGCCTCCTCAACCCTCCTCCTCTCAAAAATCCATGGAGAATTAACCAACAAATGGGGTTATTCGCGGAACGCTGCAGGGACTTTTGAAAAGAATGACTTGTCAGAATAAATTGTTAATTTTACTGCCACAGGCAAAAAAATTAAAGTTTGGTCAAATAGTTTTTTTTTTGGTTTGTTTTTTTTTTTCAAAAAAAAAAAACTTTGAACAACTGAAAAAGCACTGAAGAACTTTGAGAACTGTTGCTTAATGACTAAGAAGATTCCCCTTTTTAAAAGATAGTGATATTTTCGCCCATATTTTTTGGGTCACACTGAGAGCGGCCATGACAGCTACTGAACACATGGTGGAGTTGTACTGCGCTGGGGTCTGGGAAGGCTTCTCCGTCTCTAACAGACACTAAAGGCATAGGGACCAAAGTGGAGACAAAGCCACTCCAGAGTGCAGCCATTACAGCTTCACGTCAGCGGAGGACATCATGAACAGCGACAGACAAGGCAATGATAAAGGTCGTCCAATTCTATGAGTCGTCTCACTGTCTCAGGCCTCCCATCGTCCACCACGGACCAGTCCTCTGCTGCTGAGGCGGCGCACATCCAACCAAGCAACACACACGCTAACGGCATACTCGAACAAATCCGAACTGTTAATGGACGAGAAAATAAACTTTTTAAAAAAAACAAAGTCAAAAAAAGTGATGGCTATATTTGTGGACAGTGGTATCACACAGCATTGTTTATTTTAAAATGGGAAGAAGAATCATATTACTACATATGTGTCCGACTACACTAAATTTCAGGATGTTGCGTATACTGTAGATGCCGTAGTTTTGTACGTTTCAGTCGCGGTAGAATTGTGAGACTTTCACCAAGGCACTTCTGTACAGAATGATCAAACACAACACTCACAGTCCAGAAAAACATGCTAAGTTAGTATTTATTTTATTCTTTTTTATTTATTTATTCTTAGTACTATATGACAATCATGAATGAGTCACCAGTTCTATTCCAAATGAACATTAATGGATGAGTTTATTTTCTTTTGTAAAATATGTAAGAAATGTTCATTTTGTTTTTGTATTAATTTCAGTTTGCTGCCAGGGCAAATAATAGTCACTCTCAAAAAGAATAATTTATGTAATAAAGTGTTTTAAAAAAAATGGTTTATACTTTAAATAAAGTCTTTAAAACTGTGAAATCTGTTTTTTCGAAATATATTTCAATGTACAGTGTATAGACCTACCTTTATGCAGCACAGTAGAATATTGTCCAGAATATCAAGTTTTATATTTCTAAGAGGAAGTGGCTTGTAATGTGCAAAATCTTTAGCTGGTCTTACTACTCTAGAGTTTTGTGGCACTCTAATATTCCATATCTACAATATCAACCCCCAGTTTGTTGTTTTTGACTGTTTTTTGTTTGGAAGCAGAGATATTTCTGTCCTAGATCCCAACAGCAGTAGCAGTAATGGATCCCTCTCACTGTGAAGAGACTCGTGCTGGATGTCATAATGTACCAAATCAGTATTATCAAAGGATGATTCTTATACATTCACTGAAACGAGACTCTTCTGAGAACCTTATCAATAAAACATAATTGTTTAC
>JAQFJA010000026.1:6308640-6319524 GCA_029874485.1 Naso brachycentron | reverse complement strand
GTTTTCTGGGTAATATGCCGTTGTTTACGTTCGTGTTACAGTGTCGGTACATCAGTGGGAAATGACTGACCACTCGCTGAGTTTCTCATCTTTTAAAATGAGTTTAATATGTTTTTTGATGGCTTCATTAAGTCCCCCTTTCCCTCTGCTGTGTCCAGCTGCTGGTGACATCAGCAACACGCTTCAGTCACCGTTTGTCATAATAGTGCTATTTACTATTTGAACCCTTTGATAGATCTTAACATGCAAAAAAACCAAAACAAAACAACTTCTCCTTTTAAGTTTCACTTTTCCACCTGCTGGAGTGTGCAGGAGGGAGCAATTGCCTACAGTAGAGGTTTGCTGCATAACAATGAGATGCAACAGTTAACTAGAGTTCTACGTTGTTCATTGAAAAATTACTTACCGATGAGTATCTCTGCTGCCGATTATCGAGGGATTGGGCTTTTCAACCTTTAACTGACCAGTCGCCTGCATCCCTGATTAATGTTCTGTTCTGTGTAGAAAACAATCTTGGTGCTTACCTGCCAGTGTTCAACTGCAATATGCTTTTGTTGTGTTTATTTGTTTTTTGGTCTGTGATGGTCTTTGCCATCAGGTCAGAGTGATTCTGTTGGTGCAGAACTAATCTAGACGGGTACCGTGTTATATAATGATATCTCAGTGGGAGTAGGTAATGTTAAGTGTATACTGGTTGTAACTTAAGTGAACTACTTTCTATATTTTTGGTTAATGGAGTTTGTTTACCATTTTCAAAATGGTTCCATACAAGGACTAATATTTAATGATGACAAATGTTAAGTAATTGTCTCCTGATTACAAATAAATAGTTTTTCCATTATCCACATTTCATCTTCCTTTAAGGTTAGGTTAGGTTAGGTTAGGTTAGGGTATGTAATGTTCTGTAAGTTTACATTTCATCCAGTGGCTAGTTAATCCATGATGCTACAGACAAACACAAATTTGTTATTGGAAATCAATAATGTGTCACAACAGCAAAGGATGAGTGGTTTCGTCTTATTTCTTGATATTACTTTTTGTGTTTTTGGCAGCCATGAAGCTGATGACAGCCCTGGTGAATGTAGCTCTAAACCTGAGCATCAACATGGACAACACCCAGCGCCAGTATGAGGCAGAGAGAAATAAAATGGTGGCCAAAAGGGCAAACGACAGGCTGGAGCTTCTCCTGCAGAAACGCAAAGAGGTGAGGATGGCTACATGGACTTCTTCTGGATCTGTTAATTAAAAACACCCCCTGTGATCCTGCAGAGCTGAAGCGGTTATAGAACATAGATAAATAGATGTTTTTAAAACACCACTCACCAAAACACTTAGCCTTTTGCATTATTAAGACAAATATGCACAGTGGATTATTCAAATACTTTTGCAGCCAGTTCTAAACAAGTGCATGTGATTTTTATCAGTCAGTGTGACTTGAACAGTTTTGTGCAACTTCAGCAGAAACTTCAGGCCCCACATATTGTGTCATATCAGTGTGATATGTATATGCTGATCTTTAACTATGTAAAATACCCATACTGAATTGTGGGAAATAACAGACTTAACTAGTAGTACTGTTTGAGCAGATACAGTTTTCTCCAGTGTTAGTGACAGCACAGCAGAATAACCTGCAAGCTACATCCTCCTACATGCCATTTTCTTCAGGCGTACTGTTCAGCCACCCTGCAACCCAAGCTGCCCAGTCAATGACTAGGTGTAAGAGTAAATAATTGTGAACGACTTGCATAAATCTGTTCCATTTTTAGAAGTGCAACACCTCTGTTGGTGGTAGACACGCAGTGTCTGTGTAAATGCTGAGTGTTATTCAGCTGGCTTTGTCCATTTGTTAGGTTATATAAGAGCAGACCCCACCAGGCATCCATCTGTTAGTTCACTGTGCCGCCACACCACAGCTTGGTGGCATAGTTGACTGTCGCACATGTCTTGTTGAGTTAACAATGCCCCCTGGTCACTTTGTACAGTTGGTTCTAGTCAGTAAGGCTTTATGTTTGACAACATTTCTTTTTTCATGTGTTTTATTCTGCTCTTTATTTCAGCTTCAAGAAAATCAGGATGAGATTGAAAACATGATGAATGCAATTTTCAAAGGAGTCTTTGTTCACAGATATCGGTATGACTTCACAAAACACACATCTGTTATCAATAACACATCTTTGATCATACTTGATGATGCTGCTATAGAAAACAGCCTATTTTCTGTCTAACAAATAATGATATAATATTTTTACAGTGATTCGATAGCGGAAATCAGGGCAATCTGTATAGAAGAGATTGGCGTGTGGATGAAACTTTATAGCGATGCCTTCCTCAACGACAGCTATCTGAAGTATGTGGGATGGACGATGCATGATAAGGTGGGTCACAGGAAGATTTATAAAGCTCTTTTTTAGTCAGTGCACGCTCATTCTCCACCAACTGGAGTTTTGACTTCATTTTCTTAATCAGACCTCTCAGCAGTGTGTGGGTGCGTACAAACCGCAGTTGATTAGCATCACCCTCACTCTCCTGTTAGTTTCATTGCACTTTTTAGTGTAGGAAGACTTCAGGTCTATCAGTTTTGTTATAAACATAGTGACACATAGTTCCCAGGATAGCACTGCACAAGTTTGAAGATACAGTCAAATTCGTAAGTATTTGGACAGTGACAGATTTATAACTTTGCCTCCTTATACCACCACAGTGGATTGAAATGAAGCAATCACGGTGTAGTTAAATTTCAGACTTCAAGTTTTAACTCAACGAGTTTAACAAATAAAATTGCATTAACCATTAAGAAACAATTGGTTCAGTGTATGTCCAATCAGCGAGAACGAGTGAAAACTCCCATGTGGGTGTGCAGAGGTGGAAAAGACAATCACTGATTCAGAATCAGAATTGTGTTATTGCCAAGTGTGTTTTCACATACATGGAATTCGCTGTGGCTTGAAGTTGCAAAACAACAGACACTACTGAAAAAAATATTTAAAAGATATAACACACGTATAACTAGAGAAAAAAATAGAAAAAAATATAGAATAGACTAACACACGAAATAACACAATAAAATTAAAGCAGAGACAACACGAATAAGTAATATTAACAAAAAAACCCAGGATAATATGTACAAAAGTCACTGTTACTTTAAATAGATGCATTACTGTACAGTTTTACGCAGGAGTGCAAAATGTAAGACATGGATTGTATGAGGTCACAACAGAGGTGGAAAATGGAATGTGCAAAATTAAAGTGTCTGGTGACAAATCTTAATGTAAGTGTAAGTTCTAAAAATGTCGCCAAATAACTGCGTAATAATTGAAACCTGCTGTGACTGCAGCTTTGATTGACAGGTCTAACAGTCATATGAACATAAAAACAGGTGAATCTTGGTCATGGTCACGGAATGTTTTGTTTTAGCAAGATTGTTTTATTTCATTAAACATGGGAAAATCAGGTCTGTTTTCAGTTTCAGAATCATTTTTCATCCAAGTATATGATATTTTACATTGAAAAACTACAGATTGCTGTTTCTTCCCGCTATGACGCATTGGAATAATAACTGTTTTTCAATTCTCTACACAGCAAGGCGAGGTACGTCTGAAGTGTCTGACAGCTCTGCAGGGTCTCTACTACAACAGAGAACTCAATGCAAGACTGGAGCTCTTCACCAGTCGCTTCAAGGTGAGCACCACCTGCTGGACAACTTCAGCACACCAGATCCAACTTTCATTGTTTTACACTGTTGAACAGCTGCAAAAACTGAGCTGATGCTCTATGAGTTGTAAATGAACTAATTTAGAATTTGATTTACTAATCAAATTAATCCTTTTGACCAATTAAGACATTGAATGTATCATGTCTCTCTTTTGCACAGGACCGTATTGTCTCCATGACTCTCGACAAAGAGTACGATGTTGCAGTACAAGCAATTAAACTACTCACGCTAGTCTTGAAGTAAGTGGCAGTGTCCTTGATGGTATTTGCTAAGTGCTGTTGTTGACCAAACTTATATATTGTTTACCACTTATCATTGGAAGTTTGTATGTCAAGAAAAAGCCCTCGCACATTATTATCAGGAATTACACCAAGTACATTTGTGTTACTGGCAGCTACTTTACAACTGATGTTGACCGAGTGTTTTGTGTTTTTCCCTGCAGTAGTACGGATGAGGTGTTGACCCCTGAGGACTGTGAGAGTGTCTATCACTTGGTCTACTCGGCACACAGGCCTGTCGCCATCGCCGCTGGAGAATTCCTTTTTAAGAAGTAAGTCCGACATAAATCAAACTTTTTACTGAACAGAGTAGCATAGAATTAATTCTTGAACATAAATGTGCATGCATTTTAAGGTGAAGAAAGAAAGTGGGAAAAGTGAGAACGTCCTGCGGTTGTATTTTTAACCTTTCTGTTGTGAAGTCCAGTGAAGAAGTTTAGTGTGACACATCAGTCAGTTCTCTTCTCAGCCTGGTTTTAATTTTGCGGGCCCCCTACTCTACCTACTTGAGGTTGATTTGTGTGCCACCCAACTAAAGATTAATATTCTCTTAGGCTGTTCAGCCAGCGGGAACCAGAAGAGGAAGGTGCCCCCAAGAGGAGAGGCAGAGCAAGCCCCAATGCCAACCTTATTAAGACCACTGTCTTCTTTTTCCTGGAGAGTGAGGTATGTTATCAGACTATTTTTCTTTACTGTTACACACAGGCTACCATCTGTCTGTCTTTACAGTGTTGAGGCAGTTGAATCATTCATGCAGCATTTATGACATCATTTTTCTCTTTAGCTCCATGAGCATGCAGCTTACCTAGTGGACTCCCTCTGGGAATGCGGTGCAGAGCTACTGAAGGACTGGGAATGTATGATCAGCTTACTGCTAGATGATCCATTACCAGGAGAAGAAGGTATGACCTTTATGATGTTGTTGTTGTTGTTGTAGGGATATGTTAGCTTGGGCCCAGACCAGAGACAAGGCCCACTCCACTGAGTGACTGGCTTCTGTCGGTCTGGCATTGCACTTTAAAACTGTGGTTCTCCCTGTTGAAAAGGCAATTATTTAATGAGTGCCAGGTGGGGAGCCAAGGGCAGGACTAAGCTGTTTGTCAAGAAGTATCAAATATTTCAACTGACAAAGCTACATGACAGGACCACAAACAGTAATGTGGTTGTACGTGGTGTCTTTGATATAAGTTTTTAAAAATGCCAAATTCATACATGGAAAAGTAGCTGCGACACATCTGTTTAAACCAATGCTCATTCGTGCCAGCTCTTGCAGGGGAGACAGCATCTGTCCCAGTCTGTCAGCGAGAGGCAGGAAGCACTGCTGTAGGTCTCGCTGTCTACTCACGGTGATAATGTGATGTGATTAAAATACCCCTTGAAACGAATGTCAGAGTGCCATTTCCTCCCGTGAATTTGCCTATTTCCTGTAAAAACGATATGCTAGGGACGGCGGGACATGTCGCAGATAATGATTGGCGTTTAGAGTAGCAAATTGCACTGAATGTGTGTTGCACCCACGCGAAATTTAAATTTGACAGTCACAACAACACAGTCACAGCACAATATAACATCTATCTGATTATTTCACAGCTTGTGGAGCGACACGCCCCCTGGCAATGTAACGACCATTGGTGCGGATTAAATTTGAAAAGGCAAAGACCAATGAAGAAGGGTTTGGGAAAATCTGATACCCCCCGCTCTGAGAATCACTCAGAATGGAGGCAATGCCCAACCAAAGTCTCTTTCCTACTGGCAGAAAAAACCCGCTTAAACACGCCAACAGTCGGCTTCTGTCGGCAGTGAGAAAGGCTCTAATCGGCATTCAGACCCGGATCAAGTGACTCTACAATGGAGATGGGTTTTTATCGGCTTCACCTCCAATCGGCTCCAGTGGGTATGTCACACCTGTGCCGATTTACGGGGGTGATGCTGGCGTAACGTGCCTACGTCCTAATATCGCGCCAGTAACTCGAGCCCATCTAAACCTAACCCATCTCAGCCACAAATTCCATCCACCTTCGTTCCATCAGCGCTTGAATATCATTCAGTCAGCACTGAGTTTGTATAGTTTGAAAGAGGGACGAAAGTACAAAGTACGAAAAAACACCGTTGACCACCGTCTCACTGGCTTCCATGCTGCCTTCCATTGTTTACCTTGCTGTGTTTGAGCGCGCTGATGATGTCATCAATGTGATGACATCAACTTGACCCACCAGAGGGGGGAAAAAACCAGCCACGCAGCTTGTCTGTTAGCAATCAGACCCAGGTCTGCTGGCAGTGGGAAAAGTGTCACTTGCCAATTGTTAACAGGTTCACCCTCGTTTAAAAAAACCCGCTTCTACATGCTAATTTGGTGGGAAAGCAGTACAAGAGAATCAAGTCCACTCAGGGGAGTGGGCTGCTCTGGGCCCAGGCTACGGGTGTGTAGCCTGTGTGTTATTAAAAACACAAACCTGACAGTGCTCATTCTTATTCTTGCATGTTTTGTTTTGATTTTTTGCAGCTCTTACGGACAGACAAGAGACGGCCTTGATTGAAATCATGCTGTGCACTGTACGCCAGGCTTCTGAATGCCACCCACCTGTTGGAAGAGGCACAGGGAAGAGGGTAAGACTGACTTACACACTTTCAGTAATCGTCCAAGATTGTTTAAAAGGATGATTTGAGTATTTTCTAATGTGTGTGATTGTTGTGATATTGTCAAAATGATTGTTGTGTTGAAAATTGATCACTTAACTTAAGTGCTGGGTTATTGCAATCTGAACCCAAATACATTCTAACAGCATTTGTACATTTATTACAATTATGATCCAACCATTATAAATGCTAGTCCTGCATTTTCAACCTTTGTTTTCTTTTTTGCTTTGCGTGAAGCTGTTTTGCTATATTTTGTTGATGAAAAGAATTGTTTTTAAATGCATGTTTGATTGTTTTTGTGTTGTGTATAAGAAAGAAAAGTTTCATTTTTGAATGTATTATATACCATTGTTTTATCAGTGTTGACACACATACATTTTGAGTAAAAGCATCTAACTTTTTGCTTCTCTGATCAGGTGATGACAGCTAAAGAGAGGAAGACCCAGTTGGATGACAAAACCAGAATGACAGAACTGTTTGCGGTGGCTTTGCCCCCTCTACTGGCCAAGGTTTGTTACATCAGTTCTGTGTTCCTACCAAGCACTCTGCAGGGCTTTTGGCTTCAGGTGTCCTTAACTGATCAGAAAATATCATCATGTGTACTGTTTGTTTTACAGTACGCTGTGGATGCAGAGAAGGTGACTAATTTGTTGCAGCTGCCTCAGTTCTTTGACCTCGAAATTTATACTACAGGACGTTTGGAGAAGGTAAGACACATATCCGACAAGACTAACCGAATAAAGAAAAATTGGAGGAGTTCGTTTAACTTTATAATACAATAGCTGATCTTTCTCATTGACTGCTATCACACGTTATGTGTCTCTCTCTTAAATTCAGCACCTGGAATCCCTGCTCCGTCAGATCAGGGAAATCGTGGAGAAGCACACAGACACTGAAGTTTTGGAGGCCTGCTCTAAGACTTACCATGCCCTCTGCAATGAGGAATTCACAATCTTTAACAGGGTTGATATTGCCCGCTCCCAGTTGCTCGACGAGCTGGTTGACAAGTTCAACAGGCTACTGGAGGACTTTCTACAAGAGGTAGGAGTGACGGGGTGCACTCACTGGCACTCCAAAGCAGTGTGTCTTTTTTGTCTTTTTCATTGTTTTGGTTATATTTTTCTTAATCAGAACACACCTAATAGGAATGTAAGGTATCTTCATGTAAAGAAGTACCCCACAGTGTGTGATAAGGCCCATCAGATACATTTCAGTTTTGTCTGAAAATCTTGCATTTTTCTGTTGCAGATGATTCAGTCTTTATCAGATGAGTAAACATCTTGATCCATAAAGCTTAACAGTGTGTGAAATGTCTCCTCCCAGGGTGAAGATGCTGATGAAGATGATGCTTATCAGGTTTTGTCAACTCTAAAAAGGATCACAGCATTTCACAAGTAAGACATTTATTCTCTTTTGGAGATTCCTTGCTTCATAAACTTTCCGTTATCCTTTCATGCGTACTGTACCCTTTTACAGTTAACCTGTTATCCCATGTGCAAGTGGATCTGAAGCTGACTAAGACTTTCTCAAATCTGTTGCAGTGCACATGACCTGTCAGGGTGGGACCTCTTTACCAGCAACTTCAAGCTTCTTAACACAGGCATAGAGAATGGAGACATGCCTGAACAGGTTATTAAACATACACACACACCAAGTGAAGTTGTTTGACTGAACATATTGTCCCAATGGTGAATACCATTAAATATAAACCCCTTGGATTGTTTTTTTTGTTTGTTTTTTCCCCCTCCGAGCAGATAGTCATTCACTCACTGCAGTGTACCCACTACGTGATTCTGTGGCACCTGGCCAAATCATCTGAGGGAACCTCCAGGAAGGTAAAGTCTTCTAAAGTCGTCTTCATTGTCCCTGTTACGCAGTGTTTGGAATTGGATATATTTGAGTGTGATACCAAGAAGTTCTGACTTGTTTGTTTGTTTGTTTATTTTTCTAAGGATGACCTGGTGACCCTGAGGAAGCAGATGAGGGCATTCTGTATGATGTGTCAGCGCTACCTCACCAATGTCAACACAGCTGTCAAAGAACAGGTGACACAGACACAAAACAAAAATTCTAAATGTAGCAATTGTAGTAATGTGCTTGAAATCAAAAAGAGAGAAAGGGGAAAAAAAGACTTTCATTTCTTAAAAGGTGGGTTAGCTACAATTCATTGCAGCAGCTGTGGGTTCTTTGGCCACATTGTGCTGGTCAGAAGGGTTGTATTTGATGAACAAGTGACTTTGTTGCATGGCCTCTATATTTCTTGTTTGTATGTAATGAAGACACCTTTGATACATCTTGTTAATGAAGCCATCTGTTCCTCACAACAGATGTAAAAAGTCTGATTTTACAAATCCCTAAGATGCCCTATTTAATTACTACAAAAAGTCTAGTTTAAAACCTCATTTGTAGTTTTTGGAAGTATTAACTGTTTCTCCTCCTTTTTCATCTCTTTCGTTCTGCAGGCATTCACTATCCTCTGTGATCTCCTGCTCATCTTCAGCCACCAGATGGTGTCCGGAGGCAGAGAACACCTGGAGCCTCTGGTCTACTCCCCAGAGGACTCGCTGCAGTCGGAACTGCTCTCCTTCATCCTGAACCATGTCTTCATAGACCAGGATGATGACTCAAATAGCACAGGTTTAATGATTTTCTTCTGCTCTGCTCTAATAGGCAACGAGAGCAAAAAGTCAAAGGATTTTTTTTTTTTTTAAACGAGAAAAATGTGCAGCCTGTATCTGAATTTTTTTTTCTCTGTCATCTCAGATGGGCAGCAGGACGATGAAGCAGTAAAGATTGAAGCTCTGCACAAAAGAAGAAACCTCCTGGCTGCCTACTGTAAACTGATCATCTACTGTGTTGTCGAAATGAAGACTGGAGCAGACATCTTCAAACAGTACATGAGGGTCAGCAAACTTTAATTATTTAAAAAAAATGCAGTTGTACATTCTTGCAATTCCCTAAGAACTGCCATGACAGAGCTGCACATTTTAACAGCCATGTCTGCTATGCAGGAAGAAATGCATGTTGCGTCTTTTATTAACGACTTGTTATTTTTTTGTTTGCAGTATTACAATGATTATGGCGACATAATCAAGGAGACTATGAGTAAGACTCGACAAATCGACAAGATTCAGTGTGCCAAGACACTCATCCTCAGTCTGCAGCAGGTCAGTGTACACACTCTTGCTCACTCAGCAGTTTGGTTAGTAATTCTGACCTTATGTTTGTTTATTTGTCCCATTTCAAGAGTTTGTTGACCTATTGTTTCACAAATCTCTTCCTGCTAGCTGTTCAATGAAATGCTGTCTGAACTGGGTCACGGGTTCGATCGTTCATCCTCTGCGTTCTGTGGAATTAAAGAGTTGGCCCGTCGTTTTTCTCTAACCTTCGGTCTCGACCAAGTGAAAACCAGAGATGCCATCGCTATGCTACACAAGTAAGCCGTTATTCTGCTCTTGCTACATGGCATGGCTCTTCTTACATTTTTGGCCTTGCCTTTGGGAACTGTCACATTAGACAAATTGCTTTTTGAATACTGTGTTTCCTGTTGTTTTTTTCTTCTGGATTTTCGAAAGGCTCGAGAAGAAGCATAAAATGTTGTAGTTTGGCGTATTCCCATGAATTGAAAGTGTTGAGTGAAAAATGTAAAAACAACTTAGGGCTGTTTTTTTTAACATGAAGAGGCACAACAGTGTTACAGCAAACAAAGCAAGTCTGTTACATACTCCATGTAAGAAGCCCATGCACTTATCAAAAGAGCTTTGAATGTTTTTAATTGAGTTTACAAAAGCAGACGTTTGGATTATTAGATTATAATCTGTCAGGTTCCAGGAAAATCTTCTTGCACGTTTACTATGTTTGCTTTGGTTTCCCCTTCTTTGGTGCAAAATATGTAACACCATAAAACTGGACATGCCAAGTGTGCAACAGATGTTCAAGTAATAAAAGACAGGTTAAAGATTCTGCTTTCTTTCCATCGAGTCGTTAAAATGTTTAAACTTCCAGAATGATGTAGCACAGCATAACATTGTAGCACTCTGTATGATGATACCAGGGTGAAGTCAAGTGGAGCAGACAGTGACCCAGAGTTTGCCCTTAAATGTAACAGAACCATATAGTGATAAGTCAAGCATGTACCATTTGACTTGTATTCCTTGTTGAAACAGATAATTGTCATCAAATTCTACATCAGCTAAACCTCAGTTTTCATCAGGTTTTCATTAGTTTGACAACAGAGTTCAGCAATGCCCGATAAAG
>JAQFJA010000026.1:6206000-6216218 GCA_029874485.1 Naso brachycentron | reverse complement strand
CCCAACAGTAAATTAGGGTGTGTTTTTTGCCTACAGTGCATTATTGACCTATTAAAAAATTTTAGATCAATTTTCCAAAATTTATATAAAATTAAGATTCTTAATCAAAAATCTTTCCATATGATGTAATACAGCAAAAGTGATGGCCAAATAAAGACTGAAAAATGACCCCTACTGGATGAAGATGTCTCCAACTGTACAGGGTTAACTTCATTTTCAAAAACACTCCAATCATCTTCTGAGAGTGAAAATTTTTCTAGGCAGCAACCATTCCTGTATTAACTTTTTAAATATTACAAACACTGCCACTGCTTGGGGTGTCTTTCAAGCAGGGAAAGTCCTGAACCAGAGATGAGGCCAAGGCCTTTTTGGTCTCAGAGGTCGGTCTGTCAACATAAAAGAATACACATAGAACACAATTTCACTGGACTGACAATCTACAGTACACACACCTTCTAATCAAAGCTTCTAAATTAGCTCCAAAAAAGACAGCAGTTGCAGCATATTTGATTTATTGTTTAAATATTGTCCTTTGTGGGAAAATCAATTAAATTTCCCACCAAGGAATCAGAGTAAAATCAAATCGTGATACCCAAAGGTTGTCAGCATCTGCACTTTCACTTTTTAACACTGCCAATATAGTAAGTAAGACAGAGGTCATTCTTTAATTAGTCTTCCTGTCTCTGGTTAATTTGTGATTCAGCCATTTCTTCACAAGATGGGCCACCAAAATCCAGACAAGACAACGTTTCTGCTTGATTGAGATCATCCCATCCTCATCAAGGCTCTCCAGAATCAGCTTGCCCTCAGCTGAGGCTGAGAGAATCTGGCGGGTGTCCTGAAAAATACAAGTGACCACCACATATCTGAAAACATTTTGTTACTGTTATCTGTTGAAAAAAAGTAAACACCAAATCTTTAAGAGTGGAACCTACAAACACAGGAACTAGATGTAAGACACATTGCATCATCTGATCCGCGGGTGATTATATCTCCATTGAGGATGTAGTAATGGATGTGACCTCAGGGTTCATATATGGGATTGTAGGACGCACAGGATTTCCAACCTATGCAGAAAATTGAGGTTAATATATCAGTTCTAAAACTTTTTCTTATACTGCCCCACCACCACCCCTTTGTTGATAATAATAATGATTACACACATTGACAAAGGATGAATACGCACTCGATATACTCGAATCCGAAAAATTTATCCCGTCCCAGTAGTCAAGCAGTTCATCCCATCCCAGTAACTATTGATAGAACAAATATTGATCATCCTCGTTCATTGTAGACTTTTTAAGCAGCATAGGTAACTAACTACTAACAAAATAAAACAAATGATTTCAAGATGTGAACTGTAAAGGAGCTTTTTAACTAATATAAACCGAACAATAAAATACGGTTTAGAAGTGTCCTAAACACACACTTTGTAGCAGTTCAACCGGTTTAAGACTAAAGAAGTCTATAGCACAGGGCAATGTAGAAACAAATCCTTTAGTTTCCCACTTCTGTACAACAAGCTTTATTGTTGGTGTGTGTGTTGTTTGCTCCAGGACAAAAATGGCTTTTATGAGGCCAAACTGTGGCTCTCCATCTGGGTCGTATGACAGGAATACTGATATGCCTGCTCTGTATGCAGAGCCCTTAAAGGTAACCCAGGCTGGCACAAACAACTCACTGAAAAGGGGAATACGTGTAAGACCAGTCTGGATCTCTTTTACCCCCTCAAAGTTGGTTAGACAGGTAGTGTGTCCTGGACCAACTTCAATAGTATGGCTTAACACAGAGCCACACAGGAAACTGTAGCACCGCATTATTTGATGCCGAAAAGCCTTTGTCTTGCATATGTTTTGAAAGTTGCATGTAACCTGACTGACTTGAAGAATCCATGTTTAGCCTCAAACTGCATTGCCCAGAACTGCATCAAGGGTCCAAGTTTTTGAATCGCTTTTGGGTAATGGAGCATGAAGAGGTATCCTGGTTAACCATCCGCTTCCACATTGTTTCAAGCGTCTGGCCACTCTCCATTGAGAGTTGAGTTTGCATCGTGGTGGGCGGGATATTTTCAACTTCGACCAATCGCTACTGCTTGGCCATTACGTATGTTATGCGCTTCCGTTGGAAGTAACGCTAAAGAGGAAACAAAAAGGCAGAAGTGGTTGCGTACACAAAACCTGAAAGCGGATGTAACTTCTCTGAATAAAAATAATAATTACTGATCATTATCTTATGTTATGACAAATGGTACAAATAGCATGCCCTGTGTGCTACTGTCTGATTAAACCTGTAAACGAAAAGCAGAATTTTTTTAATTTTAAAAATTTGGTTGGGTCATTCCACCCATTTGTATGTACAAGTGAAACTGCGTTTGCATAAAACGCTTGATGTCCCTGTTCAGCCACTGAATGAGAGTTACTCTGAATTACATTTTAAGAAAAGAACCTCATTAGCCTTTGATTCTCTGCCTCGGCTACAAACACACGTTTTAAGTTGTGCCAAAAACTACCGAATAGATAAAGACATGGAAAAGTAAGCTCCTTTTTCACCAACATCGAACAAACTATGTTTCACTTCCTGCTACTACTTGTAAGCTGTTTGCATTATTTGGATCAAAAATGAAATGGTTCATTCATAAGCCAAACAGTTGGTTTTAATCTGGAACCAAAGAGCAGCAGGTTTTCTCCAGAAACCAAAGTGAGCGTGTCAAATGCTACAGGTCATTGTGCATGGTGCAATGCCCGCTGTTGATGAAGTATCCTCCCTGATTACATGGTTTAGTTAAAACTGGTGGAAATGTGGGCTTGTTCGCTAGCATTAAGTTTGCAAGAATCCTTAATGGAACCAGTTCGAGCACCAAAGCTACAATTTGATGGAAAACCACCATTAGTAGAACCGAAGCATGTTTGTGTACATCACCAGAACATGCATGCACGTACTCAAACAGGAAAGTAAAAGTAAAAAGAGGACAGGAAGAATAACGAAAGAATCAGTGTGAAACATGACATGATCTCTTTTGTTCACATGTAGCAGTTTATTTTAACCAATCTATAGAGAACCTCAGGAACCGTGAAAGAACTCCTTCAGTCTCCCATTCAGCCTCTCTCTCCATCTCTGTCTGTCTCTGTCTATCTCGGTCGCCCCCTCAGGGCTGCGATTGTGTTTGAGCCACTGAAACGACTCAATACAAAGATCAGCGTGTGTGTGTGTGCGTGTTTGTGTGTTTTACTTTAATGCCAAGCCAAAAATCAAAAACATGAGAAACATAATTTTGTAAGTGTGTAATTGTGTGCGTGTGTCTGTGTGTGTGTGTGTGTGTATGTGTGTGTGTTGTCTTGCCACCTGCTCCTACAACACAAGTGAAGTGGAACGGAAACCTGCCCGAGGCTTCACACACACACACACACATACACACTTATTGACACACACACGCACACACTTGGTTCATCTAACTTGACTTCTCTCGTAAAGACACTATAATAAACATTTGAACAATATCTCTTAGCAGCGGCTGCTTATGAATCCATTAGCTCAATAAGTGCATTTCTTGTTTCATTATGAAATAACTGCTTCAAAAATGGCTTAAGGCTAAATCTGCCATATGCAAAAAAGCAATGAAGAGAGACAGCTCTGCTTTAAGCAGATGGTTCCAACTAACAGCTGGATTCATGTTTCTCGTTTTTGCAGACATTGTTTGACATCGTGATTATTAAACAGGCCCATTTCAGCGCTGTTTCTCCTGTGTGTTGGTCTGATATTGGTATGCAGAGGCGGCGGCGGGAGGAGGAGGAGTGGACGGTGCGATGAGAGGATAGACTTGGATGTGATGAGAGGCTGAGGGCAGTCAGTCAGTCTGGACGTTTGGCACGGAGACAGCAGATTCCATTTCCATGCCAATCTGCCTTGTCTCTTTCTGAATCAGGCTTGACCTTCACATGCTGATGACTCCAGAGGCCTGGGACCAGGAGACGCTTTCTGCCTAAGACCAGATACACACACACTGGGATATGTTTCTGCACGAGGCATGTACGATGGGGAAAACAGTTCCCTCTGTGCACTCATAACTATATTTGCACACATGCACATGTAGTCATAAGTATACACACCCAAAGCTGACATAAAAAGTCTCTCCCTTGATTTACTGTAAAGGAGTAATACAAAGGATTGAAATCAGACCAGATCGTCTTCAGAGAGCCAACCCTCAGAGCAGATGGCTCTGTTTTTCATCTTCCCTCTCATGAGATCTCATTTTCTGTGCTCTGTTCAGCAATTTCACTGTTTTTCACCATTTGAGTTTGTTTCCATAAAACACCAACAGAATCCAGTTCAACAAAACAAATACCAAACAAAACAAATGACTCTCCAGAGGTTCTTTTGTCTTCCTCTTACAGGTTTTAAACCTCCTCCCTCCCCCCAACTCCTGTGTCTACAACTAAAACTACAAACATCTGAGGTCCAGGTACCCGGCACCCGTCCTGTCTGCCCCGTTGTGTTAAAAGCCAGACAAAAATAGACCTTTACAAGTCTTCTAATGAAAGTTACTGCGGGCCCTTTGGTTAATTGACCACCTTTAATGAGTGTCAAACTGTGGCGGTCATTAGACTGGGGGTTGCTACGGGTCACCGCTGGGCTGAGACAGAGAAAGAAACAGAGAAAAAGAGGGGGAAAGAGGAAAAACAAGCAGTCAGTAAAAAAGCACAAATTATTTCCCTTGTCCTGAACTCTGTTGTTGTTTTGCGGTGTCTGTGTTTGTGTGCGAACAGTGTGATGAACAGCGTGCATGCATTTGTTAATGTGCACAGCCTAAGGGCAGCACCTGTCCTGCTAACAATCCCTGACAAAACGCGGAAAGCAATCGCCATATGGGTGGAAATTCTTTCACATCTACTGTTTTACATGCAGATCCGCCATCCTTCATCTCTCGAACAGCCCCATTCAGTTCTCTGCCTCAGCAGCAGCTGGCCTCTTCTTGACGAGCAAATCTAATAAACAGGAAGGAAAATAGAAAAACGTCCCTCGGTTTTTGCACGTGCTTGCTGGGCTGTCTGTCAGTTTCCATCTCTCCCTTATGATTTAGAAATGCGGGCCAGTAAATGACCACTATCATCTAGTCTGTCATCAGGAAAAGATTTCTGCATTCACGTGTTGCAGATGATCATGATACCTCTTTAAAGGTGTGCACACACTGTTGATGACCCAATTTTCAAAAGCATATTGCAAACAAACACAATGTCCTTGTCCTTTATTTTGTGTATTGTGCAAACGCTCCTCAAGGGTACACGCAGACACACACACACACACACACTCACACACACCCAAAGCCCCTGCGTTATTGGATTGAAATGGAGCCCACCACACATTTCCTTGGAGTATTGATTTAATCAACTGCGTATCATGTTGAGACCCGTATCATCTCATGCAACACACACCAGCAGCAGCAAAAAGAAGCGATCCATCACCATTTAGTCAGACAGGCCCTTGTAGTCTAAACACGGAACCATTACGCATGGTTTAACATGGACACTTTGACCTCTGGGAGGTGACAAGGTCAATGACATCATTAGACAGGAGTCAGTCTGTGTGCTGGAGCGAGACTAATTGCTATCAGACCTCAATCACAACTAATAACTTCTTAGATTTGTTTCGATACTCATGTTATCCACTTCTAATATCCTGGCAGATTTGTTGTCGTTTGCACACCAACACAGGGAGATGCTGGTTTGCACCTCTTTTGGTTTTATTGCTACGGTAGCTCAGTAGATCCCTTTATCCTGAGGCTCTGTTAGTCTATTCAAAGGTAGCTGAGCTTACAAAATAGCTAGAGGGTGATTTCCCACACACAGATAAAGCCCAGACTTGAAAATCACTTTTAAATGTGGGCTCCACTCTTAAGATGCTTTGATGCCCAGGAGAGGAGCTTGAAAAAGCGACACATGGGAACCAGAAGTCTCTAGAGTCCATCAGAAATATCGAGCCTTTTTATCGCCCTTCTAACCAGCCGTCTGGCCTGCTGCCGCGGTTCACTTCTGCGGGCGGGGTCTTTGTCGCACCAAGCCTTGCTCGCCCTGGAGGCGCCACACACAGCATTGCCCCATCATGGCTTTGTCAGCGACCTCACTGGACCATGAACGCAGACAGACCACTCCGGAATGTCGGCAGGGCCGGTATCGACCTCAGTGCTCAAATGGACAAGTGCACAGATGAGCGCATGCAAACACACACAGATATGCCAGCAGAAGTAACCTGATCCAATGACACAGGAGCTGCCTCAGTGTGCAGCTAACTGCCTTATCTCCCTCTGGCCGAGCTCCTCTTTCCTCTCAACATTCTTTCAGGTATTTGGCCGAGACCTTTTCTCTTTGTCTGCCCTTTTCAAAGACCTGCTTTATGCTGGGAGCCCTCCAGCCGTCGTGCTGCAATCTCCTCGCTGCCTCTCTCTCTCTCTGTCTTTCTCTCTGCCCACACATCTCTCCTGAACTGGCTTCCTTGCTTTCTCTCTCTCTTACCCCCCCATCACTCTGTCTCTCACATCACTCTCTCCAACACTATAATCCCCACCCCCACCCCCCGCTATCCCAGCTCAGAATTGAAGATACAATGCCACCTGTGCTGCATCAGAGGTGTGTGAGTATGTGCGAGCGAGAGAGAGGGAGGAAGGGAGGGGGTCATGCAGTTTCCTAGTCTGTGACATTCAGACAAAGGTGGACTTAGGTTAGACTAATGGGACCTGTGATCTGGTCTTTGTAATGGAGCAAGAATGGCCTCCTTTGAAGAGACAGGTGGAGTGTTTCTTCATACATATGGGGGAGTATGGCAATCAGTGTGTATCTGTGAAGGGCCGTCCAGTGTCTTCAAAAAAACCACCAGACTAATCTGTCATGGGATAACTGACTGATGATCACACTCCAGAAAGCAATTGCACCCTGCTACCAACACAGATGCTCTTTTCCCGAGGTGATCTATGATTTTTTTTTTTTAATTTTTTTTTTTGCATGGGCTCCTATAGGAATACAATCAACACAATACCTGTGCAGCTTCTGGACTAATCAGCTCTGACAAGTGGAACAAAACAATTTAATACAGGGCTGATTTCACATCTGAGCGGCTCGTCATTTACATAAGCTTTTCACAGTCTGCTCACTGAGCTGCGACAGGCATGCGGTGCGCCCAGAGAGACCGGAAGTCTGCTCCAAATATTCTGCCCCCTCGCTGTCTGACCTCACCAAGGAGAAGGCTACACATGCGCCAGTGCATGCATAGACTCATTAGTATACACATGTGTGCAGATCTCAGCCTGCAGTCACCCTGTTTCCATCACACACACACACACATATGCAGACGTGCACACACACACTTTAGTGTCCTGTGGTTAGCAGAGAGAGGAGGCAGTGGCGCGTCTCTCTGCTGACTTAATGTCTTTTAACAGTTTGGCTCCAGGACCAGGGGTTGGTCAGAGCTGAGCTAAAGCCAAAACTGGGCCTGATCATCTGTGACGGCAAGAAAAACCCGAGGCAAAGTGTGTGTGTGTGTGTGTGTGTGCATGTCCTCGCTAACTTTCCCCCCCTCCCTCCCCTCATTTACTCTGTGTCAGTCTCTCTGCATCGGCATGTGTGTGCATGAAGCGTGCGCAAATGTGTGTGAGACACTCCGCTGGTGGAAGCTACAGGGGACAGAAACAGCAGCGGACTGAATTACCCTGGACAAAGCCATTGACAGAGGCATTAAAGTGACAATAGAATATTTACTGCACACAGAGCTGATTCACTCTGCTGCCTAATATGCAGCACATCAATATCCTGGAGAACCTTCGTAGCACACTGCAGTGGAAATTAGCCTAGCGTACAGTTGCAGACACATATTTGCGCGTGCACACACAGGAGGAACTACTAACTGGTGCTGACTTGAAGGCAAACCGGGAGGGATTGGGAGCAGAGCGGAGCAGAGCAGAGTGGGGAAATAACTGCTGCTCTGCTTGAGTAAGTTCCTCTCAGCACTGAGGAGAATAGATTGCTGTGTCCCCTTGCAGAGCTCTACCTCTCAGGTGGCCTACAGGACATCAAGTCACCTTGTCATTTAATATCAGGCACAATGGAACAGCTGTACCTTACCAATGTTTATGCTGGTGGGATTGGTGGCGTAATTATGTATGGTTCTGTGTGTGTGCACATGTGTGTGTGTGCTCATGTATGCTTCAGAATGATTTGAAATTCATTGCCTGAAGGTGTCGATGAGTTTTTAAATTCTTTTGCAGAGTTTCGCAGGAAAATCTGCATCAGATCACACAAACATGTCACTCAGTTTGCTAACTTTGCTCCCCAACCGCTAACCGCTGGTCCGTTCCCCGTATTCACAGCCACTTAGATCATGCTTAGATGCACGGCAGAACTCTCTTCCCCCGTCTCAGTTTCACAGTCCAGAGCTGCCGAAATAGCCAACATATGTTTGGAAAATGAATGTGCTGTGTGGAGGTCAAACAGTTACGCAGTGCATAGCTCTGGGTTCATTTAGTTAAGTATGGACCATCGCATACTTAGCTTGATTATGAAGCCCTCTCTTCTGTTGCTCTATGCTCGTTTTTAAATATTTTATATCATTCATAATTCACCAGCTCTGGAAAATTAAGAGCACTTACAATGGTTGTAATTTGAGAGAAGAAAGCAGTCGGCAGAGCGCTGCATGCTGACAGTGATGCATTTACGCAGCACTGATTAGAAAAGTACAAATTGCCGTGTTAACATGCATTAAAAGAGAAACAGAGACTGATATATTGCACATTGGCATATAACACCAAGCACTGAAGTGTTGAAATGCATTCGACTGTAACCCAGGAGTGTGGCCTCTATTAGATGAGTCCATTTCTGCAGTGCTGGACACTAAACATACCTATAAGATCCAGAGAAAGGATCTGCAGTCTTCCTACAGCAGAGAAGTACCTTTAAGTGCTAAACCTTAACCTCTTATACAAAATCTACCCCTACAGACAAGCAAATTGTTATGTAATCTGCAGAGATGCTGGCGCAAACAAAACAGAAGAACCAGAAACTGACTATTCAACCACTTGCTGACTCGTCTTTCTCTGGCTCTAATCACATGATACCATGGTGTCACTCCTCAGAGATAGTAGGGTGGTGTCCAGAGGGACTGTCTAAAATTCAGAAAACTACTGCATTGGTCATGTGGTAAAATTTTATACATATTCATTTATATTTTCCTGGCAGGTATATTCGTGCATGCAACTAATGACCATTCTTTTCCAAAAGCAAAGGCAAAGCATGACACTGCAAAATCTGACTTTGCACCAGGGACGTCTTAGAAATTTTGTATTTAACCCGGATGTGCGTGGATGTAACAATGCACGCTTTGGGTGCTTGGCTCAGCCCGTGCTCTGAGTGCGGATCATGTCACATGTGAAAGCATAAGTCTCTGTCAGCTTTTTAGTTTTAGATTTAGTTGACTAACTCTTTTCAGTTTTCAGTTGCAGTTGATAAGAATTTACACATTTCACATTTCACATTTTTGAAATTCCCCATTTACTGTGGAGGAACACTAAATTCAAGACAGCTAAGGATGAATACTTGATACACAAAACAGAATTTCATTTTAGGTTCATCAATAAAAAAATAATCTCTTTTTAAAGTTAGGCTTGAGGTCTCCTGTATGTGTAATTTGGGGGTAAAAACATACTGGGTTAACAAACTACTTAATTTAATGGCAAGCTTATCTAAAAAGTGATGAGACAACCCAGTGTGGGAATGTGCATGGGACACACAACGTCAATGTGAAGCTACATGGAGCCGTAGGAGTAAAGTTTGATGTCGGCTTGCTGGATTTGCTAGCTAAGTTTAGCTTGTCACTGTCAGACATGGTTACAGTAGCTCGTTTCCCCTAGAGAAAAAAGAGAATTTGAATGAAATTACGCATCATGATTGACCAACATTGTTATCCTAAGATGAACCAAATTATTAAAATTAATTACTGGTTGTTAGTTATTAGTTAGTACTTAAATAGTCACATCAGTGTTATCCAGTGAGCTCCATGTTTGTATTTACTGCTACAGGAAGGCGCAGTGACTGATGGACAATCTTGCTTGTCAACTTCTAGTAAACCGGAGATCTGTTGTTCGGTTGTACCTTGCAAAGTTCTTTGAACTAAACACATTCTCTCCCTTTAGATTGGAGTCTCACTAAAGATGGCTGAATACCCGGTGCAAGCCTCTTT
>JAQFJA010000026.1:6180472-6198435 GCA_029874485.1 Naso brachycentron | reverse complement strand
TGCTACAACAATGTAGAACTGAATCGAAATACAAGTTAGAAAAATAATTACGTGCTGGACCTTTTATGAGATATCTGGACTTCTTAGAATTGTACCTAAATAGCTCAGCTTTAAATTTTCTAAGCCTTTGCCATACTTAAAAATGCCATTAAATTATTCAAATCTAAATATGTATTTGGCCTAAAAATACAGCTGACTGTTAAACCCTTAAACAATTATGTCACAGTAGACTAAACCTGGAAGAAAATTAAAAAACAAACAAACAAAAAAAAACGAAAAAAAAAAACACCACACCACACCTAATGACTTATTCTAGGACTCTGTTTAAGCCATTTTGTTGTCAGTTTTCATTTGGTGTTTGATGTGTTTTTTTGCAAAGAAAAGACAAGACAAAAAATCCAAATATCTTCAGCCAAAAACATAACAGTCAACAGAAAAGTTTTACTCCCAAGCTCACCCTGTGATCATCACACACCTAATAAGCTGAACATCTCAGTGCAGTTACTTCTAACCGCAGAGTTCACACCCATAAAAAACAAGCACATGAATATGAGCGAAACTCAAATATGTGGCTCCTACGCGGCAGTTAGCATTATATGATATCAATCAAGAGTTGATGTCATAAAGTTAATTTAGTTCATGCAGGTCATTAGAGTCACACGCCCAGCTGTTATCAGCTGACAGCAGATGGAATCATGGTTTCTTATCAGTCACACAACAATCACAGCCTGTTCTAAAAACAAGCAGTCCTTTTAAAAATGACTCCTTCCTCACTGAGTCCTGCTACACTCACTGCTGCTGCTGGCAAAAAAAAAAATGCCTCCACCTCACTCGTTCAAAGTCCTTACATGGCTGTGAAGTGAAATGGTGTTAATGTCTCTCTTTTCCTGCTCTTGTTTACAGGGTTTGTGCGTCATTTTTTTTTTGACTATGTTGCTTCATCCGGCATCTTCAGAGCAGAGCTTAGAGTGCACAGCATAACTGTACTTCATTTGTTGCAAGAAATGGTAATTCTAGAACTGAATGGATGAAAATTGACAGAAAAACAGCAAAGACATCTCTTTCATCGGAAGGTTAAAGGTCATTTTGTTTTGTATAGTGCAACAGAAATGAATAAAAATATCACAAAACTGAATAAGTACGTAAGCCAGATAAGTAACGGATTCAAAAATGTGATTTTTTTAAAAAAGGTTTTCTAAATTAGACTATATTTTCTGTAATATTCCTTGGCTTTCGACCTAGCATGAGACTTTGCTCTTGTTTTTGTTGTTTTTATTGTTTCATTGTTTTTATCGTTTGTTTTACGTCTTTATGATTATTTATGTACAGCACTTTGTTTCAGCTGTGGTTGTTTTTAAAGTGCTCTATAAATAAAGTTGAGTTGATTTGAGTTGAGAATACTGTATATCTGACTTTTAATCAAAAAACTACTAATATAATTTGTAATATATATTGTAATGAAAATCAGTCACAAATAACAGTCTAAAGAAGTTCTCAAACACATACAGGTTTTTCTCATTGGTGTATAATAAGGTGGCCCTGAGGGTCAAAACACAATATTTCAGAATAAACTGACAACATTTCGTAAAACACAGCATTTCAGATTACAAAGTGGGTGGGATGTCACATCTTGTTTGTAATGGGACAGAAATTAAACCAATTTAGGGTTCATTTAACAGATGTGTTAAATTTGTGCTAAATTTGGATGCTCTGGACTGTAATTTGCTGTGATTGGTTGTTTCACTGTCAGAAAAAAACAAAACAAAACACAAAACCAACATCAAAGAACTAGGCCAGTTGCATCGTTTCACATTGCCTGTGTCTGGGCCAAAAAGTTGCACTTGAACATTGTATGAAGACTGCAGCTGACAGCAAACAGAAAAACTAAATGCTGCGCCTGTGTGTAAAGAAATGACTCTCCATACCAGCAGGTGGAGGTAGTCTGCATTTGTCACTTTCAAAAGGAAACCATGAGACCGGGGGCTGACATACAAACTGTTGCTATAATAAAACAGTGTTTGCTTACTATTTTAAAACCACCATTGCTCACTACTTATAGCTGCTTCCAATCAAGCACTCGTTAAAAGAATAAAAAAATATATTTGTGTACTGGAATGATCAATGAAATGCGAGAACAGCTTTCTTTTTGTGCCTTTTTGATTTAAGTCATTGTATTTCTTTCCCTGCTTATTTTTTGACTTCATATGCACTGACTTGCTTCAGTTGAACAGTCATTTCATGAGTTCTCTCATGGATGGGCTCCGTTGCAGATTCAACATGCTCAACTGGCTAAAAAAATTACAGACAAGGGCCAATAAAAGCCAGCGAGTGTGGGGTTCAACGCAACAACAAGGGCCACAGAGACTCACTGCCAGCCCAGCATGGACTGACAATGGCCCTTTAAGCTCGCTAGAATTATCAGCCACTGTAATTGCCCTAAATGACTAAGTGGCAAAATATTTAGGCATTTGGCTTCATTAAATAAGCAATAAAAAACCTGACAATTTAGTGTTTGTACTGACTGGGCCCTCGGCATCTCGTGACCCAATCTTCTCACAAGACCAGCTGCAGACGTAGAAGCAGCTGGAAAATTATACGATGTCCGTATTGTTGGAAGATATTTCACATTAAATGTAATTATAAATTGACAGCATATCAAGAATTACTTCACATGAATGTCCTTTAAAATCTTCCGTTATTAATCCTTTCTCCGTGCCTGTGCTTTCAAAGTCAATTTATAATCCATGCAAGGATATTGTTGTAGGAGAGAGGAGAGAGGACGACACAATAAAAACAGGACAAGACAGTAAACTGTAGCCAGAGACTTGAGTCGATCCAATCACAAACAAGAGATGTTGTCCCACCTTTTCCGAAATCTGAAATATTGATGTGTAGTGTGAAATTTCGATGTATTTTCAGCTGCAGGCAGCACGGTGGCTCAGTGGTTAGCACTGTAGCGTCACACGGTTTGACTCTCAGGGCATTTCCGTGCGGAGCTTGCACGTTCTCCCTGAGTGTGCGTGGGCTTCCTCCAGCTTCAAACACATTGACATATAAGTAACATTCAGTGCCCTTGACCTTGGAGTTGCAAACTGCTCCTCATGGATGAGTTATCATAAATGCAGAGGAAAAATTTTGCTACTTTGTACTCAGTAAAATTTTATGTGAGCTAAAAAAATTATTCTTTTTTTTCCCTAAATGTTTTTGCATTTTGGCCCTCAGTGCCACCATAACACAAAGGCACAGCCAAAAGTAATTCTTGGTTACAAAGGAGGTAAAAAGTATAGTTGTCCTGATGAGGAGCATGATATAAGGCAACATTTAGTCTTGGCAATCAGCCAGGTTAGCCTACCTGTAGCATGGAATGCTAAATATCCTGCAGAGTGTTTATATTACTGTCTACCCGCCATGTATCAAACAGCACTGCACCAGATAACAAAATAACATGACTACGATAGAGTAAAATGTGATGGGTAAAACAAAATAGATATATATATTAGAAGTTTTGACGGTCACAACAAAAGCTGCTAAGTACAAGCACAATATTTTTGCAGGTTGTTTAAATTTAACTACTTTATTGCAGGGGTGTCACGTTACTGTGCCCATTCCCTGTTTTTATCTGTGTGGCTGCACGTCAGCCTGTGCAGGCTCAGTGTGTGCACACACTCGTCTGTTTGTCTCACCTTGACTTCAGTGTGAATGCGGCATACTTGCAGAGGACACTGGGACACAGAGCCCAGCTGGGGAGGGAGATGAAGCACAGCTGGGGATAATTAAACCCAGCACTGTCTCCATGAAGGGGCCAAGCAGCCATGCTGGCCTGGTGTCCCCCAGACAGAGCAGCTTGGATTGGGACTGACTTCACCACAGTCTCCCTTCACTGTGTTCCCCGATCAGAGGAAAAAGGCACAACTCTGACAGCGACTCAGCAGTGGAAATGTGTCTGGATAAAAACCCAAAGACACAGCTTGACTTTGTTGTTATTTCCCTACATGAACAATACTGTGATGCCACTCATCGCCTCTCATCTGTGCATTGCAGCCATAGACAATACCAGATAATTGGCCGGAGCACTGATAACATGGAGGTTAACTGTAACAAACCTGGCCGACTTTATCAGCTCTAAATTTGCCTTGGCTCGGCATGAAGCGTGGAAGCTGGCCATATCACAGCCAGGGCTCGCCCGCATCAAGCTGGGGCTGGGGTTTGTCTAATTTGAGGAATGCCTTTTCCTGTTTTTCCTCAACAATTCTCATTAATTTTCAATGGCACCGCTCTCTGTCTCTGCCACGCTGGTTCTGTATCATTGGATATGAAATGGTTTTCCTTGGATGTTGTGTTAGGAAAGTGAAACCCTCTCCAGATCTCGCAAATATCTCTTTAAACACCCCGACAGCATGCCAACTCAAACAGCTTTAGAGTGAATGAATTGACCTGTCCCACATTCAAGAAGCCTGTGTTTGGTGTGATGATAAAACAGCACTTTCCAGGAAGCATCAAACTTCTTGCTGTTGCCAAAGCTGCCGAGTTGAATGACCTAGCGCACAAAATTGCAGTGTGATTAATCAGGAGTGGCCTGGGAGGAACGTACTGCCGGCTGTGGCTATGCTAGCACCGCTGTTTCCACTTTGCACTGTTTGTGAAAGTAAGTTAGACTGCTGAACGGAACCATTTGATTACAAAGGCATTGAGTTGGCTCATTAATGATGCTGTTAATGGCATTCTCCATCATTCTGGAATCACTATGTTGTTGCAATACAGCAGGCATTTCACTGCCTTTATTAAGTTACACTTTACTGGTCTGTAAAATTTGACTGCAGACATTTTATTTGCTACTTCTTGATAGCTGTGCTTGAAATATGGGCAGTGTGGAGCATGTCGGGGCATCTCTCTCGCTCTCCAACGCGAGCTTATCTTACACTCACCAGGTTGTAAATAACACATGCCTCCCATCTCTTTTTACCCACTATTTGCCTAGTTTATTGCAACCTTCACCTGTGTGCAACTCTGTCGCCCTCGCCATAAAAAGAGTCGAAGGAGGCCAGAGGGAGATCATTAGCTGTAAGGTCAGTTATTTTTCTGATCAGAGCCTCAATAGTTAGTCTGAGAAAATGCAATATGTCTTCATTACAGAAATCATTATAATGTATTCCTCAGTAGCAGAGAGTCCAGTTTTAAGTAAACAGCTACAGGATTTTTGATTAAATCCCAAGGTGCAGACCTAGATTAAATGAGCTTCATTGGCAGTGAAATTACCATTTATTGCCTAAACTTTCACACAAAATGGCATTTAACAAAGTTCAGCTCCCTTTTCCATTGCAGTCGATTTCAGTGACGTTGATGCACGGATCTTATAGGAAGCTGTCACACACACACACACACAGACACACAGAGCAATGCAGGCAGACGTGTACACAGCACGATCAGTCAGACTCCGCATGCATTATCAAGCAGATTAGCAGCAAAACTGATAAACTCCGTGAGCAGAGCAGCTCACAAACAAGTCATCTGTTTGTTCATTTGGCCTTTGTATTTACTCCAGTCTCTGTAACCAGCGGAGAATGAGAACGACACTCATTTCATATCAGGTAACTATAGAGATTAGCAAACATGCTCTCCCGCTTCAGTTGCCATCGCGGCACTGATAACGGCGCTCCCCGCCTCAGTTCTGCACAAACAAGGCGCAAGCCAAACATTTTAATTTCAGCGCATCTTCGTGTCTGTGGAAGGATCATTAAACCGGGCCTAATAAATGCGACTAACCATGATGGATGACTGAACAACTTCATGGTGCTCTTCCTGCCTCTGCGGAGATAAGTTGTTTCTGCGATGCTTCATGTTTTGTGACGTCTCCTCTGGGTTCTTGTAGGGAAGGGAACTCAGTCCACCCCTCCAATCCATCAGGCTTTAGAGGGGGGGCTCCATACAGCTTGTTAGAGTAACACGTATGACCGTGTAGGAGCCCTAATGAGCGGAGAGCTAGCCGAGAGAACCGTGTCTGGACGACAGAGAACATAAATCTCCTGTCCGGCTCTGCGCTCTGGGGACTGCACGAACACTCAAATCATGTGAGTCTGCGAGAATCCACGGCACATATGTGTGTGTGCGTGCATGCAAACACACACGTCATGCAGATGACTATAGCAGCATCCTCCTGGGAGTCTCATCTAGCATAGTTGAAAGAANNNGGTTGTTTGAATTATGATCTAACAATAGTGTTCCACTCCCACTCTATAAATGAATCCAATACTGGCATATCTATCATTAGGGATACTTGCACTCAGCTTGCTTCTTTTTATTTGGAACAAGTTTTAGAAATCAATCCAGGCATACTCTGCGTTGCACAAACCACCCTGCAGGGTATGATAATTGTCTGTTTTCACATTCACCGAACATAAGCTCTTGTCTGCGGCATTGATCAGATTTAGTGCGTCTCGCTCTCTTCCTTCCTGCTGCCTGAGAGAACTCTGCTATGTTTATCTCCTGTACCTTGCTGATGAAGAGTGACGTGTACAGTGGCAGGTTTTTTCTGTGCCTCCCTTTGCTTTTCAGGGCAGCTAGTCTCAGTGTGAGCTGTAATGAAGGTATGAAGCTCCATTAAAGTATTGATTGAAGTTTACCTCCTCTGCTGTGGGACAGGAGCTTGTGTGCAGCTTTAAATTAAACTCGGTGTTCATGTCTGGGTGTCTGCATTAGCAAGGAAGAGAGAGAGAGAGAGAGAGGTATGGACAGTGTGCCACATGCGCACACTGTGCATGAGTGCCACAGGAATTTGTACAGGAGTGTGTGTGCGTGAGAGAGAGAGACAGTGTATGTGTGAGTTATACAGCCCCAGGGAGCTGCTATGGTCATATTTTAATAACTCACAGTATGTTGGATTATGTACTGTGGGCTTGTAATATCACACCATCAGAGCAAAGCCCTAACAGATTCTCCATTAGCTGGTCCTTAGCAGAAAAAAAAACACGTATCAGGGGACTCGCCAAAACATTGTTTTCAGTTCTGCAGCACTTGTGAAAATGTGAGCTCCCACATGATTCCAGTTCAAAGGTATGCCTTCGCCGTTTTGTCTGCCTCAGCATGCAGCGCTCTCTCTCCCGGCTACAATGAACAGAGCTCCAGGTTTAATAGGCCTTAAGTAGCGCACCCCCCTTTGCTGCCTTTGAAGAGCAAACACTCTCTTGCTCTCACACATACACATTTACACAGACACACACACACAATATATATGTGTATATATACATATATATATATATATATATATACACACACATTGCTGTGTGAGCAATAAAAACTGTGGAACAGTGGCTAGTTCTCTCTCCGACACATCAAAAGGAGAGCTAAGGGGAGTAATGTGCGGAATGATGTGTGTGTAGACCAAGGCCGAGATGCCATTCATGGTTGCAGTGTTGTGGTTTTAACTGCCCGAAAAGGCTTTAAGGCTGCGGCTGGCAAGTCCCACACAGTAGTTTTAACACATGGCCCGCTGCAATCTCAATAGCTGTTTGTGTGTTTTAAAAAATTGCCTCAGTCGATCCTTTTTTCTTTACCTGAACAAATATATCATGACAGTCATGTGCTTGAGAGAATAACAGCAATATCATTTCTCCTTGTAAACATCAAGTAGCTCACTTATAAAGCAATAAAAGACCATAAATGACTTTGAGAGACGTGTGTGTGTGAGAGGCAGAAAGTGAAACCAAACTGGGTGCACGCACACACAGTCCATCTGTGCGGGTGTGTGCTTGCATGTAAGTGCACATATGCATGCTCACGTTTCTGACTGTGTACTATTGTATAACGGGCACTGAAGGAGAAGTGGGTGGGGGTGGGGGTGGGGGTACAATTAGCCTGCTGCCGAAAGCATAGCCTCATCCTACGAGGCATGTTTACGCTTTAGTCATGCGGTAATTACATATGTCGTCTTTTGTTTTTTATTTCCATAAAGTGGGGAAACATAATGAGGGAAAGAGCAAATTAGAGAAAGAAAAAAGATACTACATGGTGCTCTTTCTGTCTTCAAGCTCATTTAGGCCTCCGAGAATGTCTACGGGGTTTGAAATGGGAGGCGAGGAAGGGGAAGAGAGGACTGTAAACAGGGACTTTGCTTCTCCTGATGGGAAACTTATGTTAAGCTGTAATGAGAACGCATAATGACACAAACAAGCTTGATGGAGTTAGACATGGCAGTGCCTTCATTCAGGGGTAGGAACCAAAAAAAAAAAAAGACAATATATTTTTCTCTTTTCCTGTTTTATTCTCTATGATATCCATTTCGAAGGAAGAAAAATGGCTTCATTAAAAGTTTAAGGGAGCATGTTTCACTTCTTTTGCATTTTCGTTTTTTTCTCCTCAGCCACGCACAATAGGGAGAGACGTTGAAAAGGCAAGTACAAATGATAAAATAACAAAGAATAGGAGTGACTGCTCCTAATGGGACTGTTTTCAGCAGCTGCATTAACAAGCCTGTTTGATTTCCGTCTCCTAAGTGAAGTTGTCAGCCCATGTGTCCAGAGTGCTATGTTTAGGATGTCTAAAAGAGTTGTGTTTTCTGGCACCAGCTGATAATAAATGCTAAAGGGGTGACCTTACGTCTCATTCCCCTGTGTTGCTCTATGGTCATTCTCAAAACAGAGTGAGAAATCCTCCTGAGCTGAGGTCAAGAATCCATCACGAGGTTTTTTATAATAACACGCATTTCCATACTGGCTCTGTGAGAAACAGGCCTGAGGGGAGCAGAGCGCTGCTGCCTCTGGCTGTAGTGAAACTCCACTCAAAACATCATAAAGCAACTTTTTTTTTTTCTTTTTTCAAATTTTCAATTGAATCTCTCGAGTGCCAAAAAAGGTTAAAATACTTGTACCTCTGTGAGTGTGCTTCTTTACATATGCAAATGTGTGGAAACTGAATTGTCTGCTTTCATTTCCATAATGTGAATCATGAATTTGCCGCAGATTTGCTTGGTTGATTTCCAGCTATGCTCCGAAAACAAAATCCATGTTGACACTGTGAAAAGGAACAAAGATTAGAAAGATTATTGGAAAGAATGCAGATTACGCACCCACACACGCACAAACACACACACACACTGTACAGCGAGTGCACACATGAACTCGCACACACTTTTCATAGACCAGTGTATTGTGAAAAGAGTCCTATGATTGTGAATTACTTTAGCATGACTGTTCTGATGAAAATGTATTGCCTTGTCCTTGGAAATGTGGCACAGTAGTCGATATGGTTCTACGGACTCAGTAATACTCTCCACTATGAAGGCAACAGACTAAAGACGTTCTTCGACTTTTGAAACAACAGAGGAGAGTTGGGGAGGGGGGCATTCTTTTGCAGAGTCGGCATTATTGGATTTGGATTGTAACATGGTGGTATCAAGTTAGGCTGAGAGGGGCCTGTGAAAATCACGCTGGAATCACAATAGACAAGGGCCGATTGTTATTGCACCGCACTTCCATTAATAATTCAATCATTTGACCCGTGACATGATTTCCCGTAAAACAATCCGATCCTCTGAGGGCTGATGGAGATATTTGAAATCCATGAGTGTGTGTGGCGTGCATGCGCCTGTGTCTGTTTTGACCTTCTCAATATGACACAGAACCGATTGCCTGAGGCTGTGAGTGTAATATTTAGAGGAGGGGAGAGACAAGATATCAGAAAGTGTGCATAGCAGCTGAAGTGTGCTGCAGCATTTCCCGAACTAAAGACGCCGCTCGCCCCAAGGGTGCTCCTATAAGCACAAATGGACGGCCTTACACAAACTATGCACTTAAAACTGAGCAGCGCTCTGAAAAGTACAAGCACAAGATCCGAGCACTGTATGCAGAGTGCATTACATTTAAAAACAGTGTGTGAGAGAGTAGAAAACAAGCTCAGTCATATTATAATGCACTGTTTTAGGGATCAGTACTGACAGAGGAAACATCGCTGCTCTGACTTATACACACACACGCAGACGCGGATGAGTACTGGGACACAGATGAACACACAGTTGCACGCATGCAACCATAACACGCTCACATGCACGCGCAGGAAAAAAAAAGCTGGGGTGCCATCTATCAGGCTACAGACGGGAGCCTTGGAAGGGGGAAATCTGTCCTGTGATGGCTGTAAATGAGGGCTGTGGCGGCGCTGTCACATTGTGTTTGGCTGGGACGCAGGAACTACGAGGGGCTGTGAAGGGCGGAGGGCATGGACACTGTGTACTGATATAATGAACTTGGGAGATGGCTGGAGCATGGGCAGGCGCTGTGATTGTGTCACAGCGAGTGGTGCTTCACTGCTGCAAAAAAAAAAAAAAAAGCAAGGGGCGGGGGAGGAGGAGGAGGAGAGGAAGTTCAGTGCAGAGAAGAAAAGAGTGAGGAAGAGGCACAGGCAATGATCAAGACAGAAAAAACAGAAGGAGAATGAGAGACGGAGAAGGGCTGGGAATGCATAAGCAGCCCGGCGGAAAAACACAGCACTAATCGCTGTTGGATTGGTGAGGCAATACCAGTGTTATACCAGAAGAATATTTACTCTAATTAGAGCTGGCTAATGTGTCTCCAGGTATAAAGGCTGTCAGCACTTTCCTGAGAATAATTAGAAGCACAGAGCATGCATTGTCCAGGAGAGCAGCGTCGAGCTCCCTTTGTACATCATTAACAGTTCACTGACAACAAAGGGGGAGTTAATAGAATGTAATGTGGTCTCCTCACCCATCCGTTTGTTCAAATGGTCATTAGGGTAATGCAGAATAATTCCTTCCTTCTGTGCTTCGGCCCAAAAACTCCATGACTCCTCCCACCTCCCCTCGTGCCCCCTCTGCCACTTTTTTTTTTTTTTCTGAAGTCCTACCTCTGTTTCCCTTTCTTTCCCCTTGACGGAGAGATCTCTCCAGCCTCCACATCAAGATGATAAACATGATTTCATGGCGCGTTACAATCATCAGTCTTCGTAAAACACACAGAATCCTCTATAAAAGAATTAATTCTGCTGCCGAGAGACAGGGCCAAATGTATAGATTTACAATTCCACACTCGAGTTCCCCACCGTGTTTTAATGCATCATAAACACTTGGTGTTTTTTGGTCTCTGTTCCAATAAAAACAGAGAGCGCGGGGGTGTAATATCTGGAGCTGGGGGAAATTAAAGCTGAAGTTCCTCTCCTCCTTTAGTGCACTCCCAGCTCTCTCTCTCTCTCACACACACACTCACACACACACACTCTCAAACACACACACAGTTAATCAGCAGCCCGGAGAGAAATCTAAGACCACATCTACACCCAGTGGAGGGAACCTGATACAACCACATCTCTCCCCCCCCGCCTCCCGTCCCACATTCCCCTCCTTCTCTTAATCATCAACACACACATGCTCCTGCTGATAAATTAGACGCAAGGTTCGGTGTGATTAACTGAAGTCAATGAAGACTGAAAGTGATCTCAAACAAGGTAACCAAAGAGGGGCAGTCTTTCAGAAAACATGAAGAGTGCATTAGAAAACCAGTGGACTTTCTTTTTTTTTTCCATTTCTGCTCCTGCCGCTATTTCCAAAAGTCCTTTCAGTGTGCGGTGACAAACATAACCCTTCTGACTGGTGGAAAAATAAATCATACTTTCAAGCGAAGACAAATGCCTTATCCGCTGGGAGTAGCCTCCGGCTATAGTCATAATAGCCTGCCTCTATTTCTTTCTGCCTCCCTCTCCCTCTTTATTTCTTTTTGTCTCAGGGCGGCAGGGAGTTTCCCTGAACTAGTTTTAAATGTCCGCCCAAACCAGAGTTACACAGCACAAAGATAGCTGAGGGCAGATCAGGAGCAAGGTGGATATTCCTGTTTTTAAGACTTACTTTATATCCAGCTCCAGGATGGTGAGAAGCACAGTAAGCCCTGCAGGCAAAACTGCTGCACCTCTGCAATTTTGAGCAAACAAGAGAAAACTCATCAGTCACATCTTTGACTATCAAAACACAATTACACTCCACGCATGGCACAGGGTCGTTACTCATGTCTGATCTTGTGCTGCAGCCATAAAACAGTAGATTTCCTTACGCTGCAGTCCCTGTGTGTGTGTGTGTGTGTGTGTTTGGCCCGGCCCAGGCTTGGCCTGGCGCGGGGCAGGCCAGCTGCAGAAGTCTGTCTCCTCTCCTCTCTCGCCTCCTCTGCTCTCAGTGCTATCAGGTTGCCACTCCTCCTCCTCCAGCCCATTACACAGGCCTCTTTATGCTGCGCTAAAAGCTGCTCATGTTCAAACACTCCTGGGAAAAGCTCCTTAAAACACGTCAGGATGAGAGGCCCTGTCTGGTAAAATATTAATAGGAAGTTAATTGGTTGTTAATGGACTGGTGCATGGGTAAGAATCGCCCTCCATTAGATAGGCCACAGAAACAACCCATTCAGGGGTGTCATCTTACCACCTCCTCAATCTAATTGTTTTCCGGTCACTGTAGCCGTGAGTTGCTGTAACCTGGTGTTAAAGACATTATTGCAGGAGTTTTATGTAAGGTCCTGCATAAGTATCGAACCCTCTGCCAACCACATTTCCTTGCGAGCTGTGTATTGTGGGTGTTCAGTTACTTTGCGCCGAGTTTAAACTCACTCATCTCTCACTTATCTCCACTTAAACTTAACTCGTGTTTCTCTTTCGCATCCTCCTCTCACATTCAAGGAGAATTGTCACGTTAAAAATCCCCCTCCCGTTGAATCCTTCCTCCTTCTCCACATCAGGAAATAATTTGAACTTTTGTTGTTTGTGGGCAGTGTGTTTGTGCTTTCTGTGGTTGCCGTTACCCAACAGGAAAAATCCCTCTTCTGCTAGAGTAGGCATGTAATATTGATGCAGAGCAGACTCGCAGAAACACAGAAATCAAATGGAATCTAAACTAAGTTCAAATGTTGACATCAACACATACATTTTTGATCAGTGCAAACCTACAAGACGCCATTCCTTTTAAGGGAAGCCACAGGGGCATGTGTAGCAGGGAATAAATTTAGAAATAAGTGATATTTCAGCATGTCTTCAGTCCCAACTTCGTTCAGCTCCAATTCATTTATGAGACGGACAAATACTTATTGAGAGAGGTTGTTCAGGAAATGGGACTTAAAATGGCGGTAGAGGTTACCCAGACGGACTGCTTTTTACGGTTGGGGCTTTTAAATGCACCAGAAATAAACCCGCTCTCACAGATATGTCATTTTCTGGCTATGTAGACATTTGTAAATAGGCCTTTTGTAAAAAACTATAACATAGTTTTCCTCAGAGCTATACTTTTCGATGAATACAATTTGAAAAGAACATCCTGATCTAGGTTACATGATTATATTCTAAAAATATGGAGTGTTTACTTCCAAGTAATCCACTGTTTTTACAATTTAATTCAGATTAAAATGCATTTTGTATGAACTTGTCCGTTTTACTGCTGTAAACTCCCCTCTCGTGACTCTGACTATTTAATGGTAACCATGTTCAAACACTGAGTGAATCCGTGTCCAATTACATTACGAAGCAAATGTCAATGGATCTAACAGATGCTGTCTTGCTGCACTAATGCTGAGTTTCAGTTTCCTGATGCAGATCAAACAGCGGCCACCAGATGGTGCTAAAGGACTTTGAAGATTTGTGGAGTCAGAGCAGCAGACATGGTCGTTTCCGACAGGATAAAGAGGTGAAATATTACGAGCCAAGCCTCCTGTTTGAATCTGTGATATGTTCTGGTTTCCTGCTGAGATCTAGCCTATTACCTGGCTGGGTGAACTGAGATAATCCTCAGGGTGGGTAATGCAATAGTAGAAAAGACTTTTGACTGCACGGCCGTCCTCTCAGCTGTTATGCAGACTGAAAGAAATCTATCAGACAAAAACAGGAACATATACTGTACTAATAAAAGTATTCACTGAAATGAATGTGTAGCCCGACATTTTTTATCATTTAGGCCTAATTTTAAAAAAATTACTAGGCCTATAGGCTATGTCTTTATTATATATTTTGTTTAGGACTACTTGTGAATTTATATTTCCCAAAATATTTCCAACAATGTTTAAACTCAGAGACTCGTTTTTTTGTTTTTTGTTTTTATGTTGTAGGTTTTTTTAAGGTAACCTAATGACACTTTTTGTTTTGTCAGCTGTCGCTAACTTCCGGGTAATCACCTATCCAAGTGAGGAAGGGGGCTGACAAATTATAACAGGCTGCATTGTCTGTGAACATTAGTAGCATTTCTGCATTTGAGTGTCTAAAAATGACTAACCTGGGTTAGATACTAAGTTTCATTGTAAATTATCCCAAATGTTGCCAGTCAGCAAACATGTAAACCCAGAAAAATCTGTGATTTTATTCAAGGTGATGGTGTGTTTCGTGCTCACCTGTCAATGTCGTAATATCCCATGTACTCCAAATAACTTCCTGGAAACACCAGGGGCGCCTGCTGTTCAAAGTCACATCGTTGTGCATCATTTTGCTTTGGTTTCCGGGTTGAATGGCCTGTCCTATCTGTACTGACACCTGTGTTTCCTCTACAGGTGTTTAACGGTGCGCAACGGCCTTTGAGGTAAATTTTTTTTCGTTACGTGGGTGTGTCAGAAATGTCATCCAGTCAGTTGGAACAAATTAAACTGTAGGCTACATTTAAATGACATGGGCCTGCCCCATTACTCCAGTCCACTTTGCTCAAAAGACTATAAAATGGTAAACATTACAAAATCACATCATAGTGAAATTATTCACAGTCATGCGCATTGTTGGTTGTTGTGGTGTGTAGTTCTCACGTCATCACCAACAAACAGAAACACACTCATGCTTCAGTTTTATTCAAAGTTAAGCTGTCAATGTTGCAACAAGTGAGCAGATTCTGTGCCGGACCTTTGACTAGAAGCTACAACGAACACGTCGATGCACATCAGAGCACTTGCAGAGAACACTTTTAGAAACAGTAGAAAAGTTACAACAGTATGAAATGTCCCAAAATTGTACTCGAATAATGCTTGACATCCAAAAACAAGCAAACTTTAAAAAAAAAAAAAAAAATCCACCCACAGTGTTAGTTGTCTCATGAATCATTCCACTAGTTTGTTTAGTGCAATTATCTTGGCTGTTTTTTTTGTGCCCTTTTGCCATCATAATATTTTTAAATATACATTCCAAATTTGCAGTCGCTGGCAGTTTTGAAGTGCATTAATTTGTTGACGCTTAAAACAATTAGTCGACCATTATTACTGTAGATGACAACAGCTTTAAAAAATGTTTTTCTGTGCCTTCGGGCGAGACAGCTTTGCTGTTAGCATGCATACCACAACCGTTTATTAACTGTCAATCAACGTTGTTCATCTCAGGTGAGCACAATAACATCCATTGTGGAGAAAGCTAGTCCAAATGTCACGCGACTGCACACAGACAAGCCATGGTGATGAGAACTCTGCAGATGTGTTTTTCTCATTGTCTTGCCTCTGAATATGACACATTGGCATGTCATCAATGTGAAGGAGTCTACATGCCAGCTGCTGTGGAGGAATGCATGCTAAAGGTGTTTTGTTCAGCTCCAGGAACATTGTGCGTAATACAGTTAACAGGCATTAAGAAGAACAGAGTGGATGCAATTACAAGAGTAAAACAATGTCCTGTATGTCCTTCTGTTAATTCACACTCCTAGCCTCAATGTGCCCCACTCTCACTGGGTAAAAAAGCGTGTTTTTACTTCTTTCATGTTGTAAAATCAGAAACCTTCTCTAAACATCTCAAGCTTTGCCAGAAATGGCCTTAAAAATTGGGCAGGGGAGCTCAAGTAACATATAGGGCAAATACAAAGACTCCTCTCTAGGCTGGATTGTGGAAAAGGATGGGCTTGACCATGCCTGAGAGGATCCTGGGCACGTGCACGCTCACAATCTCCGAGATCATCTCTGGGAAGTTGACACGCGTCTGCAGGGACTGAGCTTGGACGAACAGATCGTAGGTGAACTGGTGTAGCTTCCTCACAATCTGAGAAGGAGAGAAAGAGAGAAGCAGCGATCACGCAGAGGTTATTAATCACAAAGATGAACTGCTTTAATGTGTACAGCACTGAAAAAGAACAAAGCCTGTAGATAAAAGAGGAAACAAATGGCACTGAAGTCTGTCTTTGAGCTATAAAAGGTGATTTATATAGATGACACTCATTGTGGCACACTAAGCTCCACAGCCAGGATAGAGCCCAAAGGGTCCTGAGCTGCAAAGCCTTGATCAAGTCTGGGTTTTTTGGCGCCGCCAGACAATCCCTGGCTGCCCTCTAGCTCATGTGAGATGTGAGTGGGACCCAGTCAAAGCTGAGCCTTTAAGGGTAAATCCACAGAAAAAGACACGAAACCGCTGCAGCAGGAAACTTTCCAGCTTTTCAGGTCCTCCACAAATCACTGGTGTCAGGAGTTTTACTTTGACACCTTATTGTTCTGGATTAGGAGGGAAACAGCTCATTTACAACCTCTAGTGGTCGCACTGCATCCTGAAAAAGAATCTTCAGTCATCAACGTTTAACACATTAAAAAAACAATACTTCAGATGCATTTATGCATCGTTTTTAGGAGAGGTGGCAAAAGTAGACACAGTCTTTGCTTAAGAAGGACAGAAACATGTCTAAAATGACTCTACTGGCTGTTACTGCATAATTCAGTGAATGTTGAAGTTAAATCATTTTAACTTCAAAGATGTAAACCTCACAATATTCAAACCAATGAGCATTCATTTTGCTCTGAAGTGCAAATCACTTTTAAATGTTAGCAGCAGAAATCAAAACAAAGCATTATGCTGCGCCGTCGCCGGCAATGTTAAATGGTTCACTGAGTTCATCCATCTGTCAGAGTTTCCTCTCTGTCATTGACATTAAATTCACTAGCAGCCTTGTCTCTGCACGCAAGACTCTTCCTCGTCTGTTTCATCATCATATGTCTTTAACATTTGTTTTTGTCATGTTATGTCTGTAGTGCATGATATGCATTCACAGATACACTAAGGAATTGACTTTTCTCTGTGGTATTGTCTCATCCATTTAGGTTGAAATCAGTCTTGATGCTGGGTGGGTGGCGCCCAGGGATACAAAATAAAATTAGATAATTTCCCTAAAATGCGTTTAAATTAAGTATGGATCCTGTTTTAAAAATGCAGGGAGTAGAAAGTAGAGATCTTTGTGTTAAAATATAGAGGTTAAAATTAAAAAGTTGTCAGAAATACAAACACTCAAGTAAAGTACAGATACCTGAAAAACTTTCCACCAGTGCTTTTTAGCACTATGAAATTATACATATTTAACTATGGCTCCACCATGACTAAAATCACAGTAAAAAGGTTTCTGCATACCTATACTAAGATAATCACCGTCTCGGTCCTTCCTAAGCTTCAGGCATATCTACATGCTGTTTAAATTAAAAAGAAGGTCTAAAAGAACACTTTCTTTTGACCTTGACAAACTTTCTTTTGTCTTGGTTACATCTGAGCTTTAAGCAGGGCCAATGCGCAAAATACAGCCAACACTGATTCAGTGTTTTATGGTTATAAAACATTTATTGCAGCTCTTTAATTTAGTAATGCTAGTCACCATAAAGTATGACCTGTACAGCTAGACTTATTAGGAGTTTAGAAGGCACTTTTTAAGATGGAAAAAAATAATATACATGCGCATGAATATGTGACATATACTGTATGTGTAAGAATGGATGGTGTTGATATATTGTGCAAACACACCTACATGTCTTGTTACATGTTTTTTTAATTCAGTTCTGTTCTTTACATAGCTGTTATTTTCTCTGTAAGAAAGGTTCTAAATTTATGACTTCACCACAACCCAGCTAAAACCTCACCTTATCAAAAAATAGAACATGATTGGGTCACACTGCCATAGACTGGATATGCAATTATCAAAAATAAATACAATTCTGCATGTGGCTGTAAAACAGTAACAGCCTTTATGACCCAGGCATAAGATTTTTTTATACACTTGACTG
>JAQFJA010000026.1:6142345-6153868 GCA_029874485.1 Naso brachycentron | reverse complement strand
CTGTAGCGTTTTTGTCAGGGTAACCCCTCATTTCATCTGTTGCCAGGGCAACTCCACGTTCCTTAGTCGTTGCTAAGGCAACCCCAGGTTGCTGTGACCCGCATATGTCCACAAGTAGTTCCTCCCAATTCCAGTGAGGGGCATCGAAGGCCCCCTGAAGTGCACACTCCTGTAACAGAAAGACTACTTTTAAACCATATTAATAACCAATGTGATCAGTTGAATCGCTTTGCTGCTACAGAAACGTTTTTCTCAAACTCGTCTGTCCTTAAAGTCACTTACTCCATGGCTAAAGTGTGTGTTTAGTCTGCCCTTCACTGTTTGCAACTGCAGTTGTGTCTTCTTCCTCCTGATAAAACTTCTCAAGGCCAGAGAAGCATGTTCCTGCTCACACGCACTGCAGACAGCAGGATCATGGAGGTCCACTTCTGCAGCCTGTCATAAAAGATAAACACATGAAAACAAGAAACATGGAATCATAGCGTTTTTACTACTGTAATGGCAATCCCATGAGTCACGCAGGAGTTTCACTAACCCGTCTCATCTCCTCCTTCAAAGTTTTGAGCCTCAGCATTGAAATGAGTTGAGGAGGGACGGGCTGCTCTTCGGGACCTTGACATGTGTCAGTGAGGGAGGTTTGGTCTCTCAAGCGTTTGATACACTCTCTGTAATCTCTCAACTCGTCCCTGGCTACAACTCGTCTTTCACACTTGCTGCTCTTCCCTCCTCTGGCTCCTTTGTGTTTGTCTCTCCTCTCCTCTCCTGAAAAGTCAAGGTGCTGCTGTTTGCTTCGGACAAGAGCAATCATCCTGCTGCAGTATTTTCTCTGGGCTTCCTCCTCCTCCATCTTGTACAGAGTACGGCGCCCGGGAAACACGTTTGGAGTTGTATCTGATCAGAATTTAAATGCTCTCAGGGTGACTGCTCCCCAAAACTGACGCTACCGGTTACTCACAGACGAAACATTCACGTTAATTTTGGCGATATTCCAGTTTTTGGAGGGAATAAACTCGAGTGAGGGAAAAAAAAACACGGTTACTTTTATTAAAGAGTTAAACATAACACGAATTTAACTAGAAAAAAGGGATCATTATAAGTCACGACTACCCATTCACAATTTATGAGCACGCCATCTTCTTTTACTGTTTACCACAGTTCCACTTCCTGCCACCTGCGCGCTACTACCGCCACCTGGTGGTCGAACTTAGGAAGGATGCAGGAAAGCGTATGGATTTCTTTTTTTAATATAAATCCTTTGTTCTTTATTGATTTATGTACATGTGTGTTGAAATAAATAAATATATTAAAAACCTCTACTAAACTTATTTTTCTTATATATAACTGGAATATGTACAGTGAAATATAAAATGACAAGAATGACAAAATCGGGGGGGTTAAAACCAAACAATGTTTGAATAAATGCATGTTAATGGTCATTATTATTAATTTTAGGAAAGGTAGGCAGCTGAATATGCCTCTCCCTTTTACATTTCTTCCTTTTTGACACAATATCATGTATGTATGTTGTATTACAAAGCAACATCAACAGTGCATTGGCTGAAAGTTGGCTGGCTTTGTTTTGGCTTGCGGTGAAATATTTCATATTCAGTGTTATTTATTATGAGAATATGTCTAAAAATGTGTAAAAAAAGATCTGTGATGATAGGTTTTTACATTTATTAGTTTAGAAGATGTAAAAGATGCTGTTTCAATTCTTGACAGTGAGCCTAATCCATAATAACGATTGGATGTTTTTAAAAGTAAAGTGCATTTACAACACCACACATCATTTATTCTTACTGTGTTGCAGTTATCGAATTTGGTCTCTTTTGGGTCAATTAAGGAAGTATGTATTAACAATAAGTCTTAATGATCTACATTTAATTGTATCATGTCTCTCTGCTCATCTAAACGAATAAAGTTTCCTCATGTATTTGTACAATGCCAGGAATCTGGAGTCTTGTGCCATCTGCTGAAAGAATGTGGCGTGTCACAGCCTCCCTGCTGAACATGGGGCAGCATGAAGATCGGGTGGGTTTGGCAGAGGAACAGCTGACTGGCTGCTCCTCTAAAGCTTCTGACAGTCATGCAGCTGACACTAAAATGGCTGCCTTGGAGTGAAGCAGGGTAATATCAGGGCACATACAGCAAACTAGCTGCCTTTCTCATTTGTTATTTGGATTGTGCTCAATCGTCACACCGGGAAACCTAACAATGCACATGTGGGCTGTTGTGTATTTACTGTCTGACAAGGTGAAACTAAAAATGATGAATTATAGCCTATTGGACTATGTGATAGAGAGACATCGACTTCTTTATTTCATTTTTACCCGGGAAACAGGGAAAGACAGTCACACTCACCAATCACCCACTGAGTGTCACACTTGTATCACCTTTCTAATTATAAACCTGAGCCCTGACTCTCCAAGAATGGAAGTTTAGCCTGGCCCATCTGTGGCCTAAAATTAGCCCCCACCCCCCGAGAAAGGAGCTCTGACCCCCCTGTCAGTAGACATACACACACACACACATGCACAGAAACCATACTGCACTTTCCACACCTCACAGCTCCCGTGGAAGCATCTCAAACTCCCTGGAGGACTTTTCTTTCCTTCTTTCTTCCACGTGACCTACTATTATGGAGTTTTGAAATACTTTAACTTTAACTTTGGATACAACATACAACAGCAGCGAGTGCCTAGATGAGGTAAGTGTCTTGTTGCCATAAGTTCAAGTTTGCTGTAACTTTGTTACTACTGAGCAAATTCTGTGAACCTAAAAGGGAAAAGGATTTTTTCCCCATAAAAGTCTTTAAAGCTCTACAGGTTTCTGAAGCCACATGCATTATATCTACTCAGTCTATTCAAGCTTTATTACTGTGATTTGTCTTATGTAGGCCTTTCGTAATTATGTCATGTAAACAAACTGATTATGGTAGCACTGTATGGTCACGGTAAGAAGCGTCATCCTTACATCCATGTAGATATTGGTTTTGAAGTAAAAATCAAGCCCAACAGAAGTAACTCGATGTGACAAAAGTATGTCAGCTGCGTGTGTGTTTGGGTGTACTGTCATCTTTCTCTGACATTCTCGTCATTGCAGATGGAAGAAATTTGACTTGCATCAGCCTGGAGTTACATTATGGTTCTGGGCCAAGCTGTCAACATGAGTTTGATGGACATTTCCAAGATCTTTTCCCTGCTGCAGCCTAAGGAGGAGGATGAAGACAACGAGCAGTGTCAGGCCCTGAACAACGCCGTGAGCAGCGACAACGTGACCCTGCTCTCCGAGCTTCTGTCCCAGGAGAGTTACAGGAGGTCTATCAATGCTCGAAGTGGGTGGGGGGTCCCAGTAACCCCCTTGCGCACGGCTGCTGCTCTGGGACACCTGAGGTGCTTGGAGGTGTTGTTGGAGCACGGTGCAGAGGTGAGATAAACAGGGAGCTTTATGCTATACAACTTTCAGCCTGAGGACAGTGAGATTGCTTTTTGAGAGATGTAGAGGTGTAGAGGGACGTGTGTGACGCCACAGCCGTGTGCGCTAAATTTTTACATTTAGGGAACTAAAGCTGCACAAATCAAAAATTTTTATATGAACAATGAATCAAATGACCAATTTTAATATGAAAGGAGCCACTGGTGGTTACACGCCCTCATAAAATCATTGCAGTTGTCCTTACAGAGCCCTTTACTGTCTTTTAGCACGTTGTTTTGGTTTTTCATCCATTAAAATGTACTGTCATCAACGTTGCATTATTAAACTCACTGTACACAACCTGAGCACTACCAAAACTGCCGAAGAAGAACAATATTAGCTTGTATCTAGGGAAATAGTGGAGAATGCTAGAAGGCAGCTAAAAATCTCAACAGATTTCCCTCAGGAGTTGTAGGAGAACAAAACAGAGCTGAAAGGATGGTTAAAATTGAAGTTAAAATCATTAGACGAGCAAATGAAAGCTCAGTTTCTTTTGGATGTGTAAATAGGGAATTCTTGCTAACATGTTAACTGAGGCATCTTGAAAAGTAAGACTATCTTAGTTTTGCCTTTTTTGACATTCACTCAGAAAAATGTTTACAAAAAAGCGTTAAGTTGGTTCCCTTAAACTCTTAATTCACCAAGTGAGACGAGAAAATATTTTCCCCTGGCTTCTTTTCTGATGTCCGACCCACCACCACGCTCCTCTCACAGTATTTTTCCACATATCACTACGTGAATTAAGGGTTTATTTCAACCAAACCAGAGTTTTGTGATTGCTGAAATTGTGGAAAGACAAACTTTGGTATTTTAATTTTATTTATTTGTTTCTGTAACAATGTTAAAATGACTCTTTCTCTAGATGGGAATCTGGTGGCTTTGATGAGGCTGATGTAATTGTTGTTTCTGATTGAAAAAATAGGATCTTAATCTTTAAAAAAAGAGAGAGATTTTTGGAGAGACAGAATAACAGTAAGAGCCTGTTGTTGGGAAAAAGAAGACCTTTTACGGAGATGCACTGACGGTGTGTATATGCCTGCAAAGTTAATATTTCAGTCCAGCCACCGATCTGATGACTTATGCTGCTTGTTGAAATATGCTGTTGTAGTTCAAATTGATGCCCTGATCTTCCAATCAAGCAGCACATCTTGATAGGTAGCACATATCGACAGCACACCTCCTGCTCAATACTAGACTAATTTAAAAAAGCTGTCCCCAGTCGTCACTAAGGTGCACAAAAAAATGGAAAATATGTCGAAAATGATTCGGTTTAAAGGTTCAGTGTTACAAGGAATCAGTGTTTCCTTCTGTTGCAATATTTTTGTGTGCTGCTGTTTTTGAATCCAGATTGACAGCCTGGATGTGAAGGCCCAGACGCCTCTCTTCACAGCTGTCAGTGGGAAACATCTGGACTGTGTGGCCGCCCTGCTGAAGGCTGGAGCAGATCCTAACGGCAGCCAGTACAACAACTGCTCCCCAGTGTTGACTGCTGCCCGGGAGGGTGACGTGGACGTGCTCAGAGAGCTGCTGCGGTTCGGAGCAGAGGTGGACGTCAGACCAAAAGTCCCAGAGTGGGCGTCCAATGCCACAGCCTGCAGAGGGCCCCTTTATATCTCAGCTGTTTATGGCCACCTGGACTGCTTTAAGCTGCTCCTCCTCCACGGGGCCAATCCCAACTACAACTGCACAGATGAGAAGATGCTGGCTCGGATCAAGCAGCCAAAGACAGTTCTGGAAGTGTGTCTGCGTTACGGCTGCGGGGTGGAGTACATCCAGCTTCTCATAGACTTTGGTGCGGACGTGTATCTGCCTACGCTGATCATTGACAAAACTACAAAGCAGAATGAAGCTCTGGTTCTGCTGCTCAAAGAGAGAGGTGAGACACTTATTCTAGTCGGGCTAGTGAGAACTGAAGCATGTGAATGTCTCAAAATCCTTGTGTTGATCCACCTTTGTCTGTTTCTGCTCCAGTTTGTCCCAAAACTCTGATGTCGCAGACTCGCCTAGCAATTCGAAGAAACATCCCCCTCGCCAATAAGGAACCAGCCATTGACATTTTGGACATTCCTCTCATCCTGAGGAACTACCTGAAGCACAACACCTCTGAAGTCATGTGATACTCAGATTGGAATCAGAACGTGGCCAGTGACTTTTTTTTTTTTACCTCATTGCTGTTCACTCATGACTGCATTATTGACTTTTCCAGCTTTGTCATATTTTCCCACATACAGGACGTAATACGTAGACTCACTCAGCCAATCTCAAAGTGTGATATTTTTCTCTGGTTCCTTTAGAGGTCATTATGCTGTCTTCATTCTGTTTTTATTATTTTTACATAAGCGATGAAGTTTGTGACCACCCATAAATTAAGTTTAAATAGATGTTTTAGCTTTATAAAGCTCATTTAAGTGTGTCAGTCACAAAAAGAAGGATGATCATCCTGATGGGCTCCATGTTGGAAAATCTGCACCGTCCTCATGAAGTGTAACACCGCAGTCGACCACTAGAGACCATAATAACACTGCTTAATTCTTTGCACAAACTTGAGGCTTCTCAGCTCAGATTTGAACATCACTGTTGATGCCTCTTTGCATCAGCTTTAGTTCTGTCTTTTCACGGGTGACAGTACACCATGAAATATATTCTCACTTCAGTTATTTAGGCGTTCTCACACACACACACGCACACACAGACAGTTCCTGTGTCTGTGTGTCACATCAGGGTGTCTTAGATCTCGCCTGAAAAAGTCTTGCATCTTCAAAACATCAGCAAGCAGAGTGATCGGCCTACACTTCAGCACAGCCAACTGGGAGAATATATTTGCATAAGTCTCATTACTTATTGATTGCAGCATAGTTATTCGCAGGCTACAATTTGCGGTTGGGAGCTTGTTAAAATGTTTCTTTTGCGACTCATTAGCACCATCCTGATAATGTTTTCATCTCATGTGTGAATGCCCTTAAATCTGTCTTGTGTAACACATCCAGGAGTTAATGAGTCAGCTGTTAGGAGCACGACCTACAAACAGGAAATGATGTTACGTGGCAGGAAGCCCCAACACAATGCTCTCACTCACACACTGACGCCTCGACACGCAGGTTCTGTAGAGGTTTTATTTTCAACAAAAGTACAGCTATATCAGATATGGATTTATTTTTACAGCAAAGTACAACATATTCCCAGTGCTTCTGATTACATCAAAACATATAATGTACATACAGTTGACATCTCCACTCTCCCATTCACAGTTTCTGGATTGAATAGGCATTATTTTTCAGGTTTTTTCATTTCTACAACAAATAATCAAACTTAAAAGGCCAGCGAGAAAGAAAATGACAAATGTTTGCATATGGTGACGAGGGATATGGATACTGTGAGTAAAACTTGCTGCTGACAGGCAAAAATGCAGACCTCAAACTAGATGGTAATATACAATGAATAGATTCCAAAAGTGGGATGTCAGTCTTCCGTTAACCTTGTTGTCATTGAACACCACATGAATATATGGCTCATTGAAGACTCTGTTGTACCCTGACTATTCTGAAACAACACAGGACGGCAAAACCAACTGCAAGGAGTTCCTGCTGAGGATGTTGCTATGCTAAATGTGAGTGAACACGGTTAGCTGCTCACGTACACGCTGGAATAAAAGGAATTACATAATTCTGAGCAACCTCTGATGCATCCAATTGACAGTCTGCTGACTTATCTTGGTTTAGTGACCGGAAGGAGAAGGAGAAAAAAAAAAAAATCAACTGCACAGAAGGCTGTCCTCTCAGCTCTCAGTACAAGGTCAGGATGATATTTATACAAGGAAATAAAACTAATATATACATCCTTTTAACAATGTGGCCCGAGTGGTTCTATTTAATACTGCAGTCAATAAATACAAGTAAGGAATTAATTTGCACTGTCAAGTCATTGTACTTCAAAGAATCATTTTTTAAGTAGAAACAAGAGCATGATATGAATTGCAATGAAGTGCTGGGTGTGTGTGTGTGTGTTTGTGTGTGTGCGTGCATGCATCTTGAGGATTATGTTTATTTTTAGCTCATCCCGAGAGGTCTCGCATTTATTCAGCTCTTCCGCTTGACTACAAATCTATACACAAACACCCATGATCAGTGTTAACTACTATTTGGTTCACTGTTGTCGTAGAAAAATTATACCCGTTTTGCCTCAGCGGTTAATGGCGTTTAAAAGGAAGAAAAAAGCAGTTTGGACTATGACAGTGTAGGTTGGACTCAAAGAAAAGAAATCAAGATTTCAAATAATATTACAGTTTATAATACCCATTACATGTGGGCAAAGAGAGCATCAGTGCCTTTCATTTCACCTATGAACAGTTCAGTCTTTGTTCAGCACGAGGGAGGATGTTCCCCTCCACCTGACAATAAATAAATAAACAGAAGCTACAACCTGTGATGTAAGTGAGTGGGTGACGGGTGGACAGAGAACAGAACTCCCTTTAGTGAGATGGTATGGGTTCACAAATGAATGGCTCCGCGTTGTGGAAAAAAATCACGTTGGAAGTTAAATGAAACTAAACAATCTGTTAAGAGTTGTCTTAAGTCTCATGCAAAATATTGGATGCCACAAGCATGCATTTACCTGGTACTGAGGTCTACCGCACGCTAGAACTGGAACAACATTCGTCTCCAACGCAAAATACCAATATCCAAATATATGATCTGTTCTTTTTACATTATTTACAGTGTGTAGCAGATAAAGGTAAAATAGATGATTCTTCTTTTGATTCATAACTCGCTGTTAATAATATACTTTGAAATGTGAAACCTATCTCGACTAATGTAAAATCTGTTTCCTACTATATACTCAAATTAAACCATCTCTCAGCATGTTAAATAGATAACAATAAAGGAATTCTATGCAGCTTTCTAAACGTCTGAACTTAAAATGAACTTCTTCTTGTGCAATAAAATTACCTCTACGTAAGTGTGACATAATATAATAAGGTGTTTTAAAGTGTTTCAGTCAGACAGCACAGTATCTACTCGTATGGAAAAGGCCTGACCTCTAAGTTTCTGTCCGAGAGGATCTCATGCACTGGGGAACGAGGAATTTCCCAGTGTGTATGAGACAAAGAGAGAGAGAGCAAGAGATGCAAGTCCCACACTGAAGGGAAAATACATGACTAATTCAAATCTGCCTGTGAAACTGAATAGATAATCACTAGTGGAATGCTGGAAGGCACTGTTAGATAGCATCTCTCTTCTCCGCAGCAGAACGGGCCAGCAAGTGCGTGTCATTATGTATATATGTGTGTGTGTGTGTGTGTGTGTGTGTGTGTTTGCCTGCATGCTTGTGTCTGTTTGTCAGTACTGGTGGTGGCATGGGGGTAGGGGGATGGGGAGTGAGGGAGTTTGGGGCGGGCGTTGCACGGGACCTGAGGTTATCATGGCCTGGGAACCATATCTGTTTGCTGTGCCAGACCAGGGATTTCTCTTCCACAACAATCTCACTGGGAGCCATCTCTATAGACACCAGCAGCCAACTCACCCGTTTCTCAACTTTCTTTACTGAAACAAAACATAAATTACACAACATACAAAGCAATTCTAAGGTCTTTTTTTCCAATAGGTTATAAGGCCTATAAGAAGGCAAACAAATGACATAGAACGATATATAACTCTTTCATATCACGTTGTAGTGAATAGTGAAGATATATAATGATATATCACATTGCACAAGTTGTCATACTGTATATGTACTGTCCATCAGGTGATATAATTCAACACAAAATGTACGTCTGTATCTGAGGTCAAAATATGATCACAAACAAAAGGACAGATGTGTCTCTTACATTCCAACTGTAGAAAAGAAAACCCCTTCATGATGTGTGTAAATACGTCGTTTCTCCTCAAGCAGAGGAGCACGGGATCTCGCTCGCAGCAGCAGCTTCGGGGACACTGTTGAAACTAAACGAATCAATCTGATCTGGCCACAGTCCCCAGTAAATCACTCAACAGCGGCGAGCTAACTGCCAGGACATGGATCAGATCTGGGAAACAATGTGACGGGGGAGGAGTGCCAAGACACTGACGCTGGGGTCTTGAGGGACGCATGAATCCGTCAGAGGACACCTGCATGCTACAGATTAACTTCACCTCCATGCCTCTCTTAAGCGTTGGCTCACGCTTCTGCAGGGCTGAGACACAACCAGCTAATATGGTTGTCCTGTTCATTTAGAATTTCTGCCATTTTAAAAAAATTTGTTTTGGACCATATCCCCTTGTGCTGGTTTGGGCACTTTCTATTTTCTCACATGGCGGTGTCGCATGTTTGCATCGTTCCTTCTCAAATGAGATTAAACATGTGCTGTGCTTTGTACAATGTGAGCAATACAAAATACTTAAGTGAATCGAAATCGTCTGGGTTTTTTTTGTAGCTGATATGAAGGAAAAAAAAATCATTTTAGATTTTCCCCAATGCATCAACTTCACTTTTAACTCTCAGTGGATTTCCGGAGGTAGGCTGTGCTCTTTCCACACACCCGGTGAGCTGCCAGCACAGTGCTACAGGGGTGGTCTCTGGGGAGAGCGGGGAGGGGCTCTGACTCAAGGCAGGTGGACCGTAGCCTGCCTATCTCCTGCTCCCAGCTGTTCCATCTGAGTGGCAAGCCCTTGGTCGAACGTGACCCCCCACCCCCTTGGCATGATCGGCTATGAATACCCTGTCAAAAAGTGGTTGGTAAAAGGATGTAAATATTCTATTGATGTTTGCGACTATTGATTTGTTCCCTGACCCATCGTATCACAGCCAGTGGCAGGTTTCCAAAAGAATGAAGCTCTTCCTCTGAGAGCCACTGACTCACAGAGGCTGAGTAGGTGGGTGGAGAGACAGAGAGGACAAGGAGAGGGATGTTGAGCGAGTGAGGGAAACACTGTGAACGTCAGACTCGGTGAAGAGAGGGTTACTATATGTATACAGCTAGAGAGAGGAGCACGGAGCGTTGAGAGTGAGGGGGAGATCCAGACACAGACATCGGCGGAGCAGAGCTGGCCTGACTGGTTTGTGATCAGTGGCAGAATGGATCTAACTCAGAGATGATGCTGACAGTGGAGCTTCGCTGGTCCTTCAGACGAGCGCAGCCAGCAGCTGAGGCCCGTCACTATTCACTCTCACATTCAGAAGAATGCAGCAAGCAAATCTCACATAGCAGCACAGCAAGATCTCAGTTTCTGGACACAATCATACTACTGGGAATGCCCCGGCTTGGCCTTGTGTTTCTTTCCAGATGATGGTCTCAAAATGAAATAATAGAACAATCTCAATAACTCCAGGACATTCAGATGGCGTGAATATGCAGAATCCGAGGGAAAGAGTCCATGACTGTTGACTCAGCTGGAGAAGCGTGATAACTAATAGTGTTAATAACATATGTGACTCGTAAAGTTTTGTTTTTTTTTCTCAATTTCTCAAGTCTTCAGTCCTCTTGCTGCTTCCAAACGCACTCTGTATTAACATTGGTCCTTAACTTCAAAGTCTCTCGTGTATGTGTTTTGTTTTTTTTTTCATATTTTTCTTCTTCATGGGACATGATCATCCAGTGTTTAGTGCTTCTAAGAAAAATAGCTGGTCCTTCAGAAGAGTCTGTGTATCTCTATTTCTTAAATGGAGCTAATCTACTAAAATTCTGCCAGAAAGGAGCCTGGCCTCTTTTGGATTGACTGAATTCAAAAACCTCTCCTTGTGCCATGTCCTCCGTTACCTCATACTGCCCCGCACTGAGGGGGTCCTGGGGGGGCGGGTATGAGGGGGGCGTGCACCTGTTTACACCTAGGGAGGCAGGTGCAAAAAAAAAAAAAAAAAGCAGGGGGGGGGTGTGGGGGGCAGGGAGGGGGGGGGGGACAAGGAGGCAGCGCAGGGCACAAAGCGAAAGAGAAAAAGAAGGGAGGTGGATAGCAAACAGGAAACACTGTCAGTAATGTATCGCAAACAGACACAATAACACAACATCAAGTCATGCTTCCAAAGAAAACAGGCACATAGACATACAAAATGAGCCTTCAGTGCTAACATTCCTGT
>JAQFJA010000026.1:6102756-6120579 GCA_029874485.1 Naso brachycentron | reverse complement strand
ATCCTCCCTCCTGATTGGACAAGAGTACAAGCAGGACACCAGAAAATGTCTTTTCTGTGTATGGCAGAGCAGAGGGCCCATGTTACTGACAAAACACTTGATATAAGTGATGTCTGTCTGAGTGCAGAGCATTTAACCCTTATTAAAAAATGTTAAAAAATTTAAATATCACAGCACCTTTAAAGAAAACAGACTTTTAATATTCACATAGAGAAATTTCACTTTAAGTTATTGTATTCTCTAAAATACACTGCTAGAACTGACCAAATGAGGTGATAATATCACAACAGTGGAATTTTAAAAATGCAAAACGTCTCTGCTTGAACACACATCAGCATCACTGGGGAAAAATTATTTAAAAATGCTCTTTGGTTGTTTAGTTTGGCCTCATTCCCATCTGCTAAAATGAAGAGGGTGGGGGTTAGGACTTATGCTGCAGACATAATGGTGATAATAGCATCCATTTTTATACACAACATACAATTGAAAACACCCACAGCCCCAAGTTGTTGATGCGTGCTTCCTGTAAAATATATTTAATCCTTTTCCGTAATGACATTGTTAGGGGTATTTTCTCAGACTTGACAAAACTCCTCCAGAGCCACGACTCACACAAACCAAAATAAAACAAAGGTGGGAGTCTGCACAATGGATTCAAACTGATTTGTGAGAGGGTTCCAACCTCCTTACAGTACATCGCAGGTCAAGTGGTGGCTTCTGAACAACCCGGTTAGACTCGAACTGCACTAGTGGAGCTGCTGAGTGACCCCCAGATCAGACTGTGCTCACAGTGGCAACTTCCAAAAGTGGAGCTGAGTAACTGTGTGAGCGTGGAGCAGGATGCTTTGGGACTTATGACTGAAAGCTGAAACATGCAAAGCTCCAAACTTCAACTAGAGGGAGTATGCATCTGCAGTCCTGTCAGATAAAATAAACAAACGCTACAGTATTTTTGTAGTGCACTGTGTTTTATGGTGAATCTCATTTCCAAGCCCCAGAAAAAAATGCGCAGGAATGCTGTAAACATCTGTCTCAACAATAGAGTGACAATCTCTTCAGCATCACACACAAGCCCCTATCACAACTGTAACAACCGCTTAAAATTGGTTCATTAGAGTTTTAAAGGTCAAGAATGAGCTGCACGAAGATATTATTACCTTTAATTAAACATACCAGTCAAAAAGTATCAAAATGTCAAATGTTCAAACCATTCCTGAAGCTGCCATTCTATTTGCAATATGTTGCAAACTTGCATATTTGCAGTGACACTGACATACTGCTAAATAAACACGCTGCACTTCCTAGTGGCTTGGTTAACTTTTCACACTCAGGGCCAACATAAGCGAGTGCAGTTGATATCTTTTGGCAGCATAACATACTGAGCATATGGATGGATACCAGAGAAGTGGGCTGTGATTTAAGAGTGTTCTGTTTCTGTTTCTGTTCCTGCGGATGTTTAGACGCATTTTTTTCCACCGAGAAACTTGTTGGAATCCACTAAAACTGCTGTGAATCTGTGCAGACTACAGCTGACGTTCTCTGTGAGGGAGCAGGCTACGAATGTTTCAGAATCTAGTTTTTCGGTTCAGTAATGTTGCGAGGGACAGCTCACAGTTGTTCCAGCTCCCATCTGATACACGTTTGCCATTGGCATGCACATTGTTATTTATACAGTGATACTTAAGGTGAACTCTGTACTAAACACGAACGCATCCCAGCCTGCAGCACTTGTCCTGGTGTCCATGCTTCTCATTGCTGACAGATTATGAAGGGAGCACAACGCGGTCATGAATGAATTTTAACAGGGAAATCAGTTCAGTTTAGTCGCCGCAGTCCCTAACCAGCCACCGCCTATTCAACCATCCAACACATGCACAGGCACAAAAACCCCTCTCCTAGCTATACTGTGTCTTCACATGCAGCTGAGAGCACTGGGATGGATCAGAAGATCTCAGAATAAGTTTAAAAGAATAACACTAAAGGAGTGCACTATATTAGTATTTTTAAAGCCATAAATAATTTCCAGGGTACTTTCTGCACATACATGCTGATAAAAGCAATAGCTCCTGAAAGCCTGGCTTTCAGTGAGTTGCAGAGAGCTGTACGAGGCATCACAGCTGAGATATGACAACGTCCTCAAACGAGCTTTTTTTTTTTTTTGCCCCGTGCTTGTGTGTGTGCATGTGTGTGTGAAACGCAGAGTGTGCAGATTACATAAGCCTGCCCTACCTCTGTGGGCTCCCTCTCCAATCTCCCTGACATTTAGACAACAAAGGTCACATCTGAAAGTCTAAATCTGCACAGACACCAATGCTACTAAACTCATACATATACAAGAGAGTAAAACAGCAGAATATCTCCCACAGCAGAGAATGGCATGTTAAATATAGCTCAACTCCAACTTACTGTACATGATTTACATACCCAATGAGCACAAATAATTAATATGACTTACATCATTTTTAGGGCTATCATTTTGGGAAGGAGGGGAAGGGGTTTGGCTAATGTCCGGCCTATTTTAACATAAACATTTTTGCATTAAAGATACTAAAAATAAACATAATTACCGTAACTTAACATCTTAAAATGTTATGCTAACTGAAATGCTAACAAATTTAAAAAACTTTTTAAAAGTTCAACAAATGAAGAACATCTTAAAATGTGGTGCAGTCCAGTGTAACATCATTACCAACTACATCCTCAAAATCTAAAATGGCGTTTGATGACTATTTTTAGCTCCAAGTCAACTTGCTGAAAGTTTTCTCATCTTGTAACGTGTGCCAGCTCTGTACTATAAAACATAAACAACAGAGGTAGACCTTCAAATGTCCGTTATGTTGTTGTGTAGGATTTAGTGGCATCTAGTAGTAAAGATGCAGATTGCACCTGACTGCATTTTCTTCCACTCATTCCCCATTCCAAGCATGTAGGAGATAGATTTTTTTCAGAGTGAAACTTGCAAAAAACGTGGAAGGCCCTCTTTAGAGCCAGTAGTCTGTCTGTCCGTTCCGGGCTACTGTCGAAAACTTGGCGTGACAGACTCCGAGGACAGGGACTCACTCCCTCTGTAGATATAAAATGCTCAAAGGAAATAAAAACACCATAAGTCTGGATGATCATACACCAATAAAAACATACATATGAATATTATATTCAATTTTCGCCATATTCTACAAATAAATCCCCCTAATGCTTCACAGAGTTAGCATTTATTGTAGCACTCTTTCATTACTGTGTATTGTGTTGCATTAGGCAAGTGTATAGTGTATAGTGTCACCTATAGAAAAAAATAATATGTAAGCTTCCACCAAACTATGGAAGCCGAGAGTGGCCATGGTTGCTGCTATCTTTTTTTATTCTGTTATCTCAAGACCACAAAATAATCATTTTCCTGTGATAATGGGATAAAAATAATGCATTATCACAGGATAACAAGGCTCGTTTTCCCGTGATAACAGGATAATTTATCTGTTGAGCCTTCATGAGATTGAAAGCTAGGGACTGGTTCATGATCTTACAGATTTGCCCCCTCAAGATCCCTGCCTGTTGGGGAGGATTTATGACTATGATAATAAATACGTCTATTTTTGTTTCCTGCACTTAAAGCAGACAAATTACGATTATAAAAGATTTTGACCAACTTCCATCTATTCATCCAGCAGCTGCTAAAATAAAGCCTACGTTATTATAATGGCAGAATTCGAGACATTAGTACGGCCATGTGGTTTTCTCATGCAGCTTGCCCGTCTCACTGTGTGACTCCCACAGCATCTCCACGTAGGCACTCTTGAGCTCCAGTCCTGATCTATTAAAACTATGAAAACTGATTTCTTTGAAACGTCTTTATCACTGGAAAATGAGCTTTGTTTTCCTGTAACAACACATGAATTTATCACAGTTATAGCAGGAAAACAAACCGTTATCCTGTGATAACAAAGTAACTATTTCATAATCTCGAGATAACAGAATTAACAAAGATAGCAACCATGGCCACTGTCAGCTTCTGTACCAAATCCTTTAGTTCTCTTCATGAAAACTGATATGGAAAATATATTAATGAATGAAAATAACATCTTTAGCACATGCTCTTTCTTTACTGTACTGTGTTATTCTATCCTTCCATCCATTTATGTGTCCATCCTCCCTTCTAATAATTCAAGAGTAAAACAGGACCATCAGAACAACTCAGATAGCTCCATTATAATCAAGAGGAGGTATCCGTGCACAGCGTCAGTGCTGGTAGTTGTGGCAAGGATAATAATGCAAAAATGGAGAAAAAGGGTACTACCGCACTTCTTGTTGCAGTTTGTCAATGGACAGTACCTTTTTAAATACCTGACACACTTTCACTTGGTTCTCTCCATGTTTGTCTATGAAGTCAAAAAGGCCTTCTTGCTGACGAAAGTGTACAAACAGGTTAAACTCAGAGAAAGTGGATTTTTTTGGTAACTGTCTTTATCACCACAGTCTGATATAATGTGTTTTAATGCAGCTAACGCACCAAACTGACATTAAACTCATGATCTCATACTTCATCCTCACTTGATGTCAAATGACCCTGAACCCCTTCCAGAGAAGCAGCTGCTCACTTCCCACTGGATTGTGACGTCTTCCCCATGAGGGAACTACTCCAGTGCAAATTGGATACCATGGCCCAATTCAGCCAATGGCAGAAGATCATCTGCAAATAACAGAGGTCATCAAACTGGACTTTCTCCAGTCCTTGAGTGTGCCTCAATATCCTGTCAATGAAAATCACAAGACAGATGTGAGTACAAAGCACATCCTCGACACCTTCCTTGAACAAGGTTGATGTAATAGTGGAATTGTACTATTGCCACAGAGTAATATTCATAATAGCTTGTAGTATCCTGATAGGATGTAGGCAGGAAGTTCTGCTACTTTAGGAAATGGTTGTTTGCCATAATACTGGCTTCTTCTATTACTGCCACACAAACGGCCTTATGAGGAACACCATCACACCTATCAACTTTAGATGAGAAACTGTAGAAACTATTAAAGACCACTCCGGGTCCACATGTGCACAGGTACTTTTTTTAAATGAGGTTTTTCCTTCGTCCACAAGCACTGTTTTAAATTAATCCCTGTCGAAATGAGAACACGAAACAAAACTGAAGCACTGTCTAGAGCATGACAAACCAACAGGTAACAAGTATATAACCCTAAGCCTAAAGCTATATTAGCTCAATACAGCTATATTATAATATAAAACTATAATAGATAAATACAGCTCTATACAGTATCTGCTAACTAGAAACCTGAAAAAAACAACCTATAAGCTGACTGCAAACAGCGATTTTTCATCCGATACCTGTACCGTTCAGGGCAGTGACAGCGCTGTTGGAGTGTTGGATTATGTGACGCCTCTTTTCCTCAGTATAGTAACGAAGTAACTGTACCTTCATGTGTAAACTATTTTTTAAAAAAGTTCTGTTAGCAAAGTTACCACCACTATGTAAACAACAGATGAAACGCCACACAATCTCTCATCACAGGAAGTTTTTACGCTGAGTACATGTCAACAATGCAAACAGAGTGAGTGAGTATCTTCACCCTGGCAGGGGGTTTCCAAGAGATCCATTGTCAGTGACATAAAACTGCTTTTGTGTGTGGATGAAAGGCCAACATGCATAGAAAAAAAGCTACATTTGATAAATACCAGTGTACGTGTGGTGAAGGCATATTGTGAGTCATACACCAACAAGAAGTGCATGAATCAAACTCTAAATTTAATTCACAACATTCATCTGATCTCTTTCCGATGATTTTATTTGAATTTCTTTAGAAAGTCTCTCCTGTATCTTTGTTCCTTATCCCTAAATAAGACGTTTTCAGTGCTAGAAAATAAGTCTGTTTGTAGTCAGAAGGTATTTGGGTAATGGGAGGCAAAGCCCACCACGCCCATTTCCCCTTCAGTCTGCTCCAATTCTTTTGTTCCCCTCCCATCCCCACGACAACCACACTGACTTCCTGCTTCCTCCCAGGCCTTCCAGCCACAAAGCGTCCTAAAAATAAATCGCTGGACTTTTTCCTGAACACAGTCTTGTCACCATTGTTCAGACATCAGCTGTTTATTCGTTAAGTTCGTTTTGGCTGTTCATGTAAAGACAAGTCAGTGGGTCAGAGCACAGTGTTTTAAGAAATAGTAAAAGATAGATGAGATAAAAGAGGTAGGTCATGCCAAGTAGGGTAGAGGAATTAGGGTTAAGACATCACAAGTGATATTACAACATTCCTAGACCTAACGACTTGAGGAAAAATCTTCCTACTCATTCGTGACATAGCCATGGGACCAGTGGAAATGAATTATTATTTAATGATAAAGCAGTGCAGTATCGGCGTGTTCTAGAGACCGTAGAACGAGATGAATCTGCTCTGCCACTGTGTTCTTTATGTCAGCCCCTAGTGAGTCTGCATAACATTGTGAAGTTCTAGCAAAGAAGAAGAAGACATGAAGTCTTTGCATAAACATTGCCAGAATTAAGGGTATACGACATCTCCTGTGGAATAAAAACAGGTTTTTGAAGACAAGATTTCAAATGAAGAACATTAAATATGAAGCTAATTTAATACACATCACCTGTTTTCCACAACGCTGAGATGGAAACTCATGTTGCTTCGGTAATTGTACTTTATTTTCTCAAGGAAGGGTTAACTCTCTCATTGATGGCAGAAATTACACAATACAGAAAACTTCACCACAACACTGTCCTCCTGTACTTCTACTAAAAATATATATTATACTGAAAATGAGTGTCAGTGTTTACTGAAACTGTGCATCTTTAAATAAATGATTCTCATCAAGTGTAATGGCAAAAGTTAAAGGAATGGTGCAAAATTGTCGAAAATACACTTAATTGCTTTCTTACAGTTATATTTTGTTTGTTTCAGCTCAACATCAACATCAACATCATGTTGAGGCTAAGACCCAAAGTAAAGTCACTGTACCTGCACGAAAGATAGGATAGGAGGGATAATGGGAGACATTACATGTTCATTAATGAACTTGAGGAGTGCTGGTAAGCCGACTTTATCATTCAAACAGAGCTGGGCTGGTTGTTTATTCGTATTCAGTGTTTGTGCTAAGCTAAGTGTATGCTGACTGTGGCTCTTTATTCATTCTACAGACAAAGTTGAACTTCTTATTTAACTGTCAGCGTATTTGTGTTAGTACTTATTATTATTTATCACTAAATTATGTTGTTTTATACTACCAGACACAAGATTCATTTAATGTCATTTTAAAACACAAGGTTTTCTAATAAAATGTAGTCTTGTAGTTTCTTTATGCTACTACTAAAAATAGAAATTATATGAATTGGATTAATAGTTAATAAGTTCATAAAATCTAAATATTTTATACAGCCTATTTGAGATTGGAGGATGAGTTAAGAAGTCTCAGAGCCTGAGGAAAAAAGATGCTCTTAAGTCTGGTGCTATAGCAGCAAATACTTCTATCGCCAAACGGCAGCAGGGGGACCAATCTGTAGCTGGGATGGGTATTGTCCTTCAATATCCTTTAAATCCAGGCACCTCACCTCACTGATGTCACTGATGTCCAAAGATGGGCTGTCATGATGTTCTGAGCAGTTCTGCAGAGCCTTCTTGTCATGGGCCATGCACATCACATGCTAAATTATGATGTTTTTTCGTCAGAATGCTTTCTGTGAGTCCTCTGGAAATGTTTCCATGATTTTGGCACGATATTATTTTGTTTGCTTTATATTTCCAAATATGTGCATATTAAAACAATATTAAGATTGTTATTGCAATGTATTTTATCTAGATTGTCTTTTTAATTATTCATTTAATTTCATCAATATTTTCGATTTACTCTTTCCTGCACAGCGAGATTAATATTTGCACACATGCAGATATTTCGTATATTTCAAGACAACTCCTTAATGAGTAGACGAGGCTCTAAATCACTAAAGATTCTAATTATTTTTCAAACTGAAGTCCATAAAGCATTAATGTCCATCCTTTAGTTAAGGTGTGGTAAGGCAGAAATATCTGTAAAATATCCCACAGAGGGGAAACAGTGCTTCTGCTAAAAGACACTGTAACAAGCTCCCCAAAGACAGCTTTGTAGCTTTTCACAAACTGGAACAAAAAGAAGCATTAAGGAACACTGTTGAAAATACAGACTGTTATTTATTTATGTTTCTGTTTACCATCAGCGCCAGTTTGTACTCACATAAAGCCAAAAGATTGGTCATTTGAGAGCCTAGCTACGGGATAAGGGATATAATGAAATTACTTGTGCTAGCGTTTGGTAGGTTGTCTAAGCCAGCACTGCTTTACTGTACTACTGCTGTGCTGGTTGTGAGTGTACTGAGCGTGCTCGCTAGTGTCAACATTCATTAGAGCAGTGTCAGCCACCTGCAGCCCAAAACACTGGGAGGTAAAAGCAGTAGTGCCTTGCAATCCTTCAGGCTGCTGCATTCGCGTGCAGTCAGTGTCGGGTGTTTGCGCGTTGTCACTTTGGGAGCCGAGTCTTGTATATTTAGATTTTGATTGCAAATTTTTTGATGAGGTTGGTCAGATCATCTTAAAGACAGTGGAACAATGAAGTTGGTAATAAACCATGACTCACTTACCCTAATCAACCATCATGCCCACTAGATGCCATAGATGTGTTACTCACTGTAAAGGGGGATGGGCTGGCATATGAAAATGCACAGATCAACCTATCCTCAGAGCTAAAATGATTTTACATTCCCACTGCTTCCACACCACGAGAGTTCAAAAGCAGAACATCAGATTGAAATGCAAAACTCTGCAGCGAAACGATATTTGAGTGCAGGGTGTACTGGCATTCTGCGTTTCTCAGTGCCTTACTTCCTGTTGATAGGTCAGTTCGGAGCATCAAAGACTGCCGAGACTCCACCTGATACAATCCTGAAAAACATTCTGTACCACGTTTGCCAGCTAAAATATATGACTGCACACAGGCATGGGCTCACATCAAGACTTGCACGCTCTCATATTCACACACACATACACTTGCACATACAACAGGTCGTAGGAAGCAGGTGTTTTCACATGCCTGGAGGGGAGGGGATGGAAGGGGATGGAGCAAACATGGCGGAGATAAGGTGAGGGAGAGAAACCCAGTGGGGGAGAAAAAACTTGATCAGGGAGAGGAGAAAACAGAGATGGAAGTAAAGGAGGGGGTGATGACGAGTTCTGAGGTCAGGAAGAGAGCGAGGCGCAAGGAGAGGGGGAATGAGGAGCAAGTGCACAGAGTGAGGGGGTTGCGTAACACGTGTATGTGACGGAGGGTTTTCTCTGACGCCGCATGTGGTGTAGCAGGGAGCCAGGGAGGTCAGAGGCAGAAAGTTAAGCTAAATAATATACACAAGAAGTGGCAGCTGCCAGAAAAATACAGCCCATCTTTCACAGAGGCCTGCAGGATACATTCTAACTAGCAGGACACTGTACAGGCAGTTAGCTTCTGTCTCATTATTTTAGGGCACTAACAAAGTGACCAGTGCTGGAGCTATGTATTATATTCAAGGAACAAAACTCAACATATATTAAGATAAGAGCAGTTGCTTAGTTTAAATGTGAAAAAATAAAATGTTCCATACTAAGCCAAGAATGCTCATCATAACTTGTTGTCCATTTGAAGAGTCATTGTGAGTACAAGATTTCTTTTGAGTTCATTGAAAAAGTCCAGAAAGATTTGGATTGGACTAGAGCAAATGCTAAATATCGGTGTGATGCCTGTTTTTTTCCTCCATGCAAAATCTATTCAAATAGGAAAATGTACTTAATCAACATTTAAGTTGATGTGACCGAATAAAAAAGCGCTTTGTTATAACAAAAAGCTCTATAAAGTGTGAAATTTAAATGATTTTATAAGAACGCTGCCTTCACCAGCTGATTCAGCTGTAGGCAGAACTGTGTTGATTGATAATATTAATGGATAGAGAAAAGATAGTTCTTCCTCTCATTGTAGAAGCAAAAAAATGGGTTAGGGTTAGAGGGAAATTTCAAAGTTAGGCAGTCTGCGTTAGCGCAGTTTTAAAAGAAGCAGACAACTTATGCAAAACACACTTGATCCCAGCAGATATTAGCTTGTATGTTGACAAAGCAGCACGATGACAACCCCTAATCAGGTCTGAATGTATTGGGACCTTCGATGAGTGTAAACACTTGTCAGCCTAGTTTACTCTGTTTTTTTGTCATCGTTTTTTCCCCCCACATGTCAACGTTTGTTACATTTAGAACTGAAATTTTCTGCCAATGCAAGAGATGACCATACTGTACAAATAATAACAATGTCCACAGAAAAAAATGCTTTAGAGAATAGAATTTTTATAATTTTTTTTTAACAAATCTTTTGTTTATCAATCATTTTTGTACCTCATGAACTGCTGCTACGTAAGTGAAATCAGTTCAAATGTAATTGCATTCTATTAGGCTGTCTGTGTGGAAGGTTTTAACTCAGGGATGCACAAGAAAGAACTGATGCAGTGTCCAAAATGTAGCGCTGATTTGCTCAGTCAAATTATCATGTGTCTTTGTCAGTACTAAAGTGAAGTCAAGACAGTTTAATTTATATAAGTAGCTCACAGTCAACTATTTCTTTCATGTATTGCAAATAGACGGAAAATACAGATGAACTATATGAATCCGGAAAGAGATCTGGACCTCATGACATTCTCAATATAATACAATGTATTGTAGAGAGTAATGAGACATAAAAATACCAGTGCTAGGCTATCATAATCGTCAGGCAAAAAGTTAAAGTTGTAAAAAAGACAAAATGGATATGGTAAAAGTTAACAGTGGAAATATAATACACAGATACAAACTCTCTGTGAAAGACAGTTGTATTACATCCTAGCCTGTGGGGTGTCTGCTCAAAGATGGTGTCGGAAGATAAAAAGGGAATCATCATATTAGCTAACACAAGGTGACATTATTCTCCTGTGTTGATGTGGGACCAGAAAAAACTTGAACCTAAAATAACCTGCCAAAGAGCGGTGAAAATAAACACTGTATTACACAAACAGTTGAACCTGATGACTGTGGGTAAAAATCACCTAAGCAGCCTGGGAAAGCTTTCACAAATGACACATCTGATGCTGGAATAACAAGCACTGGAGTGCCTTAGGCCTTAAATAGTCTCACAACAAAAATCACTGCATGTTGTGACATTATTGAAGCCATTCGCCAATATTTTCTAACTGTCCTACTGTGGCAGCAGCATAACATGGTAAGGGAGATAACTGAAAGATAGTAATACAGGCCCTGGTGAGGAATAAAACAGAGCGTGCTCTAAGAAAGCACAAACAAAAATCTTTACATGCACAGGCATGCATGATCTGACAAAATATGGATGCACAGACACTGTAAAACAGGATACACCAGTGAGTATGAGAATTAACACACAGCCCTGCTCCTCCAGTCCCTGGGAACATGCACCCATCTAAAATAAAAAAAAACTGAAATGGCTTTGTAGGGAGCAAAGGAAACCCTCTTCACAGTTATATAAGAGAAAAGGCCCTAAGCCTAGCTGTCTCCCTCTCTCTCCTAATACACACACACACACCACTTAAGCATGGAGTCACACACCTATGCATACAACAACAACAACACACATACACCTGACAGGCGGAAACCCATTCTTTGGGAAGGGAAAAAAAAAAAAAAAAAAACAGCTTAGGGAGGCTTTGGCACAACCACCTGCTCAGATTCAGTCAGCGGCAATACTATTTATCAGAGCCCACTGCATCCTACAAAACAGTATTAGCTGGTGGCTGCAGTAAGTCACAGCAGATACATGCCTGTACATTGGCAGGGCGACGATGTTGAATGAACACTGATAAAAGATTCTAGGTCGCCTGTGGCTCAGAGATCAGACTGTACATGCATGCAGTTATTTTGAGGAAAACCTATTCCCATGGTTTGTCTCTCAGGGCTCTAAAATGAAGCCTGGGGTGAAGCAAATGCCACACATTCACAGTGTGTTCGACAGAGATATCACTAGCCGGTGCTATTCGTTCCTCACCAAGTAATGAGGTCGTCAATGCAATGACTCATACACCCTGACAGATGAGTTCTGCATACATCAGAAGAGCATGTGAAGTGTGTGTACGTATGTGTGTGTCAGAGTGTTTTAAAGAGGGTGTATCACAGGCACTGAGGCCTAAGAGGCAGATATAAACAGAAACTATGCGTGTGCGTATAAATTAACATACAGTACTGGCACGGGTGCTACCCATGTGGGTAACAGTGTGCACATAAATAGTTGTTCAACTCAAGTTTGTCCTCTCTCATCACTGCCCTGCGCTTCTTTCTAACTAGCCACTGTCTGCTGACTCATGCGTTAATAATAAATAGATAGCATTGCATAATACGATTATGACCAGACAGACCTAGGTTAGCCCAAACTTACAGTAATCATACAAGATTTCTGTTGAAACTCTTAATCTGTGTGAAGTCCTTAAGAAGACAATTCCTCTTTTGACAAGTTGACAGCAGAGCTTCGGGCACAGCATTAGCAACAGACAGGAAACTGTCCTCTCATGTGCTAAGAATTATAGTAACAAAAACTGCCATTGCTGAGTGTTTGTTAGAGGAGAGGAGAGGAGAGGAGAGGAGAGAAGAGGAGAGGAGAGGAGAGGAGAGGAGAGTGGGGGGAGAAATCCATTTAAATGAAAGGGAGAAGAGAGGCGTCAGCATTAGCAGTTAATCCACTGCAGTGAGAATGCTTTCTCTCTGCCTGCGGCCTCTGGGCTCTGGTAGTCATCCTAACAGGAACACTGTATCATACACTGCACTGTATTGCAAACATCAGATAGATCCGATCATGACACGAGATCCATACCAAATAAACAACGCAAGACTTGCCAAAAATAAAACAGCAACACACAGATTTTAACGTTGAAGCATCATCCATCCATGTGACGGCACTACAGCTGCGTTACCCTGCCATGTCATATTTTCTTCACGCATATATGCATGTATTTATATATTTATATACATCTATGTACATATGCTACCTCCACGCTCAAATTGCAGTCATCTATCCCAACATTTGAACCGGCTAGAAATGAACTTCCCTCGCAATTCAAACACACACAAGTCAGTGTTGTGAGTCCACGTTCCTTACCCCAGGGGAGGGCCACGACACAAAAGTGCACATACAAAGGGAGCATCTCTCTTCCCCTTCTCTGTTTCTCTCCCACCCCTTTTTCTCTCTCTCACCCACACACTTTCTCTATTTAGCTCACACTTAAAAAGGCTGCCTAAAGATAGAAGCAAGAAGATGAACAGGAGCCAGCGAGTGTCATGGCAACAACGTGCAGTGGCGCACCAACACTATTTAGACCAGCAAGAAAAAGTTATAATCAAAGCCTAAATGCAGTAGTATCACCTCCTCAAAGACACAGTTTACTAAATTTCAATGCAAAGACGTGCCAGGAGTGAAAGCCCAGGGCTCATAATAATTCAACAGCCGAGCAGACAGCACATCTCATGAAAATGGACTGTTTATTGTGCTACAAACGCTGTTAATCCTTGTAAATAGTTTGAATTTTAGTTTATTGTAGAAAAGCTCTTTTGCATAGCTTCACAACACTGTGCACACCCATTCTTAAATTACGATGAAATATATTTCTTGTATATTTTCGTCTGGAAACATTTTTCAATACAAAATAATTAAAAATATGGATTGATAATTTAGATTGTCATAAGCTATAAAACACATCTATATAGAAAAAAAATACAATAGGTCAATGAAACTTTGCTTGTGGAAATCGTCAGACATTTAATTTAGTTCGATCAAATAATGTAGATAGTGTTAAATGCTATACACTGCAGTTTTGTAGGTACAGATGTTGGACACAGCCCCAGAAATGCTTACTATGCGGTCAGAATGTTGGAGAGAAACTCCGCATCTCCTTCCACTAGAATCCCCTGGAGGCCACTCGCACATCAAAGCACCGTTTCTGAAATGCCTGCTTTCACTTCCTGAGAAGTGTTTCTCCAACGTACTCTGCAGCTAATTTTACACAACTGACAAAGACACGTTACAACTCTCATTAAGTCCAGCATGCCAGGTACATGAAAACGATTTAAAGGACCATGCGAGTCTATCTTTGACTTCTCACCATTAGCAGAGATCGCCCCTATCTTCTACAAATGTTGTTAAAACTCGACCACGTGTATACTTTAGTAGATGTCAGTCTGCATTTTTTAACCCCGTTTACTGCCATTCAAGTTGAAACAGGGTACAGAAACACTACAGGACATGTGAAAGTCGCTAGGTGTAGGTAATTCAGAGAGAACAGCTATGTTTATTTAGTCAAAAACCGCTGAGCAAGAGAGGGAGGGGAGTTTCTGAGACGACAGTTATTACGCTTGGAAAAATAGTTCCTTGTGAGTGCCGCCTTCCTAGTTTGAATATTAGCGTGAAGAAGGATTTTGACACTGATGTTCTGTTTAACTTACGTCACACATTTTCAGGTCCTTTCTGTGATGTTTATTGAATATGGACAAAATGTGAACTTGATAAATTTAGTAAAATGGGTGGGGTTTATGTAGACTGCGTGGCCGATGTCGACAAAGACATGTAGTAACATTGGTATGGACCTTTAACAGATGACACAAAGGACAGCTGAGGCGAATGGGAATGGCATTAGTTTTGCACATATTGTTAAAAAAAAAAAAAAAAGTAAGTGTTGGACAAATGATGTTGCTAACTGGAAACTTAAGGGAACACCTTGTTTTAATTTATCCTAATCAGGGTCATTAATCTCTCTTTTGAAAGGCAATAATGTACAATACTTCTACATGTTACTAAAAAACAGCCTAGTGGCACAAGAGAGGAAGTCAGGGGCTCACCCAAGTCATTAACATTCCCTGCCTTGGCACCGTTAATGTCTGTTAAAAGATTTTATAGCAATCCATTAAGCAGTTGTTGAGATATTTCAGTTGGGACCAAAGTTGTGGTCCAACCATCCAACGTTACAATCAGTGGAGCCATAACATATATTGGCCATCTGAGACAAAGGTCTACATGCATGAGAGCAGACAGTTTGTTTTTAATGCATAATAATTACAGGTATTTGCTGTAAGAAGGCTGCAGCAACAGAGTAGTGCTAATAGCTAATTTCATTTTTTTTTACTGCAACAATGAGTTGATGCTTGGAACAAGCCTTCACCTTTCCTCTCCAGGTTCAATCTCTACTCATTTCTTTTTTTACCATTCATGCTCGATTTACATGTTTAGAAACGGATACAAAATCAGCAGGCAACTTGAACAAAAAAAGATAATCATGACTACTTTAAATGAAAAGCCATTAATAAGCCACAGCAACTGTATAATAAATAACTTAATGTAGGGACATACAAAAAAAGAATGATTAAAAATTTAAAAAATAGTTAATAAAACCAAATACATTAAAGCAATGTACACAATGGTGCATATACAGAGGACTCATTATGCATCTTACATAACAGAGCTTCAGTTCAATTAAGTTGTATTAGCCTTATGACGATCCAACCTTATTAACCTCTCTTCATGTAAGCGTGATATCGCTCCCACTTCTGCAGATACAGTTCCACCTTATTGAGTAACCTGAATGATAGATTTTCCCGTGCAGCTAGTTTCTCCGGCTGGATGTACCACAGTGATCCTGTCGGCTCAGAGGAGGCTTTCCAAATCGTAACAATAGGCATCTTTATCTCTCTTAAGTTTAAAACATGTACTTTGTGTGGTGTTTGAATTCTCTACCGTATCGCCAGTTTAAGAAAAGGACAATAGAGAAATTATACATGGGAAAAAAAAAGCCCTTGTGATGGCCCAGTGCTGCATCTCTCCTTCCAAATGGGCTCCATAGAAAGAGAAAAACACAGCCAAGGTTTGGCTGCGTTTCCCTCAGCCTGCTTACTTCTTGCTAAGAGCAAGCATCATAAACCTGCTGTGTTTTTAGAAGCGTGTGATAAATATCCTGAATATTTATGAAAATGAAAAGGAGACCGTGGAGAACAACTTCATCATGCAGATGCACAGCAGACTGATAGCTGTTTCCGACAGATGACTAGCTTATACATTAGAATTCCTCTCCGAAGAAGGTGAAAAGTTCAATGCCTGCAACGGCTAAATCTTTTTACTATGCAAGACACTGAATGATAACATGTTGACTTGACTCACTCTGGAAGAACATCAGCACAATGTTTTATATGCAAAATGTATTTTTACAGCAGCTAATAGCATAAGTAGCAAAAAATATCATTTAGGCTAATGGTTGCAAAAGCAATCATTGCTATTTAATGGCTTTGATGAGTATATGTAGAGTATACTAATAAACCAGATGAGGAAACTTTTGTCTCCATAATGGAACTAAATCTGCATCAAGCTGTACTTCAGCTTTAGTAAATGATTTTAGTTCTAAATTATGTTTTTTTTTTCTTCTGCTAAACAACTCTGCAGATATATGTAGATACATTTGCACAGATAAATTAACTTAGGTGAATGCGTGTTTGTTCGTGTGACATATTAATGTGTGAGTGGGCAAATGATGTTGAGTGCAACAGAATAGCATCGAGCAGGTAGAAGTCGTGTGTCAACAGCATCCATTATGCTTCCCTGTGCACATTCTCCATTTAGCCCCTTCATATGACTCCACACAGGGCTGTGCATATCTGCAGTTTGGTTGCTGTGCTTGTAAACTATGCAATTTGCGTTTCATGCCACAGCAAGCATCAATTAGCACCTCTCTCACGCCTCTACATCTGAACTGCATCAAATTTGGTTCTGTGCTGTTCGAAACATGATGTGAATCTGTCATGACTCGACTGAAAGGGAGGAAATGTTCAACACAGAGGAGCTCGCTCATTGCTCACCTTGGGCTTTGAAATCAAAAATGATTATCAGACATTGTGTTTCATGATTACAGAGTTGAATGGTATTCATCACTCTTGCTGGATTATCTGAAAAAAAAAAAAGCAGTATGCTTGCAAAGAAATAAAAGATGTTTTGTCTGGGATGCACCTGGACTTTTTAATTACACTACACCTGTGAAAAGCAAAGCCTTACTTACTTGCACAGTTTGCACAGAGTTAAAATGAATGAATTGTCCGTGAACCGTTCACAGTTGCACAACATATTCACAAAGGATAACGAAATCTTCTGAAATCACAGATGCCCCAGATAGAGCTGAACAAAGGTCAAGATTTCAAACAAGTAGGGGAAAACTAACAATCACTGACAGTTTCTCAAGAAAAGTAGAAAAAGTTGAAGCTTTCTCATCTTGTTTCACTGCTGAGAGTTTATCTCACATTTTGTTATACTTGGTGAGTCTATTTTACTAAATTATGACACAGTGAGTAAATGGCCTATTACTTTTTACTTAAAAAGCAGATTCATACATGATTTAAAAAATCACACAAAATATGCTGGTTCAGAGTAGGAAGATCTGAGTGAACATTTGATTGTAAAAAAGCGCTACACATCTAATCAAAATTGTAGTACAGACTACTGCAATTTAAAAATCTCTGGGAGGTGCAATGTTTGTTGAAGGAGAAATGTGTGTGTCAAAATACCTTTTAAATTCAAATACTGCAGTGCCACAGAGTTTTCTGGCTTACACGTCATATTCTACAGATTTAAGAAAAGATTTTTTGTTTGGAACGGATCTCTGCATGAGCCAAAATAACTGTAATATGTTTTCAATAAAAATTAAAATACTGATGCCAAAAACGGTCATTCGCTCTAATATCACCTATCATTGCAACTGCAATAGCAGTCCAAGTAATCAAAAAAAAAAAGGTTTATGTTTATGT
>JAQFJA010000026.1:6026678-6038026 GCA_029874485.1 Naso brachycentron | reverse complement strand
CTATTTTATTATCACCACTGTTTATCAATGAGCTTGCTGTAGACAGTCCGCAGGCTGTACTGCCCTTGCAGCTGACTTCTGCCTTTTTTACTTCGGCATCACATGCCTGGGCATAGGTAAGGGGAATTGATAAGCTTTTAGACAGAATACCGATTCCAATTCCAATGTGTAATCGGTTCTCAGCTGGAACCAGTTCTTGATTCCTATCGCTTCTTAGAAACAACCACTGTTTTTTAAAAACAAATTTTAAAAGCACATCATTGGCTGAAAAAGAGGAGTTTGTAACAACAGGTTGTACAACAACTGAAGAGGAAGACAAGAAAGGACAAGTGAGGAAAGAGGATGCAAAAGACAAAGAAATGTATTGCTTACAAAAAGAAATTTTAAGAAAATAATGCACATATATACAATACAAATATATTTATGTATAAATTTAGGGATACCTATTGGCAATCCAGAGCTCCTGTTGGTGAGCAACAATTCTAACTACACTGCCTGTTGACAGACAAATATTTGCAGTAGCTTTTACACAGAACATACAGCACAGCAACACAGAATATGTGAAATTACAAAATAAACTGCAAGGGCATTTACTGCATAAATGTACACAATTGAGCTGGTATAGTGATGATTTACAGGGATGCCTCAAAATTAAAATGAACAGATGAGATACCTGGAAACATTAAAGTCTGGGTATATTTCTGTATTTTTGTTCTGAAGAAATCACATGAAAAGACCAAAACCGACAATGAATCACAACTGTAGTCTGATATTGCGTATTACTGTCCCTCCACTGCTCTCCAAAACCTATTAAAAACACATCAGTGAGTCACACGGTTGCAGCAGGATGTGTTGCTTCCTCACAATATACAAGAGCACTGTAGTTTTCTCTGAGTCAAACCACATATACTGTCCTTTTGGTGTGAATATTCACTGCGAGTTCGTGTAATAATCCACAGCTGGAAATAGTCTCCAATAAATGAAATATTTACAGTTTGAATAATGTGTGCTAAAAACTTAAGTGCCCAGATGTTTTAGGAAATTGTTGAGTTTTATGAAAGATGGAACTAGATGTTTGTGACCTGTTTTTATAGATTTACCTCTTCAGTGGGAACAAATGCGCATGGGGCTGCAGCAGACAGTATATAAGGGACTCTGAATGCGTTGAAAGATGGACTGGCACATTGTTTGTTGTATACTTTTCATTAGATTTTGTTGGCACTCCATAAAAAATACAAAATAACGGCTCCTGTATCCTGTAAAACTTATAAGTACATCTTTTTATAAGCCATTGCTTTGTATCGTTGTCCTTTTGTACTGTTCCTGGGTTCTGCACATTTCTGAAGACAGGGACGCTCACAGGGTCAGTAATGTCACTCAAGGTCACAGTCCTGTCCAGCAGGCCAATAATGCAGGTGACAAATGTCAGAGTATCTGGCGTTACTGTGAACCTGCATAGATTTATTGATTCCTCCTCCTTTTGTCTCTCTTTGGTTTACCAAAGCGCTCGCTCAAGTTTTATGCCCACTGTGGGTCATAAATATTTCTTCGAGTCAGCAGCATTCTCATTTTTTACACCTTCTTTCACCTCTTCTTTTTGTGTAACTGGCCTCCTCCTTTGACTGGATTTGTTTTTGTCCCTCTTGCGTTAGCCCAGACTAATCTCCCTCATCGGCACAGCTTTGGCTTGCTCCTTTACCCTTCCACTCTTGGAGAGACTGTTTGTAGTAAAGATTGCAATCTAACTGCTAATCTTTATGGCTTTCTCCAGGGCAGGGCACTGAGCCTAGCTGAATGATTTTGCCATGAGATGTAGAGACTCTCTGGAGTCTTGGAAGTTCTTTGCGAGCCGAGTTTGAAGAGGGAAGTTTTCACACATATTCAGATGCGCCAGCTGTCACTTGCTAAGTTCTCAAATGGGAAGCCAAAAGGTGTGTCAGGTTGTATTTGTTTAATGATGATGCTCATTACTTATTACTTCTGCCACTGTTTTGTTTTCCTTACCGTATAGTGAGCCAATTATTCCAAAAAGCTTCTGCAAGCTGCGTGTGAAATCTTCCGCTCCCACTCCTCTACATCTCCTGGCTAGCAAAGCAACATATATCTGTCATAATGAGGCGAAAACAGTGCTTTACCACCAAACTGCCTCTCATTGCAAACATAACACACAAAGAGATTTACTAATGCAGGCAGTTAACACAGCCAGTTTAATACACGGCCTGGTTTTATACAGCAGTACAGCAAGCAGTCCCTGGACAGCATGCATTATACACATCTAATTAAGTCTTCACATGTCTATAATAAACCACATTATGCCTTTGGGGCTAGAGGGCAGGTCAGGAACTGGTGCTGAGTTTATGCGAGACAGCCAGTTGTCAGTGCAATGTGTGTGTGCACATGCACGTCTCTGTTTGTGGAATCATGCCTGTGATAGCTATTTAACTTTCACTAATTAACCCAGAATAAATCAGGGCAGCACAGTAAATATTTGTCGCCGTGGAGGGAGAAAGGGGACGGAGACTCTCTGCAGTACCATCATGCCGAGGACTGACGCGAAAAGGGCCGAGCGTGTGGAAAGGGGATTGTGTGTGTGAGTGAAGGATGCACAGAGAAGGGGACAGATTGAGGTGGAGAACACAGAGAGGGAGATGGAGAGCGAGCAAGGCTGAGGAGGGCAGCCAGCCAGCTGTTGGTACAGTTTGATTGGCCTGTGGAGAGCCGCCTCTGTCTTTTCATGGCACCAGTAAAGTGCAGTGCTCCCAGTGGCAGGTGGCGGCTGCCCATCGTCTTCCTCCCTCAGGACGGCAGAGGCAAAGATCATCAGTAACTCTGCTCTTTTTTTTATTAAACACCTTCATGGTCTGCAGCGCCGTAGCTAGCAACAAGAAAACAGAGAGGCTTTTCATACAGAATACCTAATCAGCACATAAAAGTCTAGAAAACAATTTTTAATGCTGCAGCTCCAGTGTACTCGCTTTTGCTTTCTCTGACATCAAAGGCTTGGAAGACGTGATGCTACAAATCAGAGCCGCATCCAACAGCCCACACAGATTTACACAGGTCGCTTCAGACGGGGAATAAAAGTGCGGTGCACTTGTCTGTCCTTCATGAAGCCGAGTTTGGCAGTTGGACGGATAAGGGTACAGTAAACCGAGGAAAAAGAATAGGCCTGTAAGTGCTCTGAGTGCTTTTCCCCAAGCAGCTTGACAGCCAGGTCTCGGTGACCGTGTTTGTGACAATCAGACTGCCTCACATCATCGGTTGGTTTAGTTGTTGCCATAGCAACATGCAGTACAGTAACTCTGTGCTAAGGTTTCAGCCTCAGCTCTGTCTGAGTTGATGGTCCTGATGTTTGCTCTGTGCAGCGCCAGAAAACTGTACTTCCAAATTGCCAGCCTCGCGAAGCAAAGCAAACTCTATTTTTCTCCCCGTCTTTCTGTCTCTGTTATTCTCTGTCTCTGTGTCTCTTTTGTTCGCTCTCCTCTCCCTCCTCTGTCTCTCTCCAGAGGGGTGTAATTCAATTCTCTGAATACACTTCAGGGAGGAGGAGTGTGAAGACTCATTTAAGCCTCCATAACACTTGTGAGTTTTTGTACCAAATGTTACTTATTTTTTATTGGCGTTGAGTCCTGGAAGTCTCACATTAGTTTTATCTGCCCACTAATTCAAATATTCTGAAGATCATTTCTTCTTGGAATCAGAGATGGGATTCAAGAAAAGTAAAGTACAAACTGAGTTCTGTGTTTAAATTAGCTAGAAGAAATGGTATAAATTATTGCTGAAAGAACTTTGTGTGAATTTCCCCAAAGGGGCTTCTTTTCTTTGTTAGTGTTGAAAAACAACAGTAGCCTTATGAGCATTTAGATAGCAGCCTGTCATCCCTTTACATACAAATGTGTGGTTCGTGAAAGCTAGATTTAAAAAATGTATCTATAAATTAAGAGGAATAGTAAAAATATAGTTTAAAAAAAGGATAATAAATGAATGATAGTTGCTGTATCAGGCTGCGGCTATTATACTGAGAAAATGTGTGTGTTCAGCCCTTAAACGATTCTTTTTGTCATTCAAATTCATCCTTTTGTACCTCCTCAGCACCATGAAGGCAGAGCAAAAGATTTAAAAGTTGTCCAGTGAATTACGCAAAGGTGAGACAGACTGATGGGACAAAAGCTTTGAAAGGCATATTGTAACACTGCTGCTCCTCAGAAAGGTTATCTTTCTTGTCTGTCCTTGAGCATTTTCAAGCAAGTCAGCGGACATTTCGCAGAGCAAAGTCCATTTCTGTAGATATACCGCTTATATATATAGCAAGTAGGCGAGCTCTTACCAAATGGCTGTCCGTATGTAATTAGGATTATAGTCACATTCAAATGGAGTGCTTACTTGGCTCTGTGATGCGGGCTGTGGCAGTGAGAGCTTTCTGCTTGTGGATATGAGCTGGCAAGAAGGGCAGGATGTGGGTTGGCAAGAAGGCCACCGTGTCACTCCCGACCTCTCGGAGGGGCTTTGCTGTGAGGGGGGAACTATGACACGCGTCATGCTCCGCCAAGTCCTGCTCCGACACTGTAATAACACCCAATTATAACCTGGACTAATTGCGATGTAGCATTGTTTTTCTTTCTGTTATTTCAGAAAGCTGACAGCAACAACTCATGGAAGGATCGATGGCGGATTACGAGGCTCATGGAGCTGCATAGAGAGGAGGGCTCAGACTGAGGCTGTAGCTCTCATTAAAACCCGGCCTGATCTCAGCCAAGCCCTGGGAAAGGAGGGGTGAGAAAGGCAAGAAAAACCAGAGGCGAGCAGAAGACAGGGGAGAAGAAACGAAAAAGCTGGAGGAACAACAACAAAAAAAGAAGAAAGCACAGAGAAAAGTTTACAGTCCCCTTTAGACATGGCCTCTGCTGGACTCTTATAAATGTATTGTTCTCCATGAAGCACACAGCGACTGTTTACAGTTTCCTATAAAGGAGGGCTTTATTCCTGCTCAGGGATGCATTGTGACAAGATAATTTGAATAGCCGAGGTCTTACCACAAAGCTATAAACATTTACGAGCAGTTGACACAGAGAATAAAGAATGAGCCGTGTAACCTCTGCAGGATGCTGCCTGACTCCTGATGACACAAGCAACGCTCAGCCGACTAGCCTGAACCCCGACTATCATCATCAACATGCCCAGAGATGGAGTGAGAAAGAGGGAGGGCGGCGAGAGGCAGGGGGGGAATGCAAACACGTTAATAAAGACAAGCAAAAAAAGAAAGAGAGATATAGTGAGTGATAGCTAAAGAGAAGTGATGCGGGTCTTTGATGTCCCCTTTGATTCGTTCCACAATGAAATGGTGGTGTCTTGTTTTTATGTTTTATCACTGGAGTCGACCGCCGGAGCAGACCCGCGGGACAAGCCAGACATGAGGCTGAATTCGATTAGACAGTAATCGGAGATGGACAGGCAGTGGTGCAGTCAGTGTCCGTGAGCCGAAGGGACTCCATAAGCAAACTATCACCATGACTTTCTATTTCATGCCATGCATCGCGGTGGCCGTTAAAGTGTGTTTGTAATTCACTCTGCATGCTCCAAAGCCAGGCTGGTGTTTCAGAGTTAGTTTTTAATTCTCGCAGCAGTCCTCTGGAGTGCAAGCAGTAATAATATCAGGTGATAAGAGAGGACTATGAGTCATTAATGAATTACCTACCAGCCTGATCTCAGTGTTGCATGCGCTGTCTCTTTGGGCAAGGTAGCAAAGCTGGGCTGTTGGGGAATTGTTCACATTGTATTGCATTTTCTTTGAGACTTCCACATCTACACACAATCTTATTTCCCTCGCTGTGAATATCTTTTTCTCTCCCTTTCTCTGCAACCGAGCTGTTGTTTTTCTTCCTGCCTTGCTTGGCATTCTGTTCATTCTCCAAGATGTTTCCAGCGTAACCAATGATTAACAATTATGCCAGTGCATCTAATTAATGCTGGCTAATTATGAGGTTGAGATGCTGACAGGGAATGGGGGTGTGGGTGGTGGGTGGTGGGGTAGGACTGGGAGATTGCAGCATCAGAAATAATCAGGAAAGAAGAAGAGGGTGTAGGAAGAAAGACGAGGGAGAAAGAGAGACGTTGGGGAGTGAGTGTCTTAATTGGCATGCTCAGTTTATGTCTCAGGACCCTGAGCTTATTACGTAAAAATATGGATAACTTGTGCATAAAATTATAGATGGCACACTCACTCATCTAATTTGTAGGCCATGTGGATCACATGAAAAGGAGAAAAGAAAAACGGGATGTCTTTTTTTCCCTCTGTACTGGATGGGAATTGCATTCAAACCACACAGGGTCCCTGGAGTGGCAGGAGGAAACTCAAGCCATAATTATGTCCATAAAATGCCCACAGATTTTTAATCTTTAGCTAATTTGCTGTTCATTTGTCACCAACTGGTAAACTGAAATGGTGAACACAAATGCCCTGCAGGAAACATACACCCAGACCTTTCATATATAAAAATCACACGAACTAATGATAGCTCTCTTTTCATTTTCTCAAGGATTTTTCCCTTACAAGGCACTGAAGAGGCACACCACGGACCTCAACCCACTTCCCCACCTCCAGCAATACTTCATCAGGAAAATAGCCAAGAAAAACGACCTCTCTCCACGGCTCATAATGAGGCTGCATGGAGCATTCATTAGCATAGTCAGTGTCTGCAGCCCTACGGTATGTCGGAGCTTTATGTTCGGTGACGTTTTTATTCCTACAACCATTCTGTTAGGGCTCCATAATAACGTCCAAAGAAGAAAACACACCATATATTAAAGGAACATGATTTTTTGCTTCCTATTCAAATGAGCACATCTAAAAAGAGCCAAGGCAGAGGAACAAAAAGGTTTGGGGAATTACTCAGAGTAATTATATTCAGAGGAGCCTGTGATTTAGAGTGCATGTTTGTTGTTTTCGTCTTCCTGTGCAGAGCAGAGGTAGGAGGCTGTGCAGCTCAGAGCGGTGACACCAGTCCTCCCCGGTTTTTCCGAAGTGCATTAAACTCAATGATTGACAATGATTGAAACCGCACAGTGCCTGAGGCAAATTACTGGGGCTGAGGCTCAGTTCTGCAGATCTGCTATCTTTTTGCTTTTACCATTCTTTTGAAGTTTTTTTTTTTCAAAGGGATATTTGTTTGTCATACAAATATACCGCACAGTACAGGAGTGACAAGAAAGGACAAGCACAGAGAAGGCGCCTTTACACCCCGTAAGGCAGTGTAGCACCCTGTGATATCTGAGAGGTTGAGCTAACATGGTGGCCTCATCAAACACATCCAGAGCAGCATCAGGGAGAGCCAGGGCCAATAAGCCTGACACCGGTGATGTTCGTCAAAATAATGTTGACCACGAGAGGGTTATGTTTAGCGGTGTCAAAGCTGCTATTTGTGTTTGAGGTGCAGATTCAATAGTGCTTCCACCACACAGACCAAAGCCTGAGTGGATTCCCATCCCGTCCTCACACTTTTAGTGTCAAGGTAAAGAGCATTAAGTTCGATGGGAAACTTAAATAGTCAATCAATAGCGCAGCATTTTTTTTTTCCTCTTCTTTTTCCAGAAGTTGCATCTTAGTCAATATTCTAAATCATTTATCCTCACCTCAATGTTTCAGCAGTGGCATTAGCCCTGCATTTACATCTAACCTTGTTAACATTGCATAAAAATTCACAAAATATTACACTGCTTCCATCAAAGCAAAAGCAGACTTTTTTTTTAGCACTCACATCTGAAAATAAAACTCAAAATTCAAGGACTGCACGCCGCCTTTCTCTAAAGCTGTCTTTACTTAAAAGTCCATTAAGTTGAAGCCAGCTGTGAATGGTACATATTTAAATGTGAGCATAGACGCATTATTAAACCCTTCCCTTTCATAAATGACATTTTTGTTAACCGCAGCTTAAGAATGATTTCTTTCTCGAGTTGTGAGAAGCTGAACTTTGGGCATTTAGTTGCAGGCTTCTGACAGAACTAAATGTCCAGTTAATTAGTTTCCAGTGTGCAGGGGTGTCTGCAAATAGGAGGCGAAATAACGTCAGCTTGGTCTGCTTTTCAAATTCATGAAGCGAGCGCCTGTGGGGGAAGCCAGATGTAGTTGTCAAAGGACAATAGATGAAAAATTCCTCAAATATTATTCCCCCTTTAAAGCATTATATTACAGCTGCCGTGGTATGGAGGTCTCTGTAATTACACTTCCTGTGTGACAAACATTTTTATCTTAGGCAATAAGTAGCAATAGCTCCTATCATGTAGGTACAATACATTTCATTTATTGTGTATGATGTAATAGGCATACCCGCTGTAGTAAACATCAGACAGGACTAGCTCTCTGAATACTGTTATGAAAGTCAATAGGGCTGCAATAGCATAAATCAATGGCAGACAACAGCCCAAAGCTTATGCACTGTTCTACTAAATTAGGCATGTAACAATTACAGTGGTGCATTTTTTTTTTCTCTCATGTGTGACCTTTGATTAAGGCTTTGTCAGTTGGGGCAAGCACACGTCACGCATGGCCAGTGTGATTACTGCAGGTAGTGCGAGGTTTGAAATTTATGAGCCAAACGTGTTTATATGTGTGTGTAATTTTGTGTGCACATGCATACATTTATGAGGTAGACTTTGACAATTTGTGCAGGGAAGGAGGATGTGGGGTGGGGGGGGGGTTGGATTAGTGTTATGTTACCTGATGTGATTAAGACGGGGCCCTGCGCAAATAATTTCATGGGTATTTGCTGTTTACAATGTTCTGTTCTGTCCGAACTTAAACTGCGGCGCCAATTGCAGTCATACTTCATATTCTCCTCCCAATGTAGCCCCTGGGACACGGCTATTCTTTTCCCAAAGCTTTAAATAATGTGGTGTGTAACATTTTTCATGTGGTGACCCTCTATTCAAGGCTGCATGTTGAATATTTTAAAAAGGTAAGATCTTAAAACCTTTTTACAGCACTCTCCTTCCTCATTTCGTTCCCCAGCTTCAGCTAAAATTGCAAAACAGTGTTGTATCAAAACAAAAGGAATTGTCTTTAATCCCTCTGTCTGGCGTTTACAAGGCTAATTATGGTTACTCTTGAAGACTTCATGCAAAATGATGAGCTAGGTAAAGCACCGTCTGAGGGGAACCCTTGGTAATTGACCTTGCCGTCTTGAGCCTAGTCAGCAAGCAATAAAGAATGGTTAAATGTTAAGGCAGAAACTAAAGTGCTTGAAGGGCTACACGTTCTCTGCATTAACGAAATAATGGCCCGGCTTATTTCATATTCTGTGTGAAACCAAGGTCACCATTCTCTGTTGTTTAATAGGCATATGATGGCGCAAAGCTCTGATTTGAACAAGGTTGTGTCGGCGTATGTTTGTGTGTTTGAGGGAAAAAGAGGCAGGGAGAGTGTGTGTGTGTGTGTGTGTGTGGAAGCGCTTGAGTGCATATCTAAGTATCTGGGATGCTTTTTTATGCCAGAGAGAAAATGAAAATTGGAATGATTACCAGCTGATTAACGATCCGGTTTAACAGGTATATGAGGTTTCTGATTTAACAATGCAGATATATCAGCTCAGTGATTAAAACTAAAATTAGAAATGCCATGACAAGGCACCTGAACGATTTAAATCAAAATCTCCTTTGCGGTTGGTGTCACGTTAGGATTAATTCAGTTGCAGTCTAAACTTTTATTCAAACCATATTTAAACTTAAACCATAAGAATGTCTATTTATTTATGATCTTCTCACTTAAACTCTTCTTTGCAAACACAAATAAATGCGATGGACTATAAAAGGGATGAATGGGCTATTTGCAGCAAGCCACTTACTCTGCCAGTGTGTTTAATCACAGACAGTATGAAACAGCTTTGGATCCTTTCTAGATTTGAAAATCAAATTGTTTCTAATGGAGCAATTTGAGCTCTTAGCATCCAGCTGTCAAAACTCCTCAGCGTGTCCCCTTAGCTGCAGCCTTGACATAAACAGAGCATGTGATTGGCCTAATTGAGATGACATTTTCTCGCTTGTGTAGAGAAGGTCACCTCAGAGTCCATGTGAGTAGGTGCTTGTGTCGCTGCCTCTTTTTCTTGTCCTGCTGTACAAACAGACACATCAATCTGAAGCTATTAAAATCGTGTTGGAACGCCATCCTACGTCCTACCGTGATTATCATCTATTAAAGCCCAGCGCCACTGAGACAGCATTCACTGCAAAGGCAGCTGCCTGATGAGCTTAACAGGGCTCGCTATAGGTTACACCTGCAAGTGTTAATGCAGACAGTGACCATGGAGCACACATGAGAGACACCAGCAAGGTCCCTCGGGGACACTCGTGGAAACCTGCACTGACACTGCAAAGTGTTTTGCTCTGTGTTTGCAGCAATCTCACAGGACCTTAACAGGGGGAGCACAGATGATGAGGCTGGAAACAGAAATTACAGATTTCAACCACTCTGTCAGGGAGGAAGCAACACCAGTTGCATACAAATAATTTCAGATCCTTTTTTTAATGCAAAAATACCAGAGGGACTTTTGCCACTGCTCCAGTACAAAAGAGATTAACAGAATTTTGTTTACAGTGTAGGCTTGGGCTCTATGAAAGAATTATGGTATACCAAGGTGTTTAGAAATCCCAAAGGTATGACTTTGAATACCATCAAAGATACAGATGCTCTTCTTTATTTATACGGATGCTCTCTTTCTCTCTTTGTTCATTTGTGGTGTTGACATGCTGCAAATCTGTTGTCACATCTCTGGTTGCACATGTTCTTCCTAAACATTTTATCTCTTCGGGCAACTTTCCTGCAGATCCTACAGTTGCTAACTGCATTGTACGTTAGATATACAACAGTTACCTCTAGCATTAGCAGTTTTTTTTTTCACACACGTACCATTATATATTGTGTACCCCACTAAGATGTCGGGAACATATGAAAAAATAGATACCTTACCTTGCTTTGGAACACAGTCATATTAAAGCCCCTCTGAGGAACTTTCACTTTGTGAAAGTGGTACTGCTTACTGTTGTAAAGGTCTTGTCTAATGCAAGCATTTGTTTTGCAAGAGAGTGAAAGAAACACACCATTTATGAGCACAATACCATGATTATTATTATTTTTGTTATTATTATAATCTTTATTTACTCAGGCAATCTCATTGAGATTAACATATCTTTTTCAAAAGAGACTTACGGACAAAAAACATTTATAAAAACACAAACCGTACAAACATACAAAACAACCCCTCCCCCCATAAAAAAAATCTTTGTTGTATATTTTGATGTTGATGCTGAAGAAGTAGACCACTCGGACACGTCTTCTTTGTAGATGGTAAAAAAAGGTT
>JAQFJA010000026.1:5995102-6006646 GCA_029874485.1 Naso brachycentron | reverse complement strand
ATATATAAAAATAATTAAAATAAAAAAAAAAAAAAAAAGATTTAGATAGATCACTGTAAAATATTAGTGCAACAGCAACTTAAAAACTAAACTCTAAGAAAATCTAATTCCTTAGACTGCACCATAAGCTAACTGGGAAGTGGCTGAGTACCATTTAGTGACTAAAAATTTACCGGATCTGTGCCAGACTGGGGTACTTGCTGATACCAATACCAGTTTTTGTGGCAGTACTGAAGGCCTTTTCCGATATTGATATCTGTATCGGAACAACTCAAGTTTAAGGCACACGTCCCAAAAAGGCACTGTACTAGTTATATTTTTAAAGAGGGTATCCCCAGTGACATTTGGGGTAATTTCCATACAGTTGGTCTACTTTTAGATAGATTTTTCAAAATGAATTGTAATAGTCTTGGCAACAAATTATGAGATATCCTGACTTTTAGACCCAAGTAAGAGTCAAACTCCAAAAAATGTCTGGATCCTACATATCCCATAATGCAACTCAAGAGTCTTATGCCCAATCCCAATTCTTATTTTCACCCCTACCCCTTCCCCTGAATTATTCCCCTATGAAATGGGACAGCCCTTCGAGGCTCTGATACGTCATCAGAGGTCGTTGGTGGCGTGGTAAATACATGTGATGACATGCCATCAAGGGCAAAAATTATCATGTAAATATGTTGAAACGCCGCACTGTAGTGCACAAATCAGCCTTAAAACAATGCTAACTTAGCTAATTAGTTAACGCGCTGGACATGAGCAGGCACACATACACAACTAGCAATGTTTGTTACGTTTGTTATAAACAGCCACTCTGTAATACATTGAAACGGCATTAAACTCGGTAAAACAGAGGATGTCATAATTATTTACTTGAGAAAAATACTCAGACTTGTGCGTTATGGGAAATTCGTCCTACCCCTCCGTTTGTAGTGTGTCCCTGAAAAATCTCCGTTTGAAGGGCCAGATAGCCCCACCACTTACCCCTTCCCCTCTGCCTCAACGTGAATCAGGACACCCATGACCCCTTCACGTGAACGTGCAAAACAAAGCGGTAGGGCTAAGTGGTAGGGCTAAGAGGTGAATTGGGAGTCAGACTTAGTAGATTCTCCTTACCTCTTTAAAGCTTATTAATTTCAAACTCCAATCAAATTTGAACTCTAATGAAAATCTAATGTGTCAAGCCAAGGTCGAGATAACCCATATGACATCATAAAATACTTCCTCCAGAGCCACAGACGCCATTATTCAGCTGTTTTCATCACTTCACTCCTCGGGATGACTGAACTAAACTTCATGTGTAAAAATGAGCAAAGGCTCCATTTTGAAAATTGTGTTTTCTGGGATGGTCTTGGAGCTCTAACCACAAATTGTTTTAATTTTTCCCAGCTGCAAACAGCTTGTCCATTTTATTGTTCATTGCATTGTGGGATAATGGTGTCCGTCAACAGCACAGTCTAGCACAAGTGAATTTAGTATGCACTCTGTTATCTTTGAGTGTGCTTAATTTCAGCACTTTAACAGTGTGAATGCTCTGCATGCTGAAAAGCATTGGCACTTAGCAGCTATGTAATATGGAATTGGGATGCAGCATACGTCTGAATTTTTACAGTTGGATTTCAGCACCATGGACAGAGCTATGAGTGCAGTGTGGCTCGTGTTGAATTGCTGGTTTCTAAAGGAGAAATTCATGTTCCACTTGCCTCCACAGAGAGCACAGGTTAGCATCACAACTGCAACCCTGGAGCAGGTGGGGATTAGGTAAAATTCTCAAGGACACTTAAGCAAAGGTAAATGCTTGCTGTCACTGGGGCTTGAGCTTAAGCCCTGGGGTTGAAAGATGGTTCCTTTACTCAGGCAGTGCAATGACTGCTTTATTAGATCATGCAGAAACAAGTAGAAAATGGGCTGCGGAATCGCAGTATTTGTTGTAAGATAGATTTAAATCAACAGTATTACCAGCGCAGGCTTGATATGGGTCTCCAGGACAGCAATGCGGTGACCAGTAATATCATTAATATTTTTTATCTTCTGTGTGCTCTCGTGTAATTACCCTTTTCCCTGAAGGCCAGACCTCTCTCCTTGGCAATACCCTTCTCTTCCCTTGATTCAAACACAGAGTCACACACATACACAAAATAAAACCCCCTTTTAACAGCTGGGATACTGCCAGCCTGTGTTTGTGTTGCTGCTGATAATGTGCCACCAGTATATTTGTCACCCCACAGCACCACCCGCTTCTCTGCTCCGAGGGGAAATAGGTTTGCCAGCATATACACACCAGAGCTTCATACACACGTGGGATCTCACATGCAATTGCAACCTTATACACATGCAGGTACATCAACAAGTACACCCGCTGGCTGTCTCTCTTACACAAACACACACGCACACAAACACACACACACATATAAGAGCACCTGTTGAGAAGCGTAAAACAAAGAGACGAGTAAATATTGAGTACAGCTGGAATGAATTGCCAGATGGATGTGCTGTATCTCTTGCTTGTGCATGCCAGCCTAATTTCCCATTCAAATTTTACATTCATGTCTAATTAGGGATAGCTCTTTCTGTCTACTCATTATCAGTGTTTGACCTTTTGCTTTGGCTGTTTGAGAAGCTGAGCAGCAGTCGATGGGTGGCCGGTGATAATAGCTCGTCATTTAGCTTGACGCATGCTGATTAAATAAGATAGGCTCATGCTTATACCAGTCTGTTGTTCCCAAAGGGCTCAGTCAACATGGCGTGCTTGAACATAAAGATACTTGGACAACAATGCAGTTTCCCACAAGCGGAACAAGAACAAAAAGACATAACAAAGATCAAACACTCCCTGTGCTTAGTGGGACTTTTTCTCCCCTTTCAAATTTTTCTGTGTCTCTTATGCAAAGTCTCATTGGCATGAATTAATAATACCACTTCAAACACATGCAAATTCATTGTACTGTGTCCTCTCCTACTCTGACAAATGCTAAGGTATGTAGGCAGAATCCATTCGATTCTGTTGCTGTAATTTAGTCCCTGGAGATCGGGATGCCTATGCCAAAACTAGACTCCTATGGCCTTTTGCCCCCTTAAGTTTTACAGAGAGAATTTATATTGCATATTGATCCCTGAGACCAAGCAAAAAGCGCGCTATATGTTCTTGCATTAAATTACAGGAGCAGTATTTGAGCATATCTTCATTTAGCATAGAAAGACAGCAGACAATATATGTGATCACAGAGAAAGAGACATGCACAATGCGCACACAAATGTTCATAGGAAAGTAGGTTTGGTGTGTCTTTCATAAGCTGTATCTGTGTGTGGGCTGCTGTGGCATGCATAAAATATTATTTTCCAACAACTCGAGGTTGTGGAGGAGTTAGTTCAGGAAGGGGTTGGAAAGAAGGCCAGGGGATATACAATATTTGGGCAGCTGACAGCTGCGTGCGTGTACGTGTGAGTGGGAGTCTTAGAAACGGGAGTGGGAGTCACTGCCGTTTGAAATGCAATGAGGTGCGTTTGAAAGGCGCTCCTGTCACAGGTAAGCAGGGGAGCAAGAGCAAGAAGTGTACGGTGATAAAAGGAGAGGAGGAGAAGTGCCCGTGCTTTAAGGTGGCATTCGGTATCTGAGGGCTTTTTGCACAGACTGAGGAAAGCACTCAATACTACACACACTTAAACACAAAAGCCCCTGAAACATACACATACACTTTGATCCTTATGGGCACAATCCTTAGATTTTAGGGGTCCAAAGTAAAAAGCCTTTTTCTAGCTCTGGTTTTGGGACCAAAGAGCGTGTGTACCAGTGTGTGTTGGTGCTTTGTTTAAGCTCAGAACAAAGACTTGATTCCATTGTTCAAGGTGATCGAGTGATGCTCTTGATGTTCCCTTCACTTTCATGCATACTGTAAGGATAAAGATATGCCTTATAAATCAATAATTCCTGCATCACGTGCTCACTGCCTGTCTTTGGTGCAGTGATGTCCCCTCTCTGTATCATTCTCTGTCCTCTGTAGTGCAATCTCCACCTGCTCTTCACAAGCTATTGAATGTCACAGCACCGCTGGTTAAAAATATTGCTTTCTTTCAAATCCCCCTCAGTTTATACATGTGGATTTAATGTAGAATTTATTAATGTCATGCCCTTTCAAGGATATGACTAATTATGAGAGAAAGGCTTGAAGGAGAATGTGTCAGGGAGGGGAGGTTATATAGCTGTTTCATCTGTCAACACAGTGAAACTGGTTCACATCGCTCGCACATCAGGGCTCTTACTGTTAGTGATTAATCAATAGATACCTCTCCGTGCTCGCTTCTTTTATTCCCTTTTCTTTTTCAGATGGGAAATTGATGACAGGCTTAGGAAAGGACAGCCTTTGAAACTGCTGTCAAAATGTGTGTGTTTTTCAGGACGGATTATACCACCCTTTTTAGAACTTCCAAAACACTTATCTGCTTCCAAAAGTGCTAAAGTATCATCCAGAAGTAGGAAAGTCATAATTGAAGATGAAAATACTGGCTCCTCGTCCGTAGGTTGAAGGCTTTGGAGGTGTAATTTGGTTGTGAATGCTTGGAGGAAATGTAAAATGAAATCTGTGAGAATTTATGGTTGAGGAGCGCATGCATTGGAAAGGTCATAGCTTTGTCATTTAAAAAAAAAAAGATTTCAATAAATGGTCGGCTGTGTCTCCTGTGAGACACTCAAGCTGTTTGGCTGGCTGGGTGGAGCCCGTGTGCTTGTGGAGAAAAGAGGGAAGAGTGATGGAGCAAATCCCTAACACCCTTCTGGTGGAAGAATACTCTAGTTAACTCTTGAGACCCCCAGAGATCAGGCATCCACCGCGAGGGCAGAATAAGACTGTAACGGCAGTGCAGCTGGTGAGCATTGTTGACAGCATTGATCCAAGATCCCTCATTACGGAATGAGAGAAACCCCTTAAGCAACGTCACCCTGGAGAGGAATGGATCTAAGCAGAGGGATTGAGAAGGAGAGAGGGGAAAAGAAACGAAATAGAAGAAAAAGGGGAAGACTAAAAGAGATAGAAGAGTTTTTTCAGAAGAAAATATAGGTTGGAGGAGGCGAGGTGGAGTTGAGGAATGAAAGAGAAAGATTGCGAGAAATTCAGCAAAGACAAGCGCTGCAAAGCATTCAGAGGATAATTGTTAGTTTCTAGTTACAGCTTGCAACATTCACCTTGTGTTCTGTGGTGGAAGGATTGATCACTGGCCAATCGATCACAGCCTACGAGGAACACAGAGTTCCGAGGAGAAAAACTGTGTTGGCTTTGCAGTTTGCATGTACAAGACTAAATGATGCTCATGGAAAGTGCCTCCAGCTGTGAAGTGAAGTAGTGCAGGGATACTTAAAATCCGATATTACTGCTAAGGCTTGAAGTGGAATTAAGGCGCGGATGCGTTACAGATCCATCTCTCGTCTCATGCAACTGTTTAAAGTGTAATATATCTCAACCATTCGGGTTTTAACAGATGTGTCACGCTGACAGCCCAGTCTCTTCAATCTAGTCACAAATAACACTAATTTCTTAGCATGCAATGCATTCGCCAATCCATTAACTTCTGTGGAGAGCAGATGCGCCTAAATAGCATTCACAAAACATGTCTTGTGACTTATAAAAAGCAAGACATCCTGCATAGTTAATGGACACATAACGTTTTAAATGTGACATACGTAAATGGACCCTAATCCGAATAATCTTCCTAAACCTATGGAAAAGTTCTTGTTTTCCATACCCAACCAAAACTGCAACCATTATCGTTGTGACCATGAGGATGAAGGCCACCTGACTATGGATGGGCTCTCTGCAGTTGATCAACCTAGAAGGGATGGCATGTCACCTGCACTCAAAACTGAACTTTAGCATATGGACTGCATGCAATTTAAAGGCATAAACTGTGTTGTTTATACACAGATTGGAGAGACTTGCACATGATCTGGGAAAAAGAAGGGATATCCAGACTATGGATATCTTCCCATCAAAGTTATTCTCTCCAGACTCCATTTTAGCATTCACAACAGCAACAGTAGCTTTCTCTCCCCCTCTCACATCGCTTTTATGGAGTACCAGCTCTAAATCCACCTCTGTGCTCCCCATTCCTCCCTGTACGCTCAGTTGGGCTTCCATGTCATCCAAATAGGGCAGGAATAATTGGATCAGCAACTCACTCTTGTCTTATGGTCTCCTGTTTGTTTCCACTGACATTTTTTTAACCTGATGAGATACTCTTTAATTAGATTATATCATTTTAATGCAATTTACATTATAATCTGATGACATCAGATCAGATGTAATGCAACTGACATTAAGTTGCAAATGCACTCTACCCAGCACTACAGAGCATCTGTGGCTCTAATGATTCTGATTCTCCAATGAGATGTCGACTGTGTCTACTCTGCAAACTTTCCTCGGCGTGAAAGCTCCACGTTAGATGTCTGATGCCAGAATATCAAACCATAAAATAAACAATACTCTCATGATAATAAATGTTACTTTCCGCTTCTATTTGCCATGTTTTCTGAAATAATAAGCAAAGTCTACATGTCTATCCACCAGCAAGGCCAATGCTCTTCCCCTCACCACATCTATTATCTCTCCTCTATAGAACATGATGATAAAAGAGAATCACAGTAAAAACTGTGACATTTCAAATCTCTGCATTGAGCCGGTTGTCAAGGAGATGTCTCAGCGAGATGTGTCGAGCAGAAGAGGAGCTGCTCTTTTAAAAGAGCGTTTACCAGGCCGCTGGAGGTGTAATGTGCCTGCCATTAGGACTCAGCAGGCAAACATGGAGTCACAGAAACACACAGTTCTCCAGCGTGGGGCTGCGCTCTCAGAAACTCTGGAGGTCTTCAGACTACTGATCAAAATCCATTACAATCTTCTACAGTAATTGTTCCAAGAAGTAGTCTGGCAGCTTCATATTGACAACCCAAATCCACATGACACACAACACTGGTAATCTCTACATCAGGGAGGCACACTTTTTATCAACCCAAAGGCCTTTTTCCTCTCACTGTTCTTTGAATCATTTCATTCTCTGCCTGGAACTGCTGGACCTGCAGCCTCCATTTAGACGGGTAGGTGATGAAACTGATGGAAAGTGCCAAAATCTATTGTTGATAAAAGATGCATACCGCTGTGTTGTGTTGGGGATATAGAGAGACAGGCAGAGAGGCAGATAGACTGAAGCAGCTGTCAAAATGGTTGTTTGTAGCCCCGCGCGCACTATGCTTTGGGGAAATAATAAACTGCATCATTAGAACCCCTGTCATTCACAAGTTGTTTGTACCGGCAACCGACTGGCTGTAAATACCCAGCACACATAGACTACCGAGCACAGGTCAGAATCATTAGGTGGCTAATTTACGGAACGGAAAATAGATATTATGAGATGATCTGCAGGTGTTTGCACAAACCAGGCCCGCTGCAGCAATAAATTAGTGTTAAATTCCATTTTCTAGTTATACAGACAGAGTAAAAACACTGTTTTTGCTCTGCTTTTGATCATCTCAGCCTCTATTTGCTTACTCCCAACGAACAGCAGCTTCTGTAGTGCCAGCTTACTTTCGGAATATGGAAGATTTTTGTGATTAAATGGCACTTCATGAGCTCTCAGGCCTGTTGCTCGTGAGTATGAATTATTTTGATATTTGCAAATATGCTGCGGAGATGGTACCAAAGCAGAAAGTACCAAACTTTCACCATGTGAGGCTGTGTTAATGAGTCAGCATTCCGGAGCAGGACGACGGTGCAACCATATGGCATCACCTGAATGAGTGTAACTAGTGATCCAGACGACCTCCTGACGAGAGGGAGCCCTGTGCGTGTTTGTGTCTGTGGCCGGTCTGTGCCACACCCCCTTCTCCTCGGTGCGGTGGTACGATCCAGGGATGCTGTTATAGCGGCACCGAGCCTCACCAGCAACAGCATCACCCGTCAGCCTCCTCGGGTTCAACTGCGGCTAAACGCAGCGCGCCGGGCTCCCTGTCACACGGCACAGCGGAGCTGGCTCGCGCACAGCCCGTACAAGGAGATCCCTTCCTCTCCGCCGCGCAAATCGTTTCGTCGTCCTCTATCGGCATTTGAGAGCGAGCATCATCAGCATCAGCACCGCCGCCTCGAAACCCAGACCAGCAGCCACACAGAGAGGTGTCTCGTTCACGTTTTTTTAAAAGCAGGGGGCACAGCGTCTCAAGTCTCGTTTCTTCCGCGGGGGACTGCAGAGTCTTCAGCATTTTGCAGGGTTCTTATAGCATGGAATCGGACTAAAGGAATGGCTTCACGTCGGGAAGGTAAGCGACACGTTCAGTTCTGGCCTTTAGTGGGCTCACTTGGTGAGATCGGCTACTATGTTGCTTGGCTAAACGAGGCTCGGGCGCTGAGACAACGTGAGTTCACAGGAAATGTTTATTATCAGCTGTTCAGTTGTGCTGTGCGGTGCTGTGGCCCGTGTGTGTGCGTGTGCGAAACGGAGAGAGGCAGACATAGAGGTAGAACGAGTGTGTGTGCGTGTGTGTGTGTGCATGGTGCGGTTTTATGAAAATCAGTGCGCCTCCTTTGAAGTGCAGAGATGCAGACTTTATGTGCATACAAAGCTGTCTGTTTGACAGCCGGTCTAAATGATGACAGTCCAGGTACAGAACTGCAGACTGCCTGATTCATGTGTGCAAGTGTCGTATTCGTTTCGATTCAGCAACGCTTGCAGCCTTGAGTTGTTTTGCTCCAGTTCAGGCTCGTCCACTCCATCTCCATCAGCGCTAAGGTAGCCTAATGATGCCAGCAGGGCCACCGGAGATCCAGGGGGTATAGATCTCTCTGACGCGCGCCTTCTGTCTTCCAGCATCAACGCAGCCTGCCGGGCCCGGGCCACTGCCGCCGCTACAGGTCCACCAGGCACGTCAGGACACATTTCAAACACTGTGACCTGCTTGAATCCGCTCATAAATGCCCCCCCCCCCCCTCTTTTTTTTACAGTCCATACATGAATTCCTATAGCCTACACTTCCGCACGTTGGGCAGCCGGCTAAGCCATTCATTGACTCAATTATTGAACTGCATGATATGTATTTTTCACATCGGTTGTGAGGGTAAATAATTAACAGCAGCCAATGCATTTTGATAAATCATAATTATTGTGAAGGCAGGGAACACTGCAGCAGGATGGTTATGCTCCGATAGATTTAAATTAGACCTCCTCACTCCTCTCCTTCACAGCAGATTATAAATAATTGCTGGGAGTAAAGCACCAAAAGGCCTATATCCAATAAATAAATTATTGAGTAAGCCAAAAAAATGAACAAATACATCAGTAATATTAATATAAATAAGATTTTTGAGTAATTGTCTAAATATATTCTTCAATTAAGGCATCCCATATACTTTTCCTGTATAATTTGTTTGTGTTACTTCACTAGGAATAAAATGGAAAACACTATATATAGGTTTTATATATATATATATATATATATATATATATATATATAGTGTGTGTGTGTGTGTGCTAATGCATTGTAATAAGAAACTACAATGTGTCAATATGTCCACATGGATCTAATGCACTACTCCCTCAGCCACTGTACATATAACTGTATTAATGTTTGGACTGTTTTACCCATCAGGCATTACTGTGTTACAACATATTATTGTGAGAGCCTCCCTATAAAAAAACACATTAATTTAAAGTGAATTGACGTATATGTTATGTCAGTGTTGCATTGTGTGTCACTGCCCTACCTGACGCTGTTTGCAATAATGCGGGCACGGTGCTTAATGCCTCGCACATAACTGACAGTGATAAAAATGAGCCAGAGTCTCGTTGCTGTTTGTCATTAACAGACAGCATCTGTGTATGGAGGTTAGGTAATACACACGCCAACACGACACACACAAACACTCTCCTTCTGTGTCTTTTTCGCACAAATGCACAAGCACACAATCATACACACTTACAGTCACATGCGCGCCGAAGACGAAGATGATATATGGGAGCTGGGATTGTTGACGATTGTAATCCTACTTTCATTTCTCGCACTGTACTCTGCTGTACTGTTGATGAGCTGTGTGTCATCGCTGGGGGCTCTTGTCTGGTGAAGTGTGTTTGTGTGTGTGTGTGTGTGTGTGTGTGAGCTTGTTGTCCACATGTGGATGGTTTTTGGGCCCTGAAGGCTGCTGCGCTGGAGGTGGTGATGAACAGTGATGAAGTGCATACTTTAAATGGCACACCCATTATGGCAACGCCTTCACAATGAGAGGACAGGTCTTTGAATTGAAATGTCATTCAACTAATTATAGACTACGCTGTGCACATGCCACTGATAAGGCATTGGCATTTCTGTCAGTCAACCACCAAACCAAATGACTAATCTATCAGTCAGATATCCAGAGTTTTTCATTTTAACTTGTGCCAGGTGCAGTTTTTGGTTCGTGGGATCTCTTACAGCTGTTGTGCGCTTTTTTTGTTTTTTTTATTTTCATGCCTCTCGTTGTTAAGCCGTTGGTACATATGGCGTTTTGGAGAACCAGAGAAGCTGCTCAGCTCCTTGGCCTCGGAGTCCCATGATTATTTCAGTGCAACTTCCTGACAGTTTGGGCCCGGAGTGCCAATTGTTAGGATGCTGCCGTTTTGCTGTCAGCTGCTTCCATTGTCCTGAGTCAAGAAACCACTAACATGAAGAAAAAAAAATCTTTTCCTGTGTCTTATAATTTGTGTTTTTCTGAGATTTGAGTGATATTGCATGGCCTTTGGATAGCGCAGTGCTGTGCGAGACAGCGGGGGAGTTCTTTTTGTTATCCAGCCCTGCATTATTTATGAATTTTCATTCCAGGAATGCAGTAGCCCCTGGCACTGTAATGCTCCTTTCTCCCATGGAATCGCTCACACACTTCCCTTATGCCCTGCAAGTTTTCTGCAAAACTAGATTTCCCTAATAAAATTGGGGTCATGAATTAGTGAGCGGACAATGTGAAATGCATCAGAGGTTGTTTATAATATTGAGTACAACACTTAGTGCTGCAGTCAGAGTTTAAACTCGCAGGCAATATGAGGCCCAGTGGGAGTTTTTATCTCTCCCCCTCTCCTCCTCTCTCTGCATGTCCATCATATGGGAAGAATATAATTGCTGGAAAAGCATAAAATGTGTCAGAGTGTTCGCCTCCCTGCTGATAGTTTCAAAGTAAAAGAGCCCGAGCTAGCCGGGGTAATCAGACTGCTCGACCACTCGACTCGCACACAGGAACGCGAACACACACTTAGAGATGTAACCATTGAACAACTTCAAATATTTACCTTGCTGCAATACTGCTCCGTCCTCAAGAGGAATTGTTTAACAAATCCTGCAGTGCTAATTAGGGTTGCCTCTATTCATTTGTCTGTGGTCGGCCTCTGCAGTAAGGAAACTGCCAGTGAATGCTGGGATTTAAAAAAGTGAAATACATAAGCAGTATAATATCACCAAATTACGCTATAAAAATCTCATATGGCAGCACAGCTCAGTGTTTACAATTGTGTTGACAATTAATGCACTCAACACAGAAAAGCCCT
>JAQFJA010000026.1:5957153-5976812 GCA_029874485.1 Naso brachycentron | reverse complement strand
TCAGATAGAGTTTACTTCTCTCACACACTCACTCACACACACACACACACACACACACACACACACACACACACACACACACACACTCACATTATAGCCCCATTCCCACCAAGAAGTACGGTTCAGTTTGGTACGGTACACAGTTATTTGTGTTTCCTGTAGTTGGGTTTCCATCCAAATGTGTTGTAAGTTTTAACTGGATTTTCAGAAATTCGGAAACAGAAAATGCAAAATTATGTGCTATTCCACCCATTGCTGTTGTGCCGCTATTGGAGTTGGTTCATCAAGATAAACAGTAGGTGGCGCCAATTCTTAAGTAGGGTACCACTACAGAAGACGACAGGGCAACAAATTTTTAAGTAAAGTTTTGTTGTAGAACTGTTAATGTATGATTTCACTATGGTTTTTTAATATATACATATATATATATATTTTAGGGGAGAATGTAATCACATAGATTCCTTATATGTTGTCAGTTTATCCAGATAATGTCCGTTTGTAATATGTCCGTTTGCAGCAGCTCGATTGTGATTTGCTTGAGTAGTGTGTGTTAATTTTTTAAACTGAAAGACCGGCATTGAAAAAGAACACATGTATTTTGGTGTTCAGTGATTAATAACCTTTAACAAGACATACACTGAAATGTTGTCACAAATGATGTTAATCATTAATTTTTATTTTATTTTATTTTATTTATCCAAGTTTCCGCAGCCCCTCTAGCACCCCGTGGTGACCATCAGGGCGTCAGGACCCCCACTCTGAAAAACACTGGACTAAACACCATAATTAAGAAATACGGAATCTCTGTCAATTATGTTATGCTATTTTTGTGAGTAAAATACTTTAGGTGAAGAATTGAGTTGGGATTATTTAGACGGGTAGGATGTCATGATACATATGGCTGATGCAGCCATCTCGCATATACCAGGTAAGGTTACAGTCAGGGGTGAAAAAGAAAGCCAGATCTGGGTTTAGCATTCAGAGGAGTACCGTACTGTACCAAACTAGTGCTTGGTGGAAAAGGGGCTAATATGGCTAAGAGTATGTGGACAATTACATTCATTTGCTAAACATGTTATTTTAAAAACGTGCGATAATAAGAATCTTAGTGTGAAAAGCATTTACAAGATGTTGAACCTGACTGAAGGAATTTTCTCCCATTAGCCTAAAAGAGCGGTGGTGAGGTTGGCCACCGGTGTTTGGCAATGAGGCTCACATCATGCCATCAGGTTGTTTCCAAAGATGTGTGATAGGGATGCAGACAGGACTCTGTGCAAATCAGTCGAATTCTCTTACACCAATCTGAAATAAAAAAAACAATGCAGCAATCAATCAATGAATCAGTCAGTCAGTCAGTCAGTCAGTCAGTCAATCAATCAATCAATCAGTCAATCAGATTTTGTTTGTAAAGAACTTTTAATACAAAGAAAATGTAACTCAAAGTGCTTCTTACAGCACTCAGGAAACACAACAGTTGAAAATGAAAAAAAACAGATCTGAGGAAATGCTATTATAAACTGTCCACACCAGAAACTACAAGAGCACTGCTGCAAAAACCACCTCAGCCTAGACAGATGGAGGAGTAACACCACAACCATAAATCTGCAGTCAGGGATTCCTCATCCGCCTGAGCCAGGAAGACCTCCACAACGGCACTTCAACAGCCATGGCCACAGTAACGGCTTCCAGACGTCCCTGAGTGAGGAAACACCAGAGGCGGAATAAAAAGTTAAAAAAGAGAGATTAGGTAAATAAATGAAAATTAACTGATAAATAAAGACTCCAAGCAGTACCTTGGACATACATAAAAGTGTAAGAGCACAAAATAAAATAATAAAACACTAAAACAAAGGGTGTGTGTTGAAATGAGTAAGAACAAAAATAAAAGGAAGCGGTAGTAGGAAATCAATGCACAAGCTGAAAATAAAAATAAATAATTTAATAATAATAATAATAATAATAATAATAATAATAATAACTTGTAGAACAGTGATATAAAAATGCACAAAACTACTTTGGCCATAAAGCGTAGATGTGGCTATAGCTAATTATAGCTACAAGCTGTGTGTCATATCCTGCTGCTGGTCTTCATGCTGAGCTATGCTAATCGTCTCCTGGCTGCAACTTTACATTTGACACAGACACATGAGAGTAGTATTGATTAACAAAGAAAGCACAATATATTCTCTAATCAATGCGAAAATTCTTCATTTGCTGTGACATTGATTGAATTGCAAAATTTATAGCAGAAGTAAACGCTGTGAGAGAAGAGGGGGGCTGATGAGAAAGAGAACAGATAGACTCGGTGTCAGTCTTCTGAATTACTGCAGTGTGGAATAATTGGAAAAAAAAAAACTACATTAGCTTTATTATCTGGGTTACAACACCCTCTTACAATGAGATGCTAATTAATTGACCACTTTTCATTAGTTTAATCAGTTGCAGATTTACTCTAGGCTTTTGTCTATCTTTTTAGCTTATCTTCTTTTTCCTCCACTTTTGGGATTGACACATTGGCACGGAGCAGACAGCCTCCTGCTTTCCATCGCTGTGCTTTTCATACATCTTCCTCCCGAGCAGAAAGTGTTCTAAGGCGAATGCAAACAGCAGTCCAATGAAAGGCTCTATCACTCATTATGGTAGATAACGTTCCGTGCTAAAATGCAAATATCTGCGTAATTACCATGGCCTGAGTAAGCACTTGGTTCTGATTGGCCGCAGGACGTCCATTATTTTTTAAAAAACTTGACAACTCCCTTATAACTGTCTGATCACGGTGCTAAATTAATACACTAGAAAGGTTTGAGTGTTCCATTTCCGCCATACACTGCAGATAATGGTTTAAAGAAAATGGGTTTTCAAATTGCCTCCAACACTTAGAATCCCCAAGTTTGCAATCAAGTCTTATGAAAGCAGTAAAACTGAAAAACATGGCTCAGTGCATGAAGACATGTTAGGTCACAACTGTTAATCTGACCGGGCAGTGACACTGTGTTATCGCCAGGTACCAACAAACAAGACACAAAGATATAAAACACCATTAAAATATAATAAATATGAATAAATAAACATGTGCATTAGTATTAAGTTTTTATTTGCCATTATCTTCATCCTCTGTTACGCAGGCGGATAGTAGATGAATATTTTAAGGCAGGATGTTGTTAAATGAATATTAAAACCCGAGCAGCACGTGATCTCACACTCAATGGAGACAATGTAATTTGAACAGAAATGCAAGTCCCTTCCTTGTTAATTGTCATCGGGCATGAATTTATTTACACTTGACAGCTTGTGCCTCTTGAATTCAATTTGAGCACACTCGTTTCTCAAACAAATCCTCTTCCAAGTATTAATTCCTTTCGTTCATGTGTAAAACATGCATTTTTCAACTGTGGAATTGTCCAAGACGGATGGCGAAACTGCCAACAATTTACTAGTTTTTGCCTCTCCGATCTTAAAACTTGCTGGCTTTTACTATTTTATATCTTTGGGAGTTGAAAACATTTGAGATTTGGACTTGTTGGTTGGACGGCTCAAGAAATCTGAATACATCACAAAAGCCCGTGAGATATTGTAACATGCAGTTTAAAACTTTGGTTTATGTGTATGTGTGGTTATCCGATAATAGAAACAATTGTTCTAATAATTGTAAGCTGTAGCCTTAATTTAGAAAAAAGTCTACATGAAGGGATAATAGATTCATTTACAGAGTTTCATTTAAGTGCAGTGTTTTCAAACTAACTTGCACTTTTACTGCTGATTCAAATTGTACTGTAATTGCTAGAGAAAGTGGACAAAGAGCTTTCTTCACATGTATTCCCACTCATTTCTGTGCCTCATAAAGTGCTTGTGCAATAAATGAAGATAAGTAAAACAAATGTTCTCTGCTGTGGTTGAGAGTGTGAAAGTTGCACTGTAAAAGAGTCAAGTAGATTGCCTGCCAGGTCTAAACTTATCAGCATTAAATGAGATGTATTGCCCCAAAATAGCCTGCTGCCATTAGACCTTCAAATGAAGTCATTTAAAAAAAAATCACAGTGTAGCTGTTGTCCTTCCCTTGAAATAAGACAAGCATGAATGTTACCTTAAACATAAATGTTACATGCTGGCTATAAACTAGGTTGTTTGAGGGCCTGGGGGACTGCACAATGTCATAGAAGGCCCTCATATCCTTTATAAACACGGTCCATTATTTTTATAATGATGTGCTAAAGTTTTGCGGTCAAGTTTGGCCAAGTTGTGTTCAAGTAAGTGTTGCAGAAGGGCAGCGAGGGCGTGGAAAGAAAGTGTGGTCGAGTGGAGTGAAAAACTCACCGTACGGTTTAATGAGCAAGCATACGGCACAGAACAAAGGGAGGACACAGAAGACAGGAAGACAGAGGGGCTCGCTGACGAGTAAAGGCATTGCACAGGATATTACAGAGCCATCATCCGAAAAACCTGCTGAGGTTTAGCCGTTAAACTAATTTTAATTTAAGCTAGCAATCATTTGATTCGTGCCACAGCTACGTTTGGAACACCATTTAGATGAACTGATGGAATGTGGTGAAATAGCAACAGGTGTTAACACAGAACTAGATTTCAGATGGGAATCAGATTTTCAGGATTTCATCCACGTTATGATGAAATTCTGACAGTGAATAGGAAATCTGGACTTTTAATTAGAAAAAGAGGGAATTACAAATGTTTCATGTAAGCTCCTTTATCCACAAGTGTCAGATAAGAGCATTTAAGCAATGCGAATGAAATGGCTTTTATGTTTTTTTCCTGCTCGTGTTGCTGGAAGACACAAATCTTGTTTTTGCAGTTCTGCAGCTGTGTTAACCTTTGTGGGATCAGAGATGGAAAACCAGGGTTCAACAATAAGGGTGGCCTGTGCCTGGGGCAAGTTGGACTAGTAAATCCAGCAGGTCAAAGTTAATTCTTTTTTTTACCACCAGCATGATTGGGCACAGAATTAAACATGATGGAATTAGCTAATGGGTGAGCCACCTAGCTTCTCTCTAATTCTGTTAACAGTACAAATGTGCACAACCCAAAATGGCGACAGGTAAAGATGTTGAGCTCAAGCACGTGCCTACATTTCAGTTATCCTGAAAACAGAACAGGGTATGAGCGAACTCCAGTTTAGGCTGAAAAAAAAAAGGATCGTTTTCAAAGGCACTTCAGGTTCCCAAAAAGCGCTGATGGAGTGCCCTAACAAGAGCTGACAGCATCTCGCTAACATGGCAGCTAAGAGGGCTGCTGACAACTGCGGGTACTTAAAAACTTTTGTAAAAGGGGCAAGTAAAAATTGACTTGGGCAAGTAGATTTCAAAACCCATTAAAAAGCCATTAACGTTGAACCCTGAATACCCTCAGAGAAATGGACATCCACAGATGTGCCAATACAACCACACATACAGACACATGCGGGCACGCAAGCTGCATGCTGGTGTGTCCTCTCACCACCCTGGCGTGTTCGTGTGAGCGTGCTGAGATCTCAGCGGCAACACCAGGCAACCAGGCGCACTCTTTAGCTTCCTTCTTGCCTTCTCAAGGCCCAGGGGGTTTTGCAGGAATGGATTTGTCTATTAGCTCGTAAAGAACATTGCTCAGTGCCATATCGATCATCTGAGCTGTAACGTTTAGGGTCTTTAAGTTGTGGAGTTGATCTAGTGGTACACGGACTCCCCTGGCTATTTTACCACAGTGAGAGATGATCAACTTAACCCTGGTGCTGCACTTGGCCAGAGGAAACGCTATAAACACGTCCGCTGAAGCCAGAAACTGTTTTATTGAACCACCCGTTCAGCCATCCCGAAGAGGCTGAAGAGCTACCATGAATCCACCAGGTGCATTATTGTAGCAACAGTGCAGTTGTGTGGTTTTCCTCCCTTTAATAGCATCTCATCACGTAGTTAGCCATGCAAGCCTCTGTTTTTGACAAGCTGTCAGAATGTTGGACCCCACCCTGTTGTCCTAATGATGGACCTTTACAGCTCACTGATTCAAAGGAAGGCCTACTGGACTGTAGTACTGGTTGATGTATGTGTGTGTGTGTGTGTGTGTGTGTGTGTGTGTGTGTGTGTTTGTGAGTGAGAGAGAGAGAGAGAGATGCAGACAGAAACAGAGATCATTTTCTGTTCGGTCTCTCTGTGAATGCCCCTCCTCCATTCTCATCTCGCTGCCATGGCAACAGTCATCAAATCAGAACATCAGCCATTGCTTTCATCTCATGCTGTCCACTGGCTGCCCACAGGCTGTCTGTATACATAAACTGTGTGATGGAAACATCACAAAGTCCAGCCTCTACTTGCCGTTTTAATAAGCGGTCACAGCCAGCACGATTCCACGATCACCTACACAGCTAAGGGTGTGAGAGGCGAGCTGATTTTTTTTAATAAACAGTCAAATAAGGGGGCTTAAAACTGTTTTCAGTTCCCTGCACTGTTGGAGTATTAAAATGAGAGGAGAGCATGGTGAGTGGCACATGAATAAGCTCACCGCAGAAGGGAACAATAGCACTGAGAGTGTACCGAGAGATTAGTGCAAATCAGAGTGTTGTGCGCTGGGGGAGAGAGGCTGAGAGGGGGCGGACCGTACAAAGGTGCCTGTACTCTATGGACACACACACACACTCAGATGCCCACACAAGCTCATGCTGCTTTTTGTTCTGTGTGAGGGGTCAGTGGTGTGTTTTATTTTGGAAGGGTGACAGCGAAAAGCAGACACAGCACAGCTGGACTGACAAGAAACTGGTTGCTATGGAGGGGGAGGAGGAAATTAAAATGTTTCAAAATAGAAATTTCCTTTCCTTGTTTTTTTTTTTTTTTCGTTAACCTGAGATGAAGAGAAGACGCCTCTCCAAATTGGCAGTTAAAAAGTCTAAGTGAACAATGATGGAGAAAGGAAAGGCAAAGTGACCTTTCTATCCTGCACAATGCCATCCTCAGTGCGGATGAATGGGACCTGTCGCTGTGGAAAAAAAAGGTGGTCTGAATAACAAACCTAAGCGTCATTGTCATCCTGATAATCGGAATTGTCATCTGAGCTTGTGTAAGGTTTCTGAATGCCTTTGCCAAGACGATGAGTGATAGTAATGACAGTGCAGTGGTTTCCCCACCATTAACGATTGCTGCCATTTTAGTTTAACTGCTCATAGTAATAGCTGTTCCGCCGTCACAGCCGTCGTAATACTGCCAGCGATACTTCTGCCATAGCTGCGCCAGTGCCAGTTTTGAAGGCTGCCATGGTGGCCTTGGTGCCAGTAGTAAAGGCTGTTGTTAGATGGCATGGTGCCCTGAGCCTGTCAGACCTCCAGGGTGTGTACACCACCTGTCATTATCAGCTCTCAGCCCTGGCAGCTACAGACAGCTAATGGTCCATTGGGTCTCACCCAACAATCTGCTGACCAGTATGAGTGCTGCTGGTTTGATGGCTGGACACCTACGCACACACATGCCCATGGACACATGGACAGACTTTTGCTCAGGACATACAGCCGCATATTTGAAAAAGAAAAATAACTTTTAAAGGAAGGTGCAGGTTGAAGCATAAAACAAAATGAAAATAAAACAGTGATATATGATCCTATTTCATTCATTCACTCTGCCCTGGGATGGATTTCTTCTACTCACTGAAGAATTGTCCGTATGATTGATAGTATTGGATTGCAAGCGCGTCACAGGCAGCTTTTAATTGAAAAAGCCACAATAGGACTTTGGACAGCCATTAATTGTTACGGTTAATTAAGGTAAACATTAAATGAAGAGAATTTTAATTGGTTTCTCTTGATGAGGGTAGGGATTTGGGGTGACCAGAATCTGCATATGTAAATAACTTAAAAGTCCTCTAGGCCTCGGCTTAACTCATTTTTGCCATAGAGTCCTCTCTCTCTCTTTATCTGTTTCTGTTTATTTTCCTGTGTTCCCATCACCGTCTCTCTCCCTCTCTTTCGTTTTTTTCTCTGTATGCACGCAACCTCCCCACACACACAACCAGATTCACACATCTTGGCCCCAACCACGCTGTCAGCAATACAAATGGGGTGCTTTTTTCGAGTGACATTGATGTGATGTATGTAGGCCTACATGCTAAAAGCCAAACTGGTTTTCCCCGAAGAGATACATTTGTCAAGATGAGACGTGACAGATTGGCGTAAGACATCACCTTCATATTTACAATACCGAGAAATTATCCCAAGGCTCACAACATTCAGGCAAGCTGTGTTTATTTTTAGCATTTTATTTTTTGAGAGGACGTCGTATGCCTGTGTGCACTGGTGCTCATCATAGCATGTTTGATTGACCACATTTTCCTTGCGCTAAAGATTCATTTATATGCTGTCAGACTGTGGCAAGGATTGCAAAGTGTACATGTGGAAAGTATTACAAATATATCAAATGGTAGAGCTTTTTTCTGTCCTCTAAAGAGCTCCCACCTGTGCCAAAGGAGAGGGCATTAATAGCAGACCCAATCACTTTAGATAGATCACTGTAACACCAGATAGATAATCATGCTGTTAAATAAATAGCTTCTTAAAATGCTTCAGAATGCTGCTAAAAGCATGAGCATTTTATGGGTGACTTGGGAAAAGAGAGTGGTGGTGTCAGGGGGAGTGGTACTGAATTTGCATTGCAGTGTCTGCGGTTGAATGTGTGTGTGTGTGTGTGTGTGTGTGTGTGTGCATGTCTGCATGTGGATGAGGCGAGCAGACAATTGGACGGCTGCTCGGTCACCCGGTCACCCTGCTGCAGTAGAAAAAGCTTTTCATGGCCAATGCGTGGCTCTTGCCAGTGTTTCACAAAAACTGACTGTGGTAGCGCTGTCCAAACAGATGTGCACAGCATATTCGTGTGTGTCCATGTGCTTCCAAGTGAGTGTGCACTTTGTGCTTGTGTCTGTTTGTGAGTGTAGTTTGTTCCAAACAGATGTTTTTTTTTCCAATGTGCGTGTAGTAGCTGAATCAGATCAGCACCAGCCGGTGCAGCGAGTCTGGCCAGAGTGGATAATATTCAGCGCATGCTTACTACTACTACTGAACACACACACTCACACACACACACACACACACACACACACACACTGAAAAACATTAGAGCACATGCTGCCAAACATTTAAACTTAGGCATTAGCTGACCCAGTGAAATAAGTGCTTTTTAAAGATTGCAACTAACATAGCAATAAAGAAATTGAAAGCAATCATTAGGAGAGGCAATGCAAGGTATAAAAGAGCATAATCAAATCCAAGTATATGTGGAAATGGTTGTAAGGGTTATCATGACTTAATGTCATATCACTCTAGGGGGCCTGTGTTTATACTGTAACCTTCGTAATCTTCTTTTAATGTGCTGCACTTTTGCTCTAACCCAAGACGACAAACCCCACCTCCCTTAGTTGATACCCCCGTCGAGCTTTTCATGATAACATAGAACATCATAATGATTAAGAATAATTTTAGAAATGGGTCCTTGGCTTCAGCAGCGGTAGTCAGAGTAGTTGTAGGCGATTTTTTATCAGCTGTAGCTGGACAGCCAGTTACGTTAATTTAGCTTCTGTAGCTGGTTTAAAAACTGTCACCGGCTGATTTTTTAATTTTCTCTAGCTGAATTGCTTTGAGACAAGAAGCTTCAACTCTGCATGATATTGTGGTAAAAGACTGGATCTAAAGCTGCATGTCCCAGGCAAAAGGTCAGCATCCTCACAGCTGAAGTACACATGCAAAGAAAGGAGCACCATTGTACTTGTAGCCTATTATATATAGTTCTGTAATAAGAAAAAATGAAAGATATTAAAAATAAGTATAATTCTGCTTAGTAAGATTTTTTATATACATGTTATCGTTTATATTTCCAAACTATATGTCTTGGTGCTAAAAGTAAAAAAGAAAAGCTTTTTAGGATGAGGACTAACCACTGTGTTCGGTGAACATGTATCTTAGTTTTTATAAGGTTATTGAAGTGTAGCTTTGCCAAATCTGTTAGCGTTTAGTACTGCTCTCTAACTGAATTTGACATTGTCTTTTTCTTTGCTCTCAATTGTACTCATATAGGAGCAGACATACAACTAGGAACAAGGACAACAAAGTTGAACAAATGAAGGTAAAGAACATACAGAATAGACAATTCTGAGTGTCATCCAACAGCGACTCAGACCTAGTGGATAATCCAATCCTGAGCCAAACCTTTTTGTAACGTTACCCATCAACCTACAGAAGTATCTAGTAAAAGACTGCTTTGCCTTGGAGATAACTTTTGCTCAGTCCACTCTTACAAGTAGTGAACTAGCTGGACATGCTCGCATTTGAAGCTTTTATTACACAATCCATGTAAGCCATTCCACTTCTGCTTCTGTGTTTTTGGCTTTAGAAAGGCTAAAATAAAGGCCAGCGCTTCAAATACTCATACTACAGCCCCATGCACTCCACTTCAGCATGTGGAGGCCTAATGTGCCTAGTTACTGTTGCTAAACCAGGCCATCGCTGCGAGTGGTTGGATTTCACTTGTTAATTTTGTGGAGAAAAAATAAAGCAGCATACGTGACAAAGCGTCAAGGTGAGCACTGCTGGCTGACGCTGTAAGCCGATTCCCCCTTTGTCCACCTGGAATCTCAGGGTGTATTATAATGGGTTCAAAGAACTGCAGGACTGTAGTTTTTAAACATAGTAGATATGCTTCACCCGTTCTTAAGGTCTCCTTTCCTCCCTGGAGGAACTGGTGTTATATTCGGGCTACATCCATCTATTGTTTTTCTGTCTGAGGTGAAATAAAGGGAATGACTGCAGCCCTGCCTGAGCGCGGAAGAACCCTGTTCGATTTGGGAAGGAGCAGAAATGAGTCTAGCGTGCGAGATGTGCAAAGAGATGATCACCTCGGGGAAGCGTGAGGCGAGCCCCTCGTAGATGCAGAGTGAGAGAGAGATAATGTGCTATGCCACTGACAATAGGTGGATGTGGTTCTTCTTTTGCAGTCTTTTTTGGGTCAGCACCAGAGACGGGTCAGCTCACAGGCACAGTGAAGGAAACCGAGGGAGGCAGAATGAATGAGAGTAATATCTCATATGTCTGTCCTTGCCCCCCGGTTGCCCTTAGTCAAATTCTCACCATTATGCTTTCATGCCTGATTTATGTGATGTGGGTGATGTAGCAGTATCTTTTCTTTCAGCTTTAACAGATGGGAAACGGGTGGAAACCACGCTAAACCTGTTTGGGGCTGCTTTTCTACCTGTGCAACACAAAGCGATCCAAATAGCAGCTGAATTTAAATCTTTTTGGTCACCAACTGCTTCCTCTTTTCCTCGTAGCCCAGGGTATTGCTACTTTCTTTCCTGCGGTGTGATCTTGAGTGGGCAGGGCTTATGCAAGAGCTATTTACATCTGCACCATCTTATTTGAATGGATTTCCCCTGATATCTCAGGCAGGGGGAGGAAAAGAAGGAGAAAGGTGAACCTGCGGGTGAGACATGCAATCTATCAAACATACTGTATATCTGCAGCTGTGTGCTATATTAGTGTAATGAATGCATGATGATGTGTAATTTTATGGCCAGAGGCAGAAAGAGAAAACAAGGGGAGAGAGAAATGTATAGATTAATGTGCTTATGACCGTTGTGAGAGGCAACTCTGTGTGGGAAGGTTTATCACAGACTAAGGTTATAATTGCATGGATACATAATCGCTGCTGAAATAAACACGGCTGGTTGGTGCTGCTGCTGCAATCATCGGTTAATACTTTAATGAAGACGTGATGGCTCAGAGATCAAAACCTCTCCAGCTGAGATTGCTCCTCCAGCTGATTTTACTTGTACAAGCGCAGAGTGGCTTTACACTCCAGCACGTTAAGCTGAAGTATTTTTTTTGTAAAGCCGATTCTTTCACACTGCAATTTTTGCACTTTGCAATTTTGTAGTGCTTTTTTTTTTATGCACTCTCTGCAGCCACGAGGGACCCGGCTTGTTTAGTGAATGTCAGGAAGTCAGATTTATAGTTGGGATGTACTTAAAACTTTGTTTTTGCCCAGGGTTGACACCGGGGATCTTGCCTGCACATAGGTTTTGTTCCTTTTTTCAAAATCTCTCTCTCCTCTGTCCTTCCATTTCTCAACACCTACCAGTATCATCAGCCACAGACTCGAACCACCCGCGGCGAATGTGAATTAACAGACGGCATGCTGCTCACAGCACCTTGCTTGCCACTGAAACAGATTCATCACAAAGACCTAGATAGAGCCTTTTCTCACTAATACACACACATACACACACTTTCACCCTCAAATAGCACCTCACATATCATACATCCATGGTGTAACACTCTTCACACTTACACACTGTACTTTGTGATCAAGAGAACAATAACATCGGGACAGGCTCTTCTTCTTCTTGGCTTTCTTTAGGATGCGAAAATCCCTTTCAGAGCTACGAGTTAGCTACAGCTTTTCTTTCTTTTTTCCACTGATTTGTACTCAGAATACATCCCTGCTCACATCCCCTCAATTGCCACATTTATATATGAGTGGGAGATGCTAGAAAATCAATGTCCATCGGAAGTTAAAAGGAAGAGTGAGGCAGGTTTGCCCACAGGTCAGAGGTGCATTGTGGGATATTGACTAGTCCCCCCATGCTGCAGTAGGCGTGTTGAGACAACACATCTACACGAATATTATTGACAAAGGCAGTAGAAGGCTGCACCTCAGTAAAGAGGACAGGTACTTTATTATCCTCTGAGAAGAAATTCGTTTTGACAGTCAATACCCGAACATGAAAACACTGGACACACTCAAATGAAGGGACACAGGAGGGGTTGTTGTTTGCACAGAAAACACATTTTATCCTCATGAGACCTCACACGCATGCTTGGACCCACCATAAATAATTTTCTGATACTTATATACGTTTATTTTACACTATATGGCATTTTAGTAATCTAAGGCAAAAGTTTTCACAATTTAAAAGCATTGTTGAAGTATTTCTGGTGCCTCTTGCCTGCAAACAGCTACTTTATAGAGTGTGTGCAGATCAGATTTCCTCTTGTGACAATGTGCTTTGATTTGAACATGAAATGTTGTATAATCAGAATTTAAAGTGCGTCACCTACAGGAATCAATTTTCTTTTATGTAGGAGCTGAAAGTAATTATTTAGCCAACATTTATCACATATAATTTAACAAGTCTGGCATCCAAGATAACAGCCATGTAAACTTAATGGAACCATTAATACACAAATGCTTCTTGCCTTGCATGGGAATAAATGAATAGTCAGTTGGTCAATAGTGGTAGTGGCAGCAACAGAAGAGAATTTAGAGCTGAAAAAAGACATGCTTTCAAATTGGACATTTTTTTGAAACGTCATGTACATTTATTTTGGTGCACAATTGTACTTCTGAAGGTACAAACATTGCCCTACAGGAAAGAGTAATGCATTGTAAACGTACAGTTTAGGGCTGCAAAATTAAGCGAAAATGAAATGATTAATAAAATTGGACTACAGCAATCTTTAAATCGTAGGGAAGTGCAATATTTGTTAATGGAGAAATGCGGGTATTAAGATATCATTTTAGTTCAAATATTGTGGTGCCGCAGTGCAGAGTTGTCCCGGCCCTACACATTATATTTGACAAACTTAAATGATAACTTCAGTATATTTTAACCTGGGACCTAATTACCCATGTGTGTATGTATGTGTTTGACTTATGGGGACAACTATTTTGGAAATTGGTCCAGCAGAGCAGCGACCCAGGCAGCAGCTGAAAAACGAGCTAAAAAAGAATTTTTGGGGGCAACTGCGCACTGTCAAAGTTCGTCCACTAACAGCTTTTGTTTTTGCCACTGACCAGCTCAAATCGATAGTGTAAGTTTCTGACAACAGCATGCAAAGAATTTCTCTTACCCTTCTTGTGTTTTGGGCTGTGTGTAACAAAATCTCGTTCTGAAGTCTGGTCGTCTACTTGTCAAATTGTATGAGCTACTTGGGCTCAGATACAGGCGACCTTCAAAATCATCCACACTATCAAAGTTGCATAAATATTCAGCCTTGACACTGAAATCGATGAGACAAAACTCCCAACTGTACTCCAAAAACAAGCAGCTCTGCTTTGATCCGCTCTCAGTCTTGGCTGCTCTGTTATCTTCGGTAACATGTGAGATCCCGCGAGAATGAGACTTCAGACTGAGATTTGGTTACACACAGTCCGAAACAAGTGAAGGGTAAGAGCAATACTTTGTATGCTGTTGTCAGAGACTTACACTATCGATTTGGGCCGGTCAGTGGCAAAAACAAGAGCTGTTAGTGGACGAACTTTGACGATGCACGTTTGCCCCCATGAATCCTGTTCTAGCTCCTTTCTCTTAATACTGGATCAACTTCCAAAATAGTTTACATACACATATAAACACACACAAGGATATAGGGCTCAGGATGAAAAATACTGAAGTTTTCCTTTAAGAAAACATTTTTGATATGCCTGCCAAAATCGCAATATAACTATTTTAATATGTTAATATGTGAGTTTTACAATGAACATGAGAACTGTGATATAAAAATGCTTTTTACCTCCAGTATCAAAAAATCATATTTCAGTTGCAGCATCAGTCCAAATAATCGCAATTAGATATTTTTTCAAAGTCGTGTAGCCCTATTATGGTTTGCCATACTAGGAAAAAAAGGGGGGAAAAAAAGGAAAAAATGCCAAAGGAAAAAATGTTGGCCAAAGCATGAGCTGAGTTAGTACCTTGTTCACAGAGGGGAAAAAAACCTTATAAATAGGATTTTAAAAAAAAAAAACAACTCATGCTATACATCATAGCTTATGTGTTATGGGATGCCTTATACTGCATTGCTTAAAATAATTATATTGACAAAGAGTACTATGCAGAATGGAGAATGTGACACAAGGGGCTTCTAAAGTTCAACCAAAATCATTGTCTTAATTATTTAACTCCTAATGCTGCTATAAATCCTTTAAATGAATCTGAGGCCTCTTTAGTTTAACTGTCCAGCCAATGTCACACTCTGAGCTGTTCACCAATGGAGCATGTCAGGAACATGGTGCTGCTGATTCTGCCGCAGCCCTGCCTTGAACCTGAAGTGTTATCTCGATGCATTTAAATTGGTTATATTGATGTTCAGTACATTACATCAGCTCATAAATGGCCCCACAAAGCAAACATCCTCCTTTTTAATGTACACCTATATCTCTGTGTGAAGACAAGAGCAACAAGTCTTTGTAAATATTGTGCTCTATGTGTTTCACAGTTTGAACATTTGTATTTATTTTACATCATTATCATTACTATAAGCTTTTCATGGGTGGATGTACATTAACACTAGGAACCTTTTTCACAAGTTAATTTGGTCAGAGTAACACTTCTTCTAATTAATGGATGGAGCACGTATTACACATTTCTGCCAAGAATTATAATATTAATGATCATCAACACCCTGATATGTAAACACATTTGTTTATCTGTCATTGAACAATTATTGTCATTTATGTTATACAGCATGTTGTGTAAATAGTATTTTTTAAAGAAGACTTCATAACTCATTTCATCGTTATTATAAACTTTATTAATAAGCTTTTTAAAAATGTAAATATGAATGTTGTATTTTCGTTTATTTTCAAGAGCCGATTTCTTTTATTTGGGAGCCAAAACTTATTGCCAATAATTTAACATTTCGGCCTTGAAAGATCACAGACATGTTAACTTAATGAAAAGATTAGTACACAAATATATTAAAGCAGCAAGCAATTGCTTAGCAAAGGACACAAAGCCTCTGCCAAAGCAAAGGCTTTTTTCATCAAGTTCTGTATGTGGGACCGGATGAGAGATGAATGAAACACACTGAGGGGGTGTTCAGGGTTGTGTGCAATAATGAACTCCTCTATAAATATAGCAAAGCTAACATTCTGCTAGCATTCCACACTCCCCCTCTCGAAATAGAGACTATTCAGCCTTGTTAGGCTTGTGAGAGCTGCCTGGAAGCCTGTCATTTCACATTAAAGCAGCCTAGTATTCCTGCCTTCATGGGTTTAGTCCTCACCGGACAGCAAATGATATATTTATGTATAGATTTAAGATGGGAGGCAGACAAGGTTGTCTACTCATCTCATATTAGCTTCTATGCGTGTGTGCGTGTGTATGCAAAGGCCTACATGTGTGCCCTTGTGAGCGCATGTTTGTCCCTCACCGGTACAATGCATTTCCATTATAAGGCATATGCCACCCTGTGTTACGCTGAGCCGAGCTGTTAGCTGTTACTGTGACTGTCACATCTATAGAGGCAAAGAGAAGGGGATATTTCCTGTTTAGATGCCACCAATTTCCTTTTCATGCATGGTGCACACACACAGATAACACACACACGCACACACCCCCACACAATTGATAGATTTATTATAGCGTGTCAGGAAAGTGCAGGCTTCACATTTCAGCAAAATGGACCCATTTGGCGAACGAACAACTGCACCCCCCCACCCTCGCCCCTACCTAACTCTTCTCAACCCCACTTCCTCTCACCCCACCCCGCCCATCCAGCCGGCATGCCAGCCCACTCAGCCGAATCTGGAGCGGCACCAAATACATGTTTCTGTCACAAGCTTCGTGTCAGCTTTTTTGCATGAGCAGGAGAAATGGGGAAAGAACGGGTCATTCTGACAGTTGGAATCACTCTGTGTGGATCTTAAATGTTTTACGGCCTTAATGGGCCTCCAGAAATAGATGCAGTGCTAATGTCCTCTGACTCTAGGAAAAAAGGGGGAAAGAATGTGTCTGTGCTAAGTGTATGTATTCGTGTGCTTGGGAATTTGTGTGCAGGGTGTGCGCATGTGCGTTAGTGTCTGTTGCTGCTCATGTGTGCGATTCAAATGGGCTTAAGTGAGGGATTCGCGCATGCAAATGAAGCCACTTAAATCTGGGTTCTTTTCCCTCTCTATCTCAAAGGACACCCTATTCTCTATTTAGAGCGCCACTTTGACATCAGCCCTATGGAGGCAAGGCCCTATGGGGGCTTTGGTCTTGAGTGGAGCACTATAGACTATAAGGAATCATCTGGACTTGCCTTATATAATCTCTCATCCTCTGAGATATCCACAACAAATCTTCAACAAGCTCCTCGCCTGATGTAGAGACTCAACATAACCCATCGCCCAGCTTGAGCATTAAGCATTACCTTTTGAAGAAGTGTTCAATATAGTGGGATTCCTGGCATTCGGTGCATCCAGGCAGCATTTGCTGCTTTAGAACAGTTAACCATCTCCCAGCATGGTTCCTCTTCTCCAGACAGACTCTGACTTAGACTATTGATCTCTCCACTTGCTGTATCCTTACCCCTCAGACAATCCATACTAAATGTATTAGCTGTGGAGAGAGCTACAATGTCCTCTGAAGCTAATCATATTTAGCCACAGAAGAGGTATCTTTAAAGAAGCAGCCTATTTTCCGGGCCAGAGTGAATTGTCCAGACCAGAGGATGGTGCTGCAGTGCGCAACATCAAAAGCTAGGCTTCAGAGACAGCGTTATTAGAAGACAATTTTGGCTCATCTCGAAACATTAAGGCCTAATGTCCATGTGTGGGTTTGCACGAACAAACGTGCGTATGTTCTTGCATATGCAGGAGTCATTTTGGTGCACCTAGGATGATATTTTATGATTTCTCCTCTCCCCCCGACCAGTCTCTCTCACACACGCACGCACACAACACACTTTTATATATCACAGCAGGCAGCGTACAGGAGAGCAGCTCTGATTGTTGAGTGGGGCAATCAAAGGCTTTGATGCTAATCAGAGTACTCTGTCCTGCCAGTTTGGGATGATGGTGAAAATATACAATAAAGAAAAAGGTTTTATAGCAGATGCCCAGTGCCTGACTGATGTGATTGCTCTCTGCCTCATTCACAGGGTAGCAGGGGATAGAAATCAGCCTTGAGCTGAGGGATAGGGCTCTATACTGGCTTGTGTGAGCTCCTAATGCAGTGCCACATGTAATGAGCTTTGGATTTGGGCCCCCATCATGCATAGACTTTTCCGCCTAATCTGCTAAATACTTTGTGAACCATTCATTACATTTGTTTGTGTTGATTTCCACGCTGCTACTTCTGTAGAGATGACAGTCGTACTTTGTTTGGCGGGATCTCCTGCAAACTGCTCCGATAACACCTGTGCCGCTTGATGCAGCAAGCATATTTCTGGCACTCATCTCCTCGCTTGGTAGGGGGGCTGCCGGTGATGTGTGTTTTTCTAACTGTTGACTTCTCAGAATGTGCTCTGAGCGCTTCTGTGTTCATCGCCGCCTGTCTTTGCTTGCCAGAACCTTTTTGGACATATGTGCTTTTGCTTTTTGATTTTATGTGCCTGTGTGTGTGTTTATATGTTTGTGTGTGTGTGTATGAGAGAGAGAGGAGAGTTTTTGACAGTCTGTTTTCATAGTGGCTTTCGAGTGTGCACAAGTGCATGTGAGTACGTGTTTATGTTACCTCTACTTGTTGGTTGACAGGCTGTTGTTCGGCCTTCTGACAGACAGTTCCATTAAATCATGCTGCAGTGCTAACCCACCGTGATAGGACGCCATTGCCGCCCTGGGATTCTTTCATCATGGTCTCTCATGCGCTTAACGAGGAAGTAAACATGCTAAATTGTCTGTTGGAGATGAAGTGGAGAGACTATCTCAATGCTGCATGTCACGTGTGATGGCCACACATCTTTGTCTCCTGGACTTGAAGCAATATGCAAAACGCAGTGAGCAAACACAGCTAAGAGCTATCTTTGTTCCTTAAATAGAAAGCATACCGTGCCTTAGCATTATGAGAATACACAACATTAATATTAATGTTGTTAGCTGCCAACAAAAAGAGAACAGACTCAGACATGTGGGCTATGTATAATGATTTTGATGATTTGCAAACACATTTTAAGGGTTCTAAGTTTTTGTAAGAATGGCTAGAAGCAGCTCTCGAATTATGGTTAAGTACTATTGACAAAATCTTAGACCTTAATTGGTTGTTGGCTGTTATTGTCACATCCTTCTCTGACAGTGTCTCTTGTGACTAGGATGTCCTATGTAAAAAATGGCCTTCCCTATCACAGAGGCATTGTATCACTCTTTTGTGGACCGTCTTGTCATCTGCAGGGTCCTTTTTTATGTTTCACTATCTTGTGGTGCTAGTGCAAGGTGCTTCAGTGGCACCTTGTACGGCCCCAGGACTTGGAGTCAGTGTCAAGGGTGTTCATTTTTTGTTCAAGGCATCCTTGTAGAGCAGCTGGCTACAGCCTGATGTTCTCCTGCCAGGTGCCAATTCTCCATAGAGAAGTTTTTTTTTCTCTTTTCAACCAGCATGACCCAGCCAGCAGAGTCTGCGCTGTTTGAGCAGATTGGGCATGCTGGGGAGGGCAGCACAGGTCAGAACCTCAGTGATGGTTACTTTGTCTTGCAAGGGTATTTCCAGGATATAGTGAAGACTCCTTAGATGGAAGGAGTCGAGTCTTCTCTCCTGCCTGGCGGATTGTCCATGTGTCGCTGTTTCACAGCAGTGTGCTGATAACGCAGGCGTTGTACACAGCCTTAGCAGTTAGCTTGGTGTTTTGCCATCCTCGTTTGGTGAAACACGTGTTGTGCTGGCTTTCCAAATTCTCTTATCAATTTCTGTGCACAAGGAGAGTAAGGTAAACCGGTGGATAACTTTTAT
>JAQFJA010000026.1:5819028-5836842 GCA_029874485.1 Naso brachycentron | reverse complement strand
ATATTCTGTGTTTTTTATGGTTTCTTTCTGTTGCACCATTTAGTTTTGTGATTGATTGTGGCTTAGTTAGATTTAAGTGGTCTCCATTAAATCCTTGAGATATAGGGAAATATAAATAAACCTGGCATGTCTTAATGATAAACCATAAACAAAATGTTGTTGTGTTTTTTTATGGCACATGAGCCACATGCACTGGAGATGGCCGGCAGCAATTCTAATATATGGCTTATTGTCGCAGATGCTAAGTGAAAGCAATCAAGGGGAATTGGCAGCATACGCCCCGAGAGGTGAGGGTTGAGTTGTGGAATATTATTGCTGAGGAGTTGAGTCAAAGGGCCATTCGCTGTATGGAGATGAGACGGGGATGAAGGTCGCTCCTCATCCATAACAGATGATTCATAGTCTGCCCTGACCTTTACTACCTGGACTTTCCTCTCTTCTGCTCTCTCCGCTCGCTGTCTACTGCAGAGCTCGACTGCAAGGAGAGTTCAAGTGTATGCTGTTCGAAGCAAAACACACTTGCAGCGCGTGTGTTCGCATGTGCTGCCCAAACACAAGGCGAACACATGCACACATGCAGACGTGCACGTGTGTTTGATACGTGGACGGACTTTCATATCGCATACTTGCAAACGGCAAATGTCAAAAGTTCATTGCAGCGCCCTGCTCACATCTAATGTGACAAATAACTTCTTCCTCTCGTTGCATTGTTCTAATCCCTTTAGTGGGCTCTGGAATGGAAATATAATTACATTTCTGTGGTGCAGTGCCTTTGATAAGACAGCCGCTTGCTGAGCTGAATGTCTAACTGAGTTGGATGCCTCTCCGAAGCCCGCTCCTCTCTCCACATTACTTCCCTCTCTTACTCTTCTCCATCTCTTCTCTGTCTCTCTTATACGTTTTTTTTTTTCCCCATTTTCCTTTTTTGTTCTCTCCCCCACACTTGTTCTCTCTGTCAGCTCCAAAAGCTCATTCTGCCTCTCTTTCTCACCCACCCAGGTATTGCAGTGGATAAAAGAGGTGTTGTCTACTTTGTTGATGGCACCACCATTCAGAAGATTAATGAGAGGGGTTTGCTCTCCACTGTGATTGGCTCAAACGGACTCATGTCGACGCAGCCGCTAAGCTGTGATGCGCGCATGGACATCAGCCAGGTAAGCTAATACTGCAGTGACGTTTAAATAACTGGTAGAAAGCTAGAGTCACTTTTTTGGCTCTTAAAAAGACTTCATCCCTGCTGTCTGAGTGTTGTTTTGTCTGCAGAAATATAAGACTCTTGCATATGTTTTATGTCTGTTAATTCAAACAAAAAGGCAAAAAGTAAAGTATGTATGTTGTTCTATTACAGTCAGTCTAAACTGTCCAGCTGCTTCTCGAGAAATTCTATCTTCTTTTAAAGTGTATGGATTCTTTTCTGAGAGAGAAGGAGAGAAAGAGAGAGAGAGAGACAGTGTGGTAGAGACCAAAGACAGCTACTGCACAGGTTTGATCAGCTTGCCTTCAGATCACACTGCTGACTTATATCAGGCCTATTAGAGCAGAAGATGAATTATAGATGAACCGCCGGCTCTATAGAGGGATCTCTGCCCACACATCAGGATGCAAGCGCCTGTGTATGTGTATGTACAGTATGTGTGTGTGAATATGCATGTTCAGCCCAGGTGAATTCCCAGAGGTGCTCTAATGTGTCTTTAAAGGGGCCCGTGTTACCTCACAATCCCTCTGTTAGTTAGTTATCGGCCTCTGCAGCACGTCTGATCGCCTCTGGTCGCATTCATTCTCCATCTGTGTTTGTTCTTATAAACTGCTTTGACCCCAATGTGTCGCCAGTATTGATGGGAACTTCTCCAGCTACGCCGAGACAAACATCTCTGCAGTAATTTATTCAAAAGGAACAGCCGAGTGTTGAAACTGAACAGAAACTGAAATTCGAATTCTCTCTTTTTCTATAAGGACATAAAAACTTAAATGATACTGCAGGTATTTCACATATTTTTTCCATTTTTCAAAGGAGGATAAGCCATTTTTAGACATAGTTGTGTTCGTCATCTTCCAACATTTGCTATAGGCTAAATCCTTTAAATGCGGATGTGAGTCATGTTTCCCTTTTCAACATGACCAAATGCAGTAATGTTGGCCATCAACTGTTAAAGTGATCAATTACAACCATCTATCCCTTTATAGCAATCAACATTCGGGAGGAAACTGTGCTGTCCACACAAAAAGAGGATGCCTAAAGCCATGCTAACTAGCTAATATTCACCGGGAAAGTGGAAGCTAGCTAGCACTGATTACTAATTTTAGCAGTAATTCTCCTAAGGCATTATTTTTTCCCAGAGATGTTACAATAGATGAGAAAAAAAACACTTAAAACTACGGCTGAAATGTTATCGTATGTAGCCCAGCCAATGTTTGTTGACTGACCAAAAAAAAAAAGCCTTGCCCAAGCTAAGTAGAAGCGAGATGAGCAGAAAGGAAAGGCATTTTAAACCATATTTTGGGGAAAAGTCATCAAATGTTTTAACCGCGTTTTATTTACTTTTTAGGACTTTGTTGTCCCTAACGTTATTTCAACACCCGCTGAGTCACCGGTAGCGCTCCTTCACACTCCTGTGCACAGGGAGGCTAGCTAATATTGGCCATTTCTCTGTCATGGCTCCAGTTGTGGTGCTAATGGCTTGAAACTGCAGCTTTCTGTACATCACTCCATGATACAAATCTTGACTATGAGAAACAAGTTTCCTACACAGAGTGATTTTCTGAACTTTTTTCAGTGCAAACAGATATCTCACTAGCTCTTGTACAGGCAGTATTATTCAGAACCAAAAGTGTATGCCTCCAGGTGAACAACATTTAAATAGGCTAAAACACCAAGGTCGTACACAAAATGGTGTTTTAGTTTTAGTCTGACTTTATTTCAGCAGGCCTGGCTCTGCTTACAGCTCAGCTGAACTTGTAAAAGTGATCGCCTGCCATCACTGCAAAGTTCAATATCATGAGCAGGAGAGATTTGATGTGTGTCCTCTGGCTAAGGACAGAGTAAGTCCTGCCTGATGAATCTCTCTACCTCTTAAAATGGGATTTCACAGTGAACCCTCTTCTCTCTCATTTGACAGAGCCCATAATTGGACATGTCAGTGGCAATTTAACATGATCCATTTATTTACCAATCTATCGTCAGAGTCATCAATCACCTCACTGATCCCTCAGACGCGCCGCCTCATCTCCATAACTCACCGTTGGAGTGTTTGTTTGTGTGAGATATGCAGCGATGTGGGTGGCTGTGTGCTAGTGTAGGTTTGTCTGTCTTTGACCCCCACAGTGATGGCGGACGGGGTGTGCTATTTGAGCAGGCGGCGATCATGGTTATTGGCTGACATTTGGAACAGTGCCGAGGCGAGCCGGTGTGAGTCTTGAATAAACACGGGGAAGGCTCCCTGCCCGCCGCTGACCTTTGCATGAGCAGGGAGGGTCAGGAGGCCTAATGCTATGTTATTAAGGAGATATTATTTGTATCACCTGTAACTGACTCTTGTAGGCGATACCCTCCAGGGCTTTCTTGTTCTTTTGTTCTAGTTTTTTAATAGAAATACAGTTACTGTATATATAGTCTGTTTGCGTCATTCCACAGGTGCGTCTGGAGTGGCCAACAGACCTGGCCATCAACCCGCTGGATAACTCCCTCTACATCCTGGACAACAACATTGTCCTCCAGGTAGACAAAGAGTCCTAAACACCCTTAAAACACATTTGCCAGTGAATGAATTCTAAACGTGTTTCTTTAAGAGACATTGGCAATATACGTAGAAGAAAGAGTAATGAAGAGTTTCTCGCAAATTACAGTGCTGTCACCTAAAGTGTGTTTAGAGCTGGTGAGGCTGCCCACACAAAAGACAGCAAAAGAGCACCTTGTTAAAAAAAATAACATGCTATCAACAGTCTCTGCAGGAGTGTTTTTAAGAAAGTGACAATCAGGTTTTGTTTATTACACATACACTTTTTCTCCTAATTTAATGAATCGCCTGTTGGATTGTGTTTCTAGGCAGCTTTACGTTTAATGATGTTCTATGTACTGGATCAATAAAAATATATTGTCTGTGACTGATTCCATTAGCCATGAATAATTACTGAAAGCAGTTGTGATTATTTACTCCCTGTCTGGTTTACATAGTTTACACATGCTGGTGTATATATTTTTTTCACATCAGGTATCAGAAAATCTGCAGGTGCGTATTGTGGCAGGCCGCCCCATCCACTGCCAGGTTCCAGGTATCGACCACCACCTGGTCAGATGGGCAGCGGTGCGCGCCACCCTGGAGGCTGCCAAGGCCATTGCCCTGTCCCACCTGGGCACACTGTTCATCGCTGAGACAGATGAAAGGCGCATCAACCGCATCCAACAGGTCGTTCTGTCGCTACAAATACTGAGAAACATAATATAAAGAACCTTATTTTAAGATACAGATGCTTTTACTGGGATTTATAGGGCAGCTACAAATGATAGAATTTCATGTCCGTAAAATAAATAAGCTGGTAGGCTACAAATTACCAGATTTCCATTTTTTAACATTTATACAGAAAGCTATTACACAACAGACCCTTAAAAATATTAATTTCCTAATTCTAAAGTGTTCCGAATTTCATTTTTTATTTAATCAAAAGTTACAGAAATTTACTTATCTTAATTGCTTTATACTGACTACAGTTTATTGTATATTTTGGTTAACCCTTCAGAAACTGCAACTGCATCCTTTTACCAAAACCAACAGTCATACAGTTGCATGCCTCAGTGAATGATCACATAGTAACAGGCCTGTGTAACAATTTCTTTTTACATCTGAGGCGAAACTGACAAATCTTTAAATTTCTCAGTTACAGTTACATGGCGCTAATTAACCCTCACACATGCATCATGAGTCCCACTATGGTCACAGATGCTGTTCAGCGAGAAGGGTTTTAGAATCTGTCTGTTGTATGCAGACATACAAAACTCTGATGCATCCAAATTAATTTAAAAGCCTTTTTAATGTTGGGGGGAAAAAAAAAATTCCATTAGCTCTATTAGCAAGTGGCATGCTATCGCAGGCCCACAGCATTTGAGTACTACAAAGATATTACCTGCTGGACTCAATCAATAGCGTGTGAGTCCATGTGGAGGCAGACAGGAACATAAAACGCCCTTTTGTTTGAGACCGTGCAGCCATGTTTCACAGAGCAATGAAAATCAAGTCTATTTTTGTTTATTTCACATCTACCCTCTGTTGGCTATTTCAATGCCCATATTTTATCTTGCATTACAGAATCATAAAAACAAAATCAAACTATAACAAAAAATGTTTTCCTGTGTCAGAAAAAGACGTGAGAGTTATTCAAGGAGATTCCAACACACTCTCAGTGACAGCTGTAGTAGTATGGAAGAATAAATGAAACCATTTTTATGACACCGAACCATAAAATTACTGATTTTCTCAGCAGTTCCGATGTGCAATCAACACATTCAGGAAACTGACTGATGCTGATGAAGATACAACATGATGCAGGTAGAGCTAAATTAAATGCAGAAATTGGTGTCACCTGTCAGACAAACTAGCTGCGCAAAGGTACAGACTGACAATATATTATAAACTGATTAAAAAAAATGGCACAAAAATGAACCGCTACATTTCATCTTAAATGGCTGACACCAGCTGCATGATGTGCTGTTTAGCAAACAAGTCTACTCTTTTTGGATGATCAGCCCTATTAAATGTGAAAGTGGCTTGGCTGCGATTAGTATTTCGGCAATGCTTCGGAGCTGCTCTCAGGCTGCTCTCAAGGTCCAGGCACGTTAGTCTGTCACAGGCCCCCAAAACATTTGGCCATAACATCCAAGCACTGCAAATGCATAACCAACATGTATTGAATTTTATATTTAATCTTGCATAGAGGCAAGAAAGTTATTGAATATGCATGTTTTTGGAGCTTTGAGGTGCATTAAAATCAAAATAATTACATCCCTAATCGGCTCTGTTGTGGCTGCATTTTTTTGTTTTCAATTACGAGAACTTATTATATTACAAGAACTTGTTTTCTGTTAAGTGAGCATTTTTTTGACGATGGGGCCTTTGCAGCGTAGTCATAGGACTTAAATCCAATCAATCTCTCTGATGAATTTGGTCATTACTTTAATGCAAAAGCTCTTCTCTTTATTTCACCACCTCTGGAATGTGAGTGCATGTTTGTCCTGTCTTCCTGCTGGGGATTCAATAATGATTTGGAAAAATCTGCTGGCCTCCTAAATCCCGGTGGACATAGAATACGAGTGTTTCCCTAGGACGACTTGATGAAATGCTTTTACTTTGAGAATCAATGTGCAGTTTGGCAGCTGGTCAGGATTGATTTTCTTCTTTTAGAAGCTTAATAAATACAGATTGAGGTCATCAAATTTTTAAGAAACATTTCAACATTTTGATTTTTTGTCAAGTATTAAATGAAGAGTGATACTTCTCTAATGTCTGTAAATTCAATATAAGGCATTATAAAGCCAACCAAAAAGCAAAACTCTTTTACTTAAGGTTTTTGTTTTTTGTTTTTTTTTAGTGTTTGAACACAATCAGTGCATTTGTGAGAGGGATTTAATATCAGAGAACATCCATTTGTGTGTGATGTAAGTAGACAGAGAGGTAGAGTAAAGGGAGATTCTCACTAGTTCTGCGGTTTTCAAAGTAAGGACCACCTGGGAGAGAATTGGAGTGAGGATCAAGGAGAATGCAAAAATATAAATTATATAAATAGTATTGCTGTAAAGTATTGTGTATAATAACAATGCCAACTCGTATTTGCTGTGCCAGTCTCTGTAATTGCCAGTCAAATCATCATTTATCATGTAATAAGCTTTGTTAAACTGGTACAGTCTGTGCCTGCAATGGAGCTCCTCCACTTTAGTAATTTAGCTAGCTTGCTTGCGTTTTAGCATTTAGCTAGCCAGTGCTAATGCACATAACCGGCACATTTTTGAAAAGGAAAAGACCTGACGAGCAGTTCAAAAGCCCCAGCTGACAAAAGCCCTGCTGTAAAAAAAATCTCAGGGCCAAGTAAAACTCACAAGTTTGAGGCAGCATACATACAGCGAGATATATTTATTTATTTATTAATTCATTCATTTTTTGCCAGCCATTGTCCTTGTATGTTGAAGGGCAACATCTTGGAAAAATGGGAGCCATGCTATAAGCGAACGTAGTTTGGGGGGCTTTGGCACGAAAAACTTGTCAACCTTTACACAATTTAGTTTATCTTGGCATCGTTACCAAACGAATAGTAAAAATATGCTAAAATTACTTACTTGTACATTGAATACATGCATGTATTTCTTTGTGTGTGTGTTTGCATGAGAGAGAGAAAGCAAGTGTGAGCAGTAGCTCCACAGATGGAAAATTAATATGTGGTGAGCAATGTTGCTATTGTGGAAGGCCACCAAAAATAAATTAATATATAGGAAACCCTGAAGCGTATCAGCCAAATAATTTAGAAGTCAAAATATAGAATAGCTTTATAAAATACACTGCAACTCACACTGTTCCCTCAGGGATAACAAAGTTAAAAATCCAAATCATCTTCCAACAATGCATGCTCCCCTAAGACCAGTTAAGAGGCACCAGCCGTCCAGGAAATCAAATCTGTTGGTGAAGCAGTTTTATATCCTCACTTATAGCACTCTCCATCAGGACAATCAGTTTAATTTACACAAAGCCCCATCTAGGCCAGGCACTGAAGATTCATGACTCTTATTTTCCTCTAAAATTAAAAAAGGTGTCAGTGGACAAACAGCCAAATACACTGTCGTCATTTTCCTCTTATTTCTTTTTAATGTCATTACTTTGTATTTCCAGCTCAGGTGTTTGTAAGATGCCATCATTATCATATTTGTGGTGGAGATTAGAGGGCTGCTGTTAAACAATATCTTCACTTGACCAATAATCTTCCACGGCGTTTTGTTGTTGTGTGTGACGTTTTTGAACGCTTCACAGGTGTCGACCAACGGGGAGATATCTGTTATCTCTGGAGCCCCGACAGACTGTGACTGTAAGATAGACCCCAACTGTGACTGCTTCTCTGGTGGGTCATCAGGCACACACACACGCGCACACACACACACACACACAGGCACACACGCCATGATTGTTGGATAAAGTATTGTGAGAGTATTAGATTTTAGATTACAGCATTAAAACATGTAATATGAGGTCATATCATACTTGGCCAAAGTCACGTAAGGAAACAAAGCGAAAGTATTTTAAAAGCTTTGACAGAACGTTAATGAATTGAAATAGTCAGTGTGTCTTCATATTGAGTGATTAAATCTTGCTGCCTGTGTGTCCCTGCTGGCCAGTGATTTTATTAGCAGAGCCGGAGAAGAGCATTTTCTCTCTTGTCTGTCTCCTCCGCTGTTTCTTTCACTACTTGAGTGTGTCTAAGTTATTTAATTCAAGTGGAATTTTAATATCTAAGAAAGCCTGAGAAATAATTTAAAAAATATGATAATGATGTTTATGCAAACAATGCCAATAAACAGGGAAGAAATGACTATCTAAAAATGTCACAATGGAAAAGTAAGTGAAAGTAATGACTGTGTGAATGTGTGTTGGGCACACAGACAGCATGTGTGTATCTATGCGAGGATGTGTTTCTATTGGTATTCATGGAAAGGCGCCTTCTAAATTTCAGTAAGAACCAGCTTGAGAGAAACCTTTCAAATCCATTCAAATTACAGGCAAAAGAAAAAGCTCTCGTCTTGCTGCTGAAGGTTTTAACTGGTTGGTGTATCATGGAAAGGCACCTGAAATGTAATAAAGGGAAGAGGGAAAGGACCAAACAAATAAGCAGATGTTCTTTTGACAGTTAGGCCATGCTTTCATTGTAAGTGTCAGAGGATGTGATTTTATCATTTAATTCTGCTCATAAAAATCAGTCGCTTTTCTATTCAAAATGGAGGGAAGTGTCTCTCCCATGCCACAAGCCAATGGGCTGTAACCATCCCTATTTCTTGGGATGTACTTTGCATATTTTCAATCATGTCTTGCTGTTAACAGATGATTACTCTCTTCAGAGGCTTTCCGTTTCCATCCCTTCACCGTAGACACTCACGCAGTGTCTTTGAACATGCGCACATGTGTGAGCACACGCAGGCAAATACAAACAGACATGAGCACACGTGCACAGAAACTTACACGCCAACACGTAATGTGCATGCTGTCAAGAGATAAACCGCCACCCTGCTGCCTCAACAGACCCATCTGAGGCCCTGGGCCTACTGCTGACAGCATCAAAAGGGCTTCACCCGGCTATTATCCCGCTGTGCTACCAAAGGCATCCCAATGCATTCAGTTTCACACTACCACCATCTGATAAGGCTGAGGTCACTATCAAGGTGGTCGCACCAAATCCATTGGGAAGCTATGGTATCCCAACAAGTCCAAGTCCTGAGCTGCACTGATAAACACTTAAGAGGCATCATGGGACCATCATATTTGCAAAGCTTGTGTCTATCAGTTGCGACTTCTCTCTTTCTCTAAAGAATAATTTGTATTGCCCGGTGTGTTTAAAACTCAGGGTGCCTTCACTCGTGCTATTTTGTTGATAAAGAGTTCTCGCTGAAATAATGTCCTCTTGTTTCTCTTATCAGGGGATGGAGGCTACGCCCGTGATGCTCGTCTCAAAGCCCCCTCCTCTCTGGCTGTGGCCCCCAATGGAACCTTGTTTATTGCTGATCTGGGCAACATTCGAATTAGAGCTGTTAGCCCCAACCAGCCTCTGCCCAGCCCAGCCGGACTGGTGGAGATCAGCTCCCCACTGGATCAGGAGCTCTATCTCTTCAGCCAGGTACACAGTGCCTGAGCAATAAGTAAAGAACATGTGTATTTTCATGTAAAATATCTAGATACTCAAGGACTATATCTAAGTTCAGGTCAGAATGAGGATCAGAATTTTTCTATGAACACCATTAGCCTACTAGCTGAGTCACCTTCACGTGAATTTTCATTAACTTCATGCTATTACTCAGTTCATGTTTTTACTAAGATTTACCGATCAGTGAGTTTAAACTGTTTAAGCTTTACAAACTAGTTTTTACATAGATAACAAACTAGGTTACATGAGACCCATTAAGTGCCAGGTGTAATGCTAACTGCTTAGAGGCTTACAGAATCAGCCGGCAATGCTTAAGTTAGCTAAAGTTGGTTAGAGTAAAAGAGGTAAAAGGAGACATATCTGACTTTACACTTGCGTACTGATTTTACCTTGGATGATTTTAAATTACACAAAACACAAAATCACAAAAATAACTCAAATCTTTACAAAACATGAAGCTAACAAGACTGAATGACCAAATCAGATGGATCAGAATAAGACATTTCCCTCTCATAATGGGCTGTATGAAAAAAAATATTGTTTGCCTTAAAGTTGTTATTTTTGGAAGTTATGCTAAACCTTGTGATACAATGGTGCTACTTTGATGATTTCTTTGACCTGTTAAGTTTGAAGTATTTCAAGTTTTTTTGTTAGCTTACACATTGCTAAAGATTCAGTGATGCAGCACAGCTTAGTAGGCCTAGATCTCTAGCTTGAATCTGCAATACTTGTTAGCATTAGACCTAAACAACTTACAAAGAGCTTTACATTACACTTAAACTTATTAATGGAGCCAAATAGCGAATAGCCAGTGCAGCGTAATCCAAACAGCTGTCTTTCTCTTCGTGTCAATGACAGAATGGCTCCCACATGTACACCAAACACCTGATCACAGGCCACTACCTGTACAACTTCTCTTACGGCACGGACGGCCAGCTGTCGGGGCTGACGAGCCGAGATGGCCATGGGCTGCAGGTGCGGAGAGATGCTCATGGAGTGCCTCTGTGGCTGGCACTACCTGGCGGACAGGTGTACTGGCTGTCTCTTAGCAACAGCGGAACACTGAGAAAGGTGTCAGCCCAAGGCCATGACATCGCCCACATCACTTACCATGGCAACACGGGTCTCCTAGCAACCAAGAGTGATGAGAACAGTTGGACCACTGTTTATGAGTAAGACAACATTTTTCTTTTTCTGCGTATTGTTCTGTTTGTCTGTCTGTTTTCTTTCTTTCTTTTTCCTCTTTTTTCTTTTCTCTCTTTTCTGTCTCCTTCCTCCTCTCTTTCAATTTTTCTTCCAGTCATGGTTGGTTGCTTGACTCCGAATGTATGTGTGGACAGGGAATTGCACATTTGTGTGTGTGTGTATTAATGGGAGCCAGTATTTATGTCTACCGTGTGAAATGTTAGTGCCATCTGGTGGTCACTTTTGCATCACTGCAGAAAGGTGAAGAGACTGTTTTTTTAGTTTAGTCTTAAGTGACTGATTAGTTGAAGGACGTCCCTGCAACACTTTGATCACAAGCGTTTGGTGTCACACATATAGTACGCACACAAAAACACATCAGTCTGAATTATTCACCACTGTCGACTGACTCTCTGTCTCAAGTTCCACAGCTGGATAATTACACATATAAATCATAGCTGACACTCGCTCTGCCGATGTTTGTGTATGAGAGGGGAAAACAGAGTGTCTGCGTGTTTGTGTATGCGTATGACTGCGTTCATTTGTCCAATAGCGTTATCTGTGTGCATGTTTGTGCTTGTACATCATTGTCTTTGTGGTTATTCGCTAAGGTACGACAGCGAGGGCCGTGTGACCAACATCACCCTCCCCACTGGAGAGGTAAATGGTTTCCACAGCAACCTGGAGCGCTGGTCTCGAGTTGAGGTTGAGGCGTCAAACCGTGAAAACTTCGTCACCAGCACCAACTTGTCTGCAAGCGACACCATCTACACGTTCAGACAAGGTACAACATCATGGCACGTTGAGTATGTGTTGGTGTTTATTCCTCACAGGTCAGGAGGAACATTCATAAAATGTTACAAGATAATGGAGTTTCCGGCCTGACCACAGTGCATCTACTGCCATCTAGGTTACCACAAATGCACCGGTTTATGACTCATCTGAGGGGGACTAAAGCAAAGGCAGCATACACAGATGTATAGCGGGGGCAGACTGTGAGGTCACAGTGATATTTAAACATTTATGACTGGCAAACTGCAATAACATGGCTGTTATTCTGGTCAGGTCAGACACACTGACCTGTGTTTCTACTCCTTCGTCGGCTACACTGCATGTGTGTGCAGGAGATTCACAGCTTTCAAAATGGATTTATCTCTTTCTATGAATAATTCATAATGGATTCGATATGACCTCTTTACATACCCAGGTATAGAGGACAGTTAAAAAAAAGTGCTATTTTGTTTTATTTACAAAAAAGAGGCAGATCCGACTGACGTGTGAAATATCTCAAAGACCACAGGGGGGAAAATGGAAAAGAGGGCAGAGACGAGACGAGGAGAAAATGAGTGTGGAGTGAAGAAGCCGCTCATGGGAGCAGTTTCTTCTCATGTCATCCCTTTAATTGCTTTCTAGCAGTTGTCACAATGACAGGACTGCAGGGAGAGAAAAGCTGCTTCAACACCCACAAACACATCTGAACAGGCGCAGGCATACATGCTGTGCTATAGCATGACTGAGCTGCCAGGGAAAAGTTGGAATGACCCCTTATTTTAGAGTGCACCCACTGTCCTTTACTTCTTCCACCACCCACAAGGTCTGCGTCTTTTCCTTCCTCGGAGGCAAACTATAACCATATGAAAGGAGAGAGCTTTTATAGTGGTAGGGGGAATAGAAGTTACAAGCTAGTTTATTACATATGTTAAATTTCATGATTAAAATATAGTTTTATGATCATTTTTGCTTTTTTTTATTAACTGTGTTTTAGAAATGGTAAAAGCATCAGACAAAATGATTGGCATGCGAACATTCTCTGTAAAATCTTACTCAGAGCAAAGTAAAAATGAAAGAGCAGTTTCTGATACACCTTTGCAATGTGTGAAAAACTGCCATGGCCAAACACCCTCCCTGAGACCCCTTTTTGTTTTCTTTCTTTCTCCTTTCTCTTTCTCTTATTATCACTCTGTCACTAACTGTCCATCTGCCTCTCCCTTTCAATAGACTACAGTTTTCTAAAGATACAATAGCAGCTACAGTACAGCGCTAATGTTGTAGAGAGCATTTAAAACCACTCAGCGCCGAGAATTTAGCAATTAATTCAAACAAAACACAAATACGAAAAGCCAGACTTGAATTGATTGCATTCATGTAGTCTGCTGCTGTATCTCATTGATTTTTCTCAAGACTGCTTTGACTAATGTTTTTTCACACTTTTTTTTTCATCTGTTGCTGCACATTCGCATCTTTGTGCAACGGTGTGGTTTTGTACGCCTCTGTGCTTGTGTGCATCTCTCTAAATGTGTGACTGTGTGACCCACCGGTACAACCCCCTCTTCCAAAGACCACGCTCAGAGCTCATACAGAGTCAGCGCAGACGGCTCGTTCCTTGTGTCGCTGGCAAGCGGGATGGAGCTGTCACTCAGCACAGAGCCCCTCCTTCCAGGAGGTGTCGGGGGAGGACTGAGTCCCACGGCCAGCCGTTGTAACATCAGCCTGCCTGGAGACCACGCCCCCAGCCTGATCGAGTGGAGGCAGAGGAAGGAGCAGAGCAAGACTAACTACAGCACTTATGAACGCAGGCTCAGGGTAAAACACTGAATCACCAAATTGTTCTATACCTAACTGAGGTTATGTTAAAAAAAAACAAAAATGTCTTCCAAAGTCAGTGCTGCATGAAGACAAAATGCATTAGCAACTAAATACACTGCTGTAACTGGTAAACATCACCACTAAATGCCACACACCAGCTAAATGCCATGGAAACCTGTGTGATAGTTCAAATTACATCACCTCAACCACATCTAAGAAATACGCTAAGCTAACCAAATGTGCAATCTGACCTAGACTCCCTCGGAAAGTCACATCTAAGTGCAGTCTGTTTATGGATCTTGCATTTGTTTTGAGTCAGTTGAGCTGTTTGGACAGTGGTAAAGTTTGGTGTTACACAACATGTTCAATGTTTTGACTGATGAACAACGTCACTGGGAGCAAAGTGAGAGGTCAAATGACTCCAGACTCAGCTGTACTTTTCACAAATCACACGCCAACCCCCCTTTTTTCTTTTTCCTTGGCACAAAAAGTACACAAACAGAATATTTTTAATGAAACGGAAAAGGACATTTTATCTGATGTGCACGAATTAATTAGCAATCCCCAGGACTCGGATCTTCACTTATTCACAACGCACTTTACTGTTGATGTGCAGGCCCAGTTAGCTTTTATCTAAGCTCATGAAATCTGCTCGTCTCAGACATGCCGTATTCATATGTCTCTGGTCTTATTTAAATTTGCTGATTATGAGAGCAATAACTGAATTTAAGTTTTATTTTGTTCTCTCCTCAGCTGATATTTCACTGCTTTTCTTTACAGGCCCATAACCGGAATCTGCTATCCATAGACTTTGATCAGAGCACCAGAGTAGGGAAGATCTATGATGACCACAGGAAGTTCACCCTCCATATCCAGTATGATTCACTGGGCCGGCCAGTGGTCTGGTCTCCCAGCAGCAAATACACCGAAGTAAACATCAGTTATTCTGGCGGAGGATTGCTGTCAGCCATCTACCGTGGAGAATGGTCTGAACGGCTGGAGTACGAGAACGACAGGGTGGTGTCCAGAGCCTGGGTCAATGGCAAGATCTGGAGCTACACATACGCAGACAGAGTAAGATGTGTACTTTTACAGAGCATGTTCGGAATGATGTGATAGACAGTATCTCTATGTATTGTGCTGAGATTTGTGTGATGGCTTGTTTTTGTCTTTGCCGTTTCAGAAATCTAACACATCTGCTCTTCCTCTGTAAACTGATTTCAAGGTTAACGCAGCTGCCGGAAATCAAAACTAGCGCTAAAAGTATAAAAAGGGCTGTGGTTACATGGTATGAGAGCAACAAATTTGGAGGGGGAGGGGTTAAATCATTTACAGTAGAGTACTACAAAGGTGTTAAATGTGTTTTTTATCCCTTTAAGGCAGTTATTGGTTTCTATTCACTTTACTTAATTATAAAAATTGATGTGCAGTGAGTGAAGATTATGGCTGCTTTACTTAGTTTCAAAGTTAAATTTTTTGTGCGGTCTTTTCAAAAATTAATCTACACTTACAGCTGCTTGACTACACAACAGTACCACAGCGTTGAAAGCAGCAAATGCAGACAAAACTCAAACATGTTTCAAAGCTCTTCACACAGTTAGTGAAAACAAAAAGAAACCAGTGGTTTCCTGAAAGGGGGTGTTAGAGTAAACTCTTAGCATTCTTTGAAAAATGGATAGACATCATGTAGAGTTCATGTAAAGTAATTAAATGAAATAAAATATGCAAAGAGGTGTGCTCCTTTAAGTGTGTGACAAAGCTGAAATCTACCAGCAGCTTTCATTTCCGTCCTCGAAATTAATTAAAATATTTAATGAAACCATATTTGGTCAGAAATAATTTTAGTTTCAGCTTTTGGTCAAAGACAAAATTAGAGTGTAAATGAGCTTTTATTACTGAACCATCCAGACATTAATTATATCTGCATGTATTATTAATACATTAATATTATACCTTTGAGTTAAATAGAAAAGTATTTTTACACAATATTGTTTTACTGCAGTTCAGACAGTTTAGATTGCTGCAAGTCTGCAGACTTTAGTTTGCCAGTTTGCCTGAAATTAAACAGTAAACAGACTTTTTCTTCTCTTTTTCTGAAAAACTCAGAGCTCCGGTTATGGTGATTTTTTTTTTTTTTCCTCTACCTAAGTTTTAAGAATGAAATAGCCTTCACTTATTATCTGAAAAATCAATGGTCCTCAAGCAAAAACCAAGGTTACATCTGAAGTGCAGATGATTTGGTAATGCAAGTTTTCACCAAATGACATTGAAATAAAAAATACACCAGACAGAGAAAGAAAAAGCTCCTCACACAAAAGAGCTCCTGTATTATAACTCTGAATGCATCTGTCTGTCTCCTGCAGTCTATTATGCTGCTGCTGCATAGCCAGCGGCGCTACGTCTTTGAATACGACCAAACCGACCGTCTGGTTGCCGTGACGATGCCCAGCATGGTGAAGCACACCCTGCAGTCGCTCCTGTCCATTGGTTACTACAGGAACATATACACTCCTCCTGACAGCCAGTCCTCCTTCATGCAGGACTACACCCTGGACGGGCGGCTGCTGAGGACGCAGTACTTGGGAACAGGACGCAGTGTCATCTATAGGTGCGACACAGACGACAGAAATATTATTGCCTCTTTGTTCCATCAGTTCATTCGGGAAAGGCAATGCAGTGTGAAAGAGGTGACATTGGCGACGCCGCCGGTTTGATTTTGATGAAACTTGGAGGCATCATGCACCTTGGCACTCTAGTCAGTCATATGAAAACACACCCCTGATTGGCCTGATGAAGGTGCTTTAATTAAAGGCTAATCTCAGAAATTTAAAAGCCCTATTACAGCTTTAAATCTAGCTTACTCAAAACGTGCCACACACACATGCATACCAGGCTCTCCTTACAAATTACACTGATTGGCCTAATGGGAAGACTGATTAAAGGTCAAATTTTTTATCATCATACAATGTCAAACACCACTGATCTGATTTTGATGAAAGTTGAAGGACTGATTCGGGCAGTGTTCTGGCATTTAACATTTTTAATACTCATTGGCTCGATGGGGACACTACACTATAATAAACGGCACCATTTTCAAGATTTGAAAGGCCATAACTGCCAAAGCAGCCGGTCTGATTTGATGAAGTGTTGCATGATGATGCAACTTGTTCCTTAATGGCCAAAGGGGATATTTGTATTATTCATGAGGTATAGCATATTTACTTAAATTAAAGTTCAGATGTTTTTCTGTATATTTTTTTAAAATTTAAATGCCACACTTCTGACACAACTTACTAAATCATCACCTACTCTATAAATTATTTTTTTCTGTATTTTGTTCTGTTTTCTAAGGTATACAGCGGCAGCGCGGCTCTCAGAAGTGGTTTATGACTCCACCCTGGTGACCTTCACTTATGACGACGCCTCTGGCACCGTCAAGACCATTCATCTCACCCATAACGGCTTCATAAGCTCCATACGATACAGGCAGACAGGTACATATACGCATGCACATACGTGCCAAACAATCTGACAGCTACAAATTTAAAGTAATCATTTTTAAATGAGGGATTCAAAAAGCTCTATGTGAGCAAAAAGTGGTCTTGTCTGTGCATCTCAAAGCATGACTACTGTGACTTGAGCCAGATTTCGTTTGGTATTATCAAGCTCTGTAGTCTTACTTTGACTCAGCCGTGATGCTATTTCATCTGAGAGAGAGGTGGCCACAGTTAGAAGTACGAATAGGACCGAGCATGTATGAGTGGAAGAGACTGTGGTCTACCACAGCTGTAAATACGAGACCACCCCCTGGGCCTTGAGCTGCGCTATGTCTTCCCCACCTCCGCAACCAGACTGTCTGATCAAAGTTAGCAACTGAACATGAAAATATAAGCAAATATGTGGTGTGTTATCTGTGGATATACTACACTGGTGTCACCCGCCTGCATATGAACATTTATCTGTGTTCTTCACAACTGCATGGGACAGGAAATCACCAAATCTTACCTGAGGCTGTCAATTAAAACCATAATAACATGACAAGTGTTTCACTTCTGATTTGGGAAATTATAAAGACATTGCACTTAATAAATTGCAGTATTACCCAGTAAGTGCAAGACCATCAATGGGCCCCTTTAGCTGTGGCAGCAGATATTGTTT
>JAQFJA010000026.1:5800057-5810368 GCA_029874485.1 Naso brachycentron | reverse complement strand
GAAGGGAAAAAGAAATATGACAGCTGAGGCTCAGTGAGTGGGTGGTGAGTGCAGAAGGGGCAGGACCTGGAGTTGGCTGTGCTGTTCTCTACAGCTTGTCTCCTCTCATTAGGAAATGCCAATCAGACTACATGTGAACTACTTCCAAGCCTTTCTCCCCCCCCCTAAAAAAAAAAAAGTTATAAAAAGAAGTAAAGAAGTTTGTTCTTTTTTTTGTTGTTGTTTTTAATCTAGCTACCACTAATCCACCTCCCCGTCCGTCTGCCTATCCCCCCACTTGCCTCCCTCCCACCGTCACTCCACCATCTGCCCACCATTAATTGTTTGTGTTTCTCTCCTGGGCTGTGGATGACAGAGCCACACAATGCATATGTTCTGACTGCAAGCAGGTGATATACGTTCCCGAGTAGCACTCTGCTGATCGGCTGTGATGCACCTTCCCTTCTAAACCATATGCTCTGTGAGATACTGTCCAACCTCATCTCGGTGCTGAAAGGATGGAGGGTCCGGTTGCTAGGAGACCGCCGCACTGAAGAATTGTCTGGGTTGAATGGATGCTCTCTCTCTCTCTCTCTCCTTCTCCTTCCCTCGCTAATTTTTTTTTCATGAGTAGCTAGTAATCAATCAATCAATCAGATGAGTGACAGATTTTTCTCCCCTCTGTAGCAGTCAGCATTCTCTCCATGGAAATCTCTACTTCAATATGTCAAATTGAATTTTTCTTCCATATTACATGTCAGGCAGAGGCTCGGGTGTGTGCGGCATGGCATGTGTGACCTCATTTAAAAAGTTTATTTCAACCAATATCATTTATTTTCTTTGCTATTCACACAACCAAATTGCGTTAAGAAAACAAAGCACAATATCTGTTGTCAACTTGGGTATGCAGTAATGGATATTAATGTTTCAGCAGTTGAATATTTTACATCACATCCCTGAAAGTTATGAGGCACTTTCTGAGCAGCATGTGCAGAAAAAAAAAAAGAGAGAGTTGAAGGAAACCGAGATCTGAGTCACTGCTGCTAACTTAAATGACTTGGATTTAACAGGAGCTGGTTAATTGGAACAAAATGACATTTACTTCAAATGCAGCGTGCAACATGTAACAGAAGGCAGTAGGCAGTATTTTTGTTTATAATTAGGTCAACATTGAGCTTAGGGTTTGCCCCTAACTGAGTGTTTGCCGCTGCTCCTTCTTGTTCCTGTTTTTCTGTCCCTTAGTGGCATGCGGCGGCCGCTGCTGGAGGTAAGCGTTTGGGCTGCTGTGTGTCGGTGACAGGCTATTACTGGGCGTCTGCGCCTCTGTGTGTGTTTGTGCCCGTCTCTGAGCGGTGACAGGGTACAGCAGAGGCATTGCAATTCCTTGTCCAGGCTTCTGGAAAGCTGCTATCAAGTTCCTGATTTGCCGGAAATATCGTTTCTGAACACCAGGAGTGGTCTGAAACACAAGAAATTAACAGGAAAAAAAATCTGAGGGAATTTCAGCTTCTCCGTCTCCACATCAAACCTCAGGGGGAAATGAAGAGGACAGGACAGCACAGGCCTGAAATGAGCTCTCGCAAATTCACCTCATAAACGACATCAGAAATGTTAAAAGTAGAGGCAGAAACACAGTTTACAGAGCATTATGCAAAGGGATGGGCTGGGAGTCACGTCAATTATATTTTTATGTATCAGAGCTTGTATTAAAGAAAATAAAAGGGAGCACAATAAATAAGATGCAAAAGAAATTCACCCTAGAATTGCTGTAAAAACAACTGTAAAGGATGGAGAATATGCTCAGGGCTTTAGAAGCTAAATTGAGAAAAGTCTGTTTCTGAAAGCATTCACCCCTGTGGGCTCTTTTTTATGTTTTGTTAGTCAACAAAAAAGCATTTATTTTAGGATTTATGTGACATCTAAGGTGCTTAAAGTGTTATCTCAACAGCTTTACCCAGCACCGAATAAAAGGAAAATAACACAAAGATCAGTTTTTGAAATAATCTGAGGCCTATATCAACATCTTTCAGCATAAGCAAAATCCAACTGAATCAAGGATTTCTAATGAAGTTAAGCCTTTTTTATTTAACTTTTTCAGTAAATTTTCCACTTTGCATACAGCTATTAGTTTAACATTTAATATATCTGCAGCATAAACCCTTTCAAAGTGTTACAATTTTGCCAAGTAAGGACTTTCTTTTAAAGAAACATTATTTGTTTTCATTCTAAGCAATCAATCACACTCTTAGAAACGGTGAAAAACTTGTTCTGTAAATGCATTTTGAAATCATTTAATCAAACACAGAGAACGCTTTCCACAGCGAGGCACTTTGGATGTTTCTGTCTCTGGCCACAAGTGTTACCTCTGTTCCTCGGAATATTTCATTAAAGTGATTGATATTGCACATGAATAATGCAAAATGTTTTGAGCTTGTAGTGAAATTCCTGTGATTCAAGGCACCCCCCCTTCCCCATCCGTTCGCTTGACGCTGTCAGTAAAAATGAGCGAGGGTAAAATGTAGTAACAACATCATCTAGCTTAGTTGTCAGAGTGAGACACAGCCTTCAGATGTCTCTATCCATTCACATCTCTGGGTGTTTTCCAACCCTCAGTGCTCAATTACATTTCCCATCAGAAATGCTGTCAAATGCAATTCTACGTTTCCCATCTCTGGAGTATATGCTGATGCTCTGGCGTCTTACGTTTGAGTTGGGGGGTGAAGGGGAAGGGAGAGGGGGGTGACTATCTCACAGGGTGTTTTTTTTTTTTGCTAAAGGAAAAGAAATGCACCCATTTCTCAGTGCTGTCACTCCTGGAAAAACCCATGTTTGCCTCAGATTCACAGCTTGCTGAACTAGGCTGGCACCAAAACAACCTCCAGAACTTATAAACAGCAACCAAAGCGAGGCAGCTGCTTCACTGGTTCTGTGGAGTTTGAGGATGAGGAAAGATTTAGCACAAGAGAGGAGAAAAAAAGAAAATGTCTTACTTCTGCAGCCCATGAACCTGCGTCATCTCGGTGAAGCCTGTAAGTGTAGACGTATCCATTGCTCCTGCACACACGCATACAAAAACAACATTGACCCTTTGTTCATCTTTTAGTCTGATGAAATAAGTTTTTGCCCTTACTGTCACTGTTATTGCTCCAGTGAGACACACATTTAACGCTTTATAACAGGCCACCACATTTTTCATGAACACTTAGTTTTGTTTATGCCTTTGTGCTTTTATTTTCTAAATGTGAGGAGATCAATAAGCTCTCTTACAGGAGAAAATAAGGTTATGTGTTGATGCGATTACCGAGGTTTCACAGAAGCAGGACAGAGAGAGATATTGCACAATCTGGGTTCATACTCACAGCACACACAGGCAGTACACGCCAGGCACAGAGTCACTGTTGCGGACTAGGTAGCACCCATCCCGCCCGTCCTGGCCCAGCCGCCTCTCCCCCTCCTCTTTGCCGATGGGTCCGTGGTAGACAGGCAGGTTTTCCATCACGGATCTTCTCCCGATCTTGTTTTTGTTCTGCTCCCAAGTGCCAGTTCTCCCTTGTCTTCTTGCTTTCTCTCTCACCTTCAACTTTTCACTTTTGGTTCTCACTGTGTGTGCTCTAGACAGGGAACACAGTGAAGGTAGCTGTCCAGCCTCTCTTCTGATATTTGTTTCTTGCTGTTTCAAATGTTTGTTAGGGAGCTTGAGCTTGGCAAGCCAGCGTTCTGATTTTCCGCTCTCTAACCCAGACTGATAGCAGCCCCGCTAACCTCTAACCTTTATGATTCTCGGTGCTTGTTGCTCAGCCTCTTTAGTCGCTGTAAGGTACACGCATGTGCACACACACAAGAAAATGTGGTGTATCTCTCAGGAAATGATTGTATTTTTCGACAGGAAATAACTTCAAAGATTCTAACTGAACATTTCCACAACAATAGAAAGCACAGGAGAGGAATAAAAAAGGCAATATTGCCTCTTTCAAACAGAAAAAACATATATTGTGCTTATGCAGTGACTTGCACTGTTTCCATCTCAATTATCTAGAGGCCTCCCTTTGTTTTCTTATTAGCAGAAGTTTGCTTACATTGCCTGTTTCCACTGCAGTTTCCATGAATTTTGATGTACAGATTACTGCGCAAAAAAATAAGAGTGGAAGAAGTAATCAGATCCTCCGCCTACAGTAAGTAAAAGCTGCCCACCGATGAAATATGATTGCGCATTTAAAACAACCTCTGAACTTTTACTCAAGTTTTATCAACAAAATGCAGCTTAAAGTATCAAAAACGGAAGTACACATTCTGCAGAAAAATGTCTCCTTTGATTGATATATTATTATTTATGACATTTTTAGATTGTTAATGATGTGTGCAAACAATTTTACTCATGCATACAATTGTTTAGTTTATGTTTATATATATATGTGTGTGTGTGTGTGTGTGTGTGTGTGTGTGTGTGTTTTAGTGGTTTAAGTTTCAGAGTAGAAATAGGATGTACTCCATACTTAAGTACGGCACTTGATTAAGGTACTAAGTTACCTTTTAACAACTCTAAAAGTTTATTAAAAGATTCACATTACTTCTTATTTCTCTACTTAAACTCTACATTGAGGCCTATGTTTAAATAAAGGGATATGTCAGAGTGAGACATTTTATGGCAAGCAAGAGAAACATCTGTCAAGTGCTATTTAAGAGCACCTTATACGTCGGGGCTCACATTCATCTCACACGTCCACACTGCAGAACACATGTTCTCAGACTGATCTGTCTGCTATTAAACTGTGTCAAGGACACTCACACCTGCTCTGAGGAATCAGCTAATGAAGCTGAGTGCAGGAACATACTGCCGCGCTGCAAACAAACTCATCCCACAATCTGTCCTGTCAGTGGGAAAGTTCTGTTGTGTCAAACTAAGAATCTGGTGATTAAAATATTGAAGGTTTCAGTCAGCAGTGACGTGTCGTTCACATTTTACCAAGCTGATAGCTGAGCGTCTGGCATTTGACTCAGTCAAGTTGAAACTTTTATTACTCTGAGTTTTCATGTTCTTTATTCAAACTACAGTCATGACTACATGGAGTTAGACCATCAGGTGTTCCTGCAAAGGACTCTCAAGAAAGGCAAACCATATGATTGTACCACTCACTACAGTCATTTAGCTGGTGGCTCTATTTAATACATAATTTGTTGAGGATTTTTGTTGTTATACATTCAGAACTGTAGCTTACATGAGTCATCCGTCTGTGTCAGAGCCATCTTTCCCTCGGCTCAGAAAGATCATGAGCGGTGGGACTTTGGGGCTCTGTCTGGGTAAGCAGCCAGTGGCAACTTATTCAGTGCTTCTGCAGCCCTTTAGTGCCATCCAGTGGCACACTTTGAAAGATTAATGAAGAGTGATCTACTGCTAGCAGCCTGAGGTAAGGAGTGGAAGCATCTGGAAGTTTTTCTTCATTTTGGTTGCCATATTAATCTGTAAAAGTATTCAGGCTATCTTGGTTATAAGTTGAAAAATATCAAAAAGCAATAACATTTTACCATTATGCAGAAACAACAGTGTTTCAAGTATTATTCACTGAACCTTCTTGTGTTTGATAATCTCACAAACTTCACCAGTGTAAAAAAATAAATAAATAAAAAAAATCATAGCCTTTTCATTGACTTTCAGCCCACAGACATGTAGGCCAGGGTCAGTGCAGAATGCAGAGGATCTATACTGGACACAAATAGCGGACAGAAATACATCATTGATTAGCTAGCAGCTCCCTCAACCAACTCAACTGGCTGGACTGGAATGTATCATAAGGACATTAGTATGAGATTATGATATCTGGCCTTGATATGTACAGAATCCATAAGAGGCATTCTGGAGAGGGGTGGGGAATAGGGGGGAGACTGAACATCCATCTGCCAGGCCGACAATAATCCCAGCACTGCGTCCCACGTGGGAGAAGCTCACAGTCGCAGCTGTTGGAGGATAAAATTTGAAAAAGGAGAGTAAAAATTGTAAACGGAATCCATTTCACAAAATCAGTCTTTGGGTGGAATTGGACTAAAATTATACAGAATGTCTCCTATTGCAAAAAGAACAGTAGACATTATTTTGGATAAATTTATCAAATCAGAAAAGCATTTTAGGGGAATATTGTTGGCTTTATTCTTGTTTAGTAAAAAAAAAAAAAAAAAAAGCTAATTTTCATTTTCTTAAAATGTCTTAACAGAATAATGCATCACAAATGGTACAAGTTACACAATTAAACATAAAACATCTTCGTCCAAACAAGAACAGTAAAAGTAACATTATGACTTTTTCAAAATTATCATAATAGATCTGTTTTTCACTGACTGGCCTGTTCAGTCCTAAAAAGCTGAAATGATGTCAAAATGGAGTTAGCATAGGCTACTATGACATTTGTCTTTTTATCATACAGAATATTATTATCACATAGAAATGTAAAATTTTAATGAAAATATAGCATAGTATTAAAGCTAGCAGACGAGATAGCCCAGTTGGCCTTGGCTAAAGCTGAATGTACCAAGGCTACTTTTGTCCTTATGACACTATTAAAAAATGTATCACTGAAAAATTAATTCTACAACATCCACAGCAGAACCTAAATTCAGCCATGATGAAAGGCAAAAAAGGGAGAAAAAAAGAAACAAGCAGCTAAAGTAGCTGCCCTGCCGAAATACTGCTAGCCTAGCTTAGCAGGGTAGTCACCGCTCACCACTGTTTAAGGCTTTCTCCTGTTACCTTAAAAGGACAAAAAGAAAAAAAAAGTTGATATCATTTGTTTACATAAAAGTGACATAACACTTTTTACATTACTATGGTGAACAGCGGTGAAACAGTTGCATTTTTACATAACCAGCATTTTTGGAACATCATCATCATTCATTTGGAGTTCACTCTCTTCATCTCTGGTCTGTACTAACTAATGACAGAGACGACCGTCTCGTTACCTGCAAGCTAGTCGTTAATTGTGCCTGTGGTGTTTGGTGCTAAGCCGGTGGCTTATAGTGGGTTTTTAGAGTTTTTTCACTGCAAATACTTGCCAGTAGCAGCATTTAAGGCATTACATTTAACATTTATCTGTTTGTTGCACAGTTTGGCTAACAAGCCTTAAAACCTTTCTCTCAGTGCCATCTTTTCTTTCATAACATTTTTCAGCGTGGGTCAATACTGAGCTCTGCTTGAACTTGACTCATTCCGTTCTAGTGAGAGCTCCGTCTTACACAACTATGCTTATTGGAGTTCAGCAGTCACATGATGTCACTATTACTCTTTCGGGTGTGGAGCCAGTAAAAAGAGAGGAAAGTCTCTCTGGAGGCTGGCTAAGCAGGACCAGAGGGCTCTACAATCGCCAGGTCTTTCAGGTCACTGAGTTTTCGAGAGAAAGAACTCAGCCTGGTGCTGAAGGAGCCCCTCTTCTGGCTGTGATCTTCCCCACGGGCCTTCAAACAAGCATATAAGCCCTTGCAAAGGCCACCAAGACGGCCTCTGAAATGGTTTCCAATGAAGCAGTAGAGCACTGGGTTGATGGCTGAGTTGGAGAAACCCAAGCAGAGGGTGAGAGGGGTGAGGTTGTGGATAGTCCAGTTTACCCAGCAGCTGTTTAACCAGCCCTTGCTCTTTAGAAAGTCCAAGAAGGTCACACAGTGAAAGGGAAACCAACAGAGAAAGAAGGCCATGACCACAGCAGCTACTGTCCACAATACCCGCTCCAGCCCCCTGCCCTCCAGGGGTCTACCTGCGCCCGAGCTGGGGCTCACGCATGGGGTCGGAGGCCTCTCTGGTTTGCCACAGCTCTCCTGGGATTTAAAAGAGGCTGTTATGTGGGGGTGGGATGGATTCTGCCTTCTCATCAACATTGTATCAGTCATCAAATGTCTACCGATAGCACAGTAGCAACAAGAGATGATGAGCAGAGGCAACAGGAAGGCCAGGACAATCTTCATCCAGGTCAGGGTCATATACCAATTGTTATCAGGATAGAAAATCACACAGGCCTCCACACCAAGACCCTCGAGATGGTAAGTGTCCCTCAGATACAAGGTGGGGGCTGAGCAAGCACATGCCAGGAGCCACACCAGGATGCATGTGAACCGGGCACGTTTGGGGTTACGAGAACTCTGTGAGCGGAGCGGACGCACGATGGCCAGGTAGCGATCTATGCTCATGCTCGTGATGAAGAAGATAGACGCATAGAGGTTGAGGTTGTGGAGCACTCCGCAGATTTTGCAGGCAACCCTGCCAAAAGGCCAGCTGTAGCCTTTGGAGTAATAAACAGCCCACAGTGGCAGAGACAGCAGGAACAGCAGGTCAGACACACACAGGTTCAGCATAAAAGTGTTTGCTATAGTCCTTCTGGAGGCACTGGAATGGGCCAACACACACACTGCCAGTGCATTGGCTATGGTTCCCAGCACACAGATAACACTGTATATGGTTGGGATGACTGTTGTCATTTGGACAGGAGTCCAGTCAGTGCAGGGGGGAGCAGAAGGGACCACAGAGGTGTTCAGATAGATTTCTACTGATGTAAAGGGGGAGGAGGTAAAGTTGAGGGTGAGGTCTTTTGGGATATCCATGATGGAAGTGGACGAACAGAAACGTCACACAACTTGACTTCTCTCCTTTGAGTTGTCCAAGGTCAGCTGAAAATAAGACAAAACAGGAGAGCATTAACAATTCAGCTGCCTTTTACGGACAAAGTTTCAACACCGCAATCTTTAGTCAGCTCCAGTGTTTATTAGCTGTCCTACCTGATAACTAATCACAGCAAAAATACATTACACCATTCTTCAAGTTAGGCAGTAATGAAACAGATATGAAGGGGTTTGTAATAATCCGGCTGCTTAATGGATTCTCTAGAAACATCTATTTTAAATTGCTGATTGAAACAAGTTTTTGAAACATTCATGATTTAGATGAAAAAATGTCAACTTCATTTTAGATTGAATAGTTTTAGCTGAGACTTAAAAGCAACTGAAACTGATCCAATTGCAGTCCAGTGAAGCAGGGAAATGCATTATTAATAACAACAAATAGAAAGGCAATCTGTAGTATATAGGAAATTACAATCCTCAAATAACTTTGTCTAATATAAAATATCTGGTAAGTCTGCTAGGACAATTGAATTAGTGAAACAAACTAGATGATGTATTATCAGATATAATTAAAAAAAATGAGATATGACCAAATCAAACCAGACTTAAAATATGATTTCTTCCACCAATTAAAAAGTTAATTTTACCTGGAGTGATTTAGTGTCCAGTCCAAGAAGTCAAGCAGTTTTCAATGCTTCCTTTGGCTAAAGTCCATGTCTTGATAATTGCTCCTCGACCCCTCTAACAGAAATCTGCACAGCCGAGAACCCCGTACCATGTCCTGCCTCTGTCTGTGTGTGTGTGTGGGTGTGAAGAAATCAGCCTGGAGGCTCTGAAAAACCAGATGAGGTTGGGGGTCTTATAGCCCCCAAGAGTCTCTTGACGATTGCACAACAGGGAAGTTGCTTACACGCCACACCTTCATCATTATGGAGGGGCTGGACTGTACCTGGACACCAGCCAGCCTGCAGAGAGACAAACTTGCTCTGTTTTCCATTCCATCCCCTCTTTTTTTCCACCCTCCCGGAGTCTCTACCCGAAAAGGCCAAAACTAAGATCAAGTCAAGATGTCTGTAAATGTAATAGCTGTGTCTCCAGTGACTGCAGACACAAAACCACGTGTCATACCTGGCCATAATGAATAGGACAGCAGTATGTTTCAGATGTCAAACTTAAAGCCCTAACTGTCCCCGCAGGGGCCTCTGACCCAACGAACAGAGCCTGTGTGTTAATTAGCAGAGCCTCGCACTTTGTGTCATATTCGTCCTGCCAGCGGTCAGATAAGCCATGGGAAATATTTACTCTGTCTTAGCGGAAGTCAAGCCAGCCACTGGGGCAGAAGGAGAAGGGGGAGGCACGGTGTGGAAGACGAATGAGGAGGAGGACGAGCAGATACTGCAGGGAGTGAACGAGGAGATGAGAAGGAGAGAAAGGGGAGGGAAAAGAGGAGAGAAAGCGGAGATTCCCTCCAGTGGTTTTTCATTAAAGCCTCCGGTGAAAGTTAATGAGGGATACGTACAAAGCTCTGAGACTGATTACATCACAGCTCCTTTGATCAACGGTGTGAGCATGCATCTCTCCCCGCGTGTGTGTTCATGTGTGTGTCTGCGCTTCAGTACTTGTGCAACTGGATATACTTAATCAAAGCTTGGCATGCATGCATCGACACTATGTGCTCGCCTCTGTTTACATGTGTGTTCAGATGTGTATGTGCACTCTGCTCCATTGAGTATCTAT
>JAQFJA010000026.1:5783763-5796167 GCA_029874485.1 Naso brachycentron | reverse complement strand
AGAAGAAGAACCAGCAGTGTCAGACTTGAAGTCATGGATCATCCAGGTGATCAAAGTTTATCTTGAGGGAAAAACAATTGTAACTCAATCCAACAAATGCAAGACATTTTACTCCAAACCACATCAACCTCAGTGTGGCAGTAAAGTAAAAATCAGGGAATCCTCTTGGTCATCTATCATCTGGGAACCATGAATTTCTGTGAATGTCTTTGTGCGAATGTAGATCTTAAAATAAGTAAAAAACTTTCGATGGCCTGACAAAAGGAAATGTCAGGGCATTGTCGAAGGCAGAGTGGTTAATCTTCTGTTAACCATGAATATCTAAGCCAAAGTTCATTGTAATCAATCCAATAGTTGTCAATATATTTCACTAAAAGAACAAAAATACGAACCTTTTAAGGCAAAAGGAAGATTACAGGTCACAAAAATCACAGGATTCATCCTCTGGGGACCATGAAATCCTGAACAAAAGTTTTTTGAATACCAAGAGAGTTAAGATATTTCTGTCTAGTAAAGTGGTTGACAGACTGACAGACTTTGAATCAGGGTCAGCCACATAGCCGACAGGGTAATTTCTTGCTATACACAGTAAATAAACTTGCGTTTTCTGCCGTTGCTCATCAAAGTTATAGTCAGTAGCATTTTCCTTAAAAACAAAATAAAGACTTAAATGGCAGTAATTCAGCTCAGTCATCACCTATGGGTCCTTAGTTGCGTGGTGACTGTCGGCAGAGCCCCTGCTCTCTGTTATGTTTCTGGGTGGGGAGTGGGTGCGTTTCCCCTAAGTAAAGACAAGGCAGGTGAGGTTGAACGTGGATAAAACACAGCAACTGGACGCAGTTCAGACCAGAGAAAATTGGGGATGCGGACTTAGCAGCAAGGAAAATGACATTTAGCCCTGGTAAGGCAAAATGGCATGTGGATAGAGCGCGTTCCTAAACCTCAGTTTGGCTTTCATTTGCTTTTGAGCACTAAAGAAGCTGGGGATGAAGGGTGACACAGTTTGCCTGCTTTCTGTTGGATACGTAGGTGCTAGAAAAACAGACAGTTAGGTTGTGCTAGCTTGCAAATTTTTCAACTTTGCCATTAAAACTAAAGTAAAATTCCTACATAGCTTGCTGCATACATACAAGCAGTACAGGATACAATACTTCTGGTGGCGGTGAGCCCGAGAGGCGGGACATGTTTGCCGCAACGAACAATGCTACTGACTCTACCTTTAAAACCTATTACATACTTTACAACCCCATAAACAATGATAAACATGGAAACTATATCACAGCTCTTTAGAGCCATCTGATCACTTCAGCAAGTATTTAAGTTCCTACCAAGTATGGCCAGGCCATTTGTGGTCATATAGGACGGGAAGCTCCAGACATGATTAATATATTGAAGATATTTTGAAAAGATTTGTTAATATGTAAGAGCAGCAGCATCTGACTAGGACATTTTGAAGGACATGGATTTGAGGAAAAATCTTTAGCTTGTATAATATATCTAACTTTACATTTTCAAAAGAGGTTACAATGTAGTATTCCTGGTGCTGAGCACACATTGCTTCCTGTGTAGAAGGATAGATGGTCTGATAATGTTTGGGGCAAACATAAATTGGAAACATGTTCTCTCATGAAATCTAAGACAGTGAAAAGCCTTATGTGAAGCAGAATTTTACAAAAAGTCAAATTCCACTGTATGCACGGTTCTGGTTATGATTAGCAACAGAGAGTTGAAAGCTGGCTTAACGGAATCCCCGAGGAGAAAAACTTTGTTTGATTTAAGTGTGATTAAAGATTAAATCCATCTCACGTTAAGCTGCTAATCATACGATGAATTAAGAGGTAATCTTTTTAGTAAAATGTCCTTCACGTGATAACTTTTTGGTTTGTCAGATTATTTTTAAGTTTTCGAAAGGCCTCTTTTTGTGTCAGATTTCATTTTGCAGAGTAACAAAACTGCTTGTTTGCAGAATAGTGTGATGTGTACTAAGATGTGTAGTTAAATGACAAGTTTCACAAGTGAAACTATTGTTTAGTGTCTTAGAAGTCTATATGTGTTGAGCAATTGTGCATGTGCGTGACAGTAAATAATTCTTTCTGACAAGAAAGCATTTTGGAGACGACAATAGTCATGAACTTGTGAAAAATAGATTTATTTTTGGTTCTGAACATCTGAAGACAGTTGTTGATGTAACAACATGAAACAACACAAGTCCATCTTGAAACCATCACCAGCACATTTGCAGTTTTCTGGACTTAACCATTGCAATGGGCTAAATTATAATAAATAAAAGCACCAAGCATTCATGGCGGTTAAAGCTGAAGCACAAAAACCAGTAATGGTTAAATGACATACAGAGAAGAAGTCACTACCTGCCATCGGTTAATTAGAAGACTTGTAAACAGCTGTGGGTGTTTCTTTTTCCAGTTTTCCGTTCTTCAATGAAAGCTGACAGTTCAGTGTCAAAGAGTTCACTGCATTGGTGCTACAATGCAAATGTACCTGGACAATTTCTGTGTAAAAATAGAAAACGTGGGCTGAAAAAATGAGAACGGAAATGTTTTGCTTGTTTGCATATTGGCTTATTTACCCTGAATAATGATATCAAGTGTTTGTTAATGTGAATGACATATGCGATGGCAGTGTGGGAATGAGGTTTCTCCTGCAGCTGCCTGAGGCATCTCAGCTGCGTGTGCTGTACAGGTCTTCATCCTCTGGGCTGGCTTGGCCGAAGTCCATTATAGAGGGGTCTGGCTTGAAACCAGAGCCACCTGGAGGCCAACAAGAGAAATGCAACAAGATCTCAGTCACAAACAGAAATATTACATGTTGAACCTAAAGGGAATATGCTCGCCCATTTACCCAGAAAGACGATAAATGCTTGATACAGATGAACTTCAATTACTAGACAAACTTAATTAGAACCAAACACAATAAAGAGTTGTTGAAAGAGTATTTCTCCTGATCCAGATAAGACAAGGATTTATTTGATTACCCATCATCAAATCTACATGAAATAAATAATATAAAATAATATTAAAATAATGTTTAAAATAAATAAATAAATAAAGATATGGAAATCTATATGAGCAGGTTGCTAAAGAAGCTAGTGAACGAATTAAACAGATTGACACATCTTTACTAACTCTTGCAATCTGGCGACATGTTGACTTCTGACATGAACCTGACCTTCAAAATAAAAGTCATCTCTACACAAACTAATGTGCTCTCAATAAAAGCACTTATGAAACATCTTTCAGAAAAATACAACAGTATGACATATGTTATGTGTACCTACACATTATAAGTTGTGCTTAAATGTGACAGTAAGCCATTCAGAGGTGTGTTAAATTAAAAAAAAACATCACAGTCCTTGAGTATTAAATCATAGTCTGTATATGAAAAGTAGAGGTCATTACAAATACATATTTTTTTCAATCTCAAAGCAGTTTAACTCTCATGACTCATTTCTTGTTCTCATGGAGTACTGATGAAGTAATATTGAGAAAAGCATAAAGTAAAGGAATTAGTTTTAGTCTTAATATTCATTTGCTAATTCCAAAGATTTAATGCATTTCCTCCTATACATATTCAGAGATGTATTTGATGCTTCCTTGTCTTGGGAGTACACATATAGATAACATCTGCTAGAAGGTACAACAGGAAATTTATTTTCCTTAGAGACAGAGGTTATTTGGAGCAAACAGACAGATTCTGTTATTATTTTTCCAATGCAGAACAGTGTATGTACAGTGTTAGGTAATATGGGACCCCTGCATCATAACGTTATCTCCCTGGTCAGCTTAAAGCCGGCCTGTCTAGACTGCTACAAACTATGGCTGCAATGACTTTAAGTTTTCAAACTGCATACATAATCAAATGTTGACTCTGGCAGCCTATATCAGATCCCTCTGGTTTTTTATTTGAGGGATATTATTCTTTACTATCTAACAGAGGAATCCCACAGGCTATGTTACAGGAAAAAACTTGTAGAACTTATTCACTCCTCAATCTGTCAAACTGCTGAATGTATGGACAGGTTATCCAAGGGGCAAGGGTGGTGTGTGACTGGCAGACAGATATGGCCGAAGAGGGTTACACTGTTTAAACACTGCCATTAAGTACTTGTGAACTTCAGACACTCATGTTAAGGAACGAAATTGAGTGTATTATTTGTTTATCACAGTGCTGTGTTTGTTTTTGCAACGAAAGACAAACACAAGGGGGCGGACTGGCCACTTTCTGTCCTTAATTACGGCCAATTTACTCATCATTTCTACACTATATCACTTGTGGAAGTCCTACACAGGCTGAGAAACTTAACAACGTCGGGTCTGAGTGATAAAATCATCCAGAGCCTGTTATGTTGCAAAGCTCTGTGTCAGTTAGCGTTAGCTAGTAGCATCAGGAGGAAGGAGGACTTTTCATTTTTCCATCATTAACTACTGTCGATTTAATCATCCTTTTTGCAAAGCATCAGTTGTGGAAGTCCCAGAAATGTTAGAAAACTTAACAATGCTGTGTCTGTGTTCATAAGATAATCCTGTGGTGTAAAAAGTCATGTTGTCAGAGCGCCACAGAAGTGGATTGAGTGCAGCAGGTGTTCACAGTACCTTTGCTGTGTTCTGCAGCAGGTTGCTGAGGTGATGGTGGTGTGAGTGTCGGGGTTGGCGTCTCCTCCACAGCGGTGACTTGCGGTGGGTCGGCTAACCCAGGTTGAGGAGCAGATTCAGACTCAGCTGAATCGGCAACTGGCACTGAGGAGAAGTCGGAATACAACACAGGGTCAGAAGCATGAACTGTAAGAACTACTGCGACCTCAAACTTATATTTTTAGTAGAATTAGAGTTTTGAAAGTTCTCATTTTGTCAGTTTAAGTGACATTTCACCGCAGCATTTTGTTTTGTATATCAATTACTCGCCCTTAGATGTCTTAATTTGAAGAACATCAAGCCATTTTTCCGTTTGCTTATCCTTATGCTTTTTCTAGTCAAATTAAAAGTGTTTAGGAAGCATTGAGCATACGGCGTGATAAAGACGACTTGGATTACACCACAGGTAGCTGCAGAGGTTTGGATGGATGTTTTTAGATAAGTTTTGATGCTTTCAAGAGTGAACCTCTATAGACTGCCAGCAAAAGGGAGCACATTTTTGAAATCGCCTGTTTAATGTGGAGGGATGCTGGAAGGAAAAAAAAAACAAAAAAACAAAAAAACACCAATTCATTCAAAACATCTAAGGGTGAGTAATATTGATGTATCAAATAGAATTCTGCAGTGAACTATCACTTTAAGTCAAAAAACACGTACAGCACTGGCGGGTCCAAAAAAGTAGCAACAAAGAAAAGAGAGGCACTAACAGATTTCACAGACAGACATGTACTGTATGATTTTAGTTTTAGTAGCTTTTACTCGAACTGTCTTTTATTTTCACAATTTTCTCAACTTAATAAGCTCTACTTTCAGTTTGACTGAATTCATGACTGTGCCCACAGTGCTTTTCCACAGAGACAGACTAAGTGCTGATGCACTTTAAACTCTTTGAGGCTGAACCTGACACCTTATGCACAATATCTGTGGTACCTATTGGCTCATCTGCAGCCTTTGGAGCAGATACTTCTTCAGAAGATGGAAGGGATTTTGATTCAGCCGACTCGGCTGGAGCAGTTTCCACTGGAGCAGCCTCTACTGGAGCGGCCTCCACTGGAGCGGTTTCCACTGGAGCGGCCTCCACTGGAGCAGCCTCCACTGGAGCAGTTTCCACTGGAGCGGTTTCCACTGGAGCGGTTTCCACTGGAGCAGCCTCCACTGGAGCGGCCTCCACTGGAGCAGTTTCCACGGGAGCGGTTTCCACTGGAGCGGTTTCCACTGGAGTAGTTTCCACTGGAGCAGCCTCCACTGGAGCAGCCTCTACTGGAGCAGCTTCCACTGCAGCAGCTTCCACTGAAGCAGCCTCTACTGGAGCGTCTTTCACTTCAGCACCCTCTACCACTTCTGGCTCTAATGTGGACTCGGTGTGGCTGGCTTTGGAGGAGACATCTTCTGCTGCTTGTTTTGGTTCTGAAGGCTCCTCACTTTCAACAGGCGCAGGTATTTCCTCAGAGGTTGTGGTGGGCTTTGACTCTGCTGACAATGAAGGTGCCACTGGATCTGGATGGGTGAGGGATTACAGAAAATCATCCGTCAGTCCTTGTGTGACTGAAGCAAAAGAGATAGAGACAGAGAAAGAAGCAGACAGAGATCAATGTCTCTCATACCTGTGTTGGTCTCTGCAGGGGTCGGGTTGGGGGATATCTCGGCAGGCATTACTGATGATGCCTCCTCAGTTACGACAGCAGCTACGGGCTCGTCAGAGGCAGGAACAAACTCAGCAGATTCCACCTCTGTCTCTGGCATTGTTGAGCTCTTGGCTGAGCTGGAGCTGGCCTCCGTAACAGCTGCAGACTCTGGATTTGGTACTGTATCCACCTAACAACACATGGCAGGGGGAAAGAAAAAAAAAAGAAAAGATTTATAACTGTTCAACCAAGACATATATTCAATTATGTAAAAATGATTATTATGACTTTCTCTGTTTAGTCAATCACACTAAAGCTGTGCTTGTCAGTGACAGAAACAACAGTATGAAAAACATTACTTTCACAATTATCTAAACATTTCAAATAAATTAGGTTAGATTCTTCACACTGATATGAGTGATAATTTCTTTAATCATTATTTTCCATTTTAAGGAATTAGCTGTCAGTATGGGATGGCACACAGTCACTTGAACAGGAATATAAGCTATAATTACTAGATCACAAAAATCTCCAAGCAACTACAAATGAAGCACAAACATCCCAGTATTAATAGCTCTGTAATCATTATAAAAAGGCAAACTGTTCAAACAGGAAACAGAATACAAATTATTGAGAGACAAGAGGGATTTCTGAGTAAGTAAAAAATGCAAATGGGGAAATTATTCAGCAGGAAGTTATTGACGTATGAGGTGAAACCATGTTTTGGTTTTAGTCACAAAGGTATTTTCTATCCAAAACTAGGTAGTTTCAGACATACATAATAATCCAGATAAATCTGTTCAGTAGCTCAGTATGACTGTTAACCTGTGGATGTGAAGCTGCAGTCTCTGTGGCAACAGGCTTGGGGCTGAGCAGTGAAGACACTGCAGCGCTGCTCCACTGCCCTGCAGCATACACCTTCTTACTTGTCACCTTAGGAGCAAACGAAAAAAGAAAAAAACAGTTTTAAACTCTGAAAATAATGAGGTTTGTAAGAGACATCAGCATCTGAAAAAAAAGTGTTACCTTTAACACAGCCACTGCTTGGGCTGGGTAGCACACTGTTGCTCCCGTAGTCATCAGACTCAGGGGGACAGCTAACCTCTTGAACCGAGAACCTACAATAAAGTTTGCGATGAAAAAGTTAACAAGTGTTTATATTTGAAATTAATTATTTCAATAACATTTATTTATGTTCAATGACTTCCCCACAGAAAGAGAGAAAAAAATCAAAGTCCTGAGAAAACAAACTGAAATTCAACATCACTTGGTCTTTATACTGATTTATATGTGTTTTAATGGTTTTACAGTACTGTGGACTCTGAGTAATGAATGTTGGTGAGAGCTTGTGACTTGTTCAAAATCAGGTTGTACCTTATTAATGTGCTTATAAGTACAACGGCATCAAAGTAATGTGTTATAAAAAATTTAAAGACTTGTATGCTAAATAAACAAGCTGTGTATTACTTATACAATAGTAACACACACACATTCAGAGTGGCATAACATTAAAAAGTCAAATATATAAAAACATAAAAAAATTTGTCATATTTGTTACATTACCACACAACTGCTACAGAGTCAGTGAGTTAGCTTAAATATGACTATATTCCCAAGGGCTCTTTGCATATTGACAGTTTAGATCTCCCACAGTAAAAGTTCTTATAAAACCATCTGTTATTTTCCTTTTTATGATGGCAGAAAGGGAGATATTAGATGTTTGCCACAGACGGAAAACAAAAGTAAACAAAGTTCTTGGATCATTAAAGATGTAATCTTGCACAGCCAGTCCGATCTCCACAGCACCATGTCAGTACTGGAGGAAGGTCTGGCTGCAACCATGATCATTCTGGTTTGTTTGTATTTCTCTGAACAAATCGCTGTTGTCTTGGGTGGTGCTAAGTCATGAATGCAGTGCTGGTGACCCTGCTATAAGTTAAAATACAATAAGCGGAAGAGGAGGAGAATATTCACTGAAATTATCGCTCCATTACTGGCTAATGACAAAAGTCTACATCCAGTGAGTCAAACTATCACAGATGTTTCTATATGCTGGGAGTCCAAAGTCAATACTCTTTCAGAATCTACTTGTGCATGTCTATGTATGTACAGTAGCACCCAGTATCATCATTGTTTACTTCAGTTTTGTTCAGGATATGGCTATTTGTGTTTTGATAATACTAGACACATATGCACTTGATCAATTGGAGTTTATTTACTTCAACAATAACAACTGTTGGAGAAACTAATATACTGACAATGGTGCTGTTGAAGTAACAACAAAACAACCGAAGCAGTATTATATAAGCAGTGCTATGGCTAACTGAGCAGTACATCATCTTGTTGCTTCATTTGTTTGTGTCTGCATTAAAAAAAAAAAAGGTTATATGATGTTTATGCTTAACTGTTGTGACATGACACTTTTGTTTCAAACACTTTTGTTAGATTGTGGTTTGTTTTTATGTACTACAATAATGAAATATTGCTGTATGGGCAAACAAATAGAACAACCAACAGATGATAAAATAATTGTTCCCAGCCGGCCTACAGTGTTTGTGATACAGTGTCTGGAGATTATGTTACCTTTTCGTGCCAAGAACATGCCAAGCAGGCCAGCCATGGTGATGGTGCCAAATCTGGGCAGAAACTCCGGGGGAGGGTCTTTCAAATAATAGAATACATCTGGGAAACACAGGAATAATCAACATGATTTTTTAAAAAAGTGATTTTCTCAGTTCTGAACTAATGTCTAACCGTCTGCTTTTTGGTAGTTTTTTTTTTTTTTGGGCTACACTGGCAGTAGCTAATGTAAGAGTGGTGACAAAAATGGCATTAAGAACAACAAAAGAACAAAAGTAACATTATGTGCAAGAGTACCACTAATGGACAGTTAGATGTAATAGTGTTATTATTACATATAGGTTGGGAATATTACGTATGCAGTACAAATGCAAAAGAGCGTGCTTTTTTTATAACGCAACTTACATTCTGTAGCATCAATACAGAGAGATGTAATAAGGCCATGTTCAGGTCAGCTTACATGCATGTTCTTATTTTTAGGCTTTCAGTACAAACTCATAAAATAAGGCAAGAGTTTGTTATTTACAGAAAAAAACAAACAAACAAACAAAAACAACTCTGAGGAGGTCAATACAGAAAGGCTCACATTTCGGCTTGAGTGCTTTTAAAGGAAGAGATGTAGAGCTCGAGTTTTCGGGAAAATTATGTTTTGTGTGAAACCTTTACATACACACTGTTGACTCACCCTGTCCTGTATGGTATAGATTAATACTTCCTCTTTTCAAAGAGAAACAGGCACCCTGCCGGGAACAAAGAAAAACCCTGAAATCAAATGCTAAAACAGGTCAGCAAGAACACAACAGATACATCTGAGTCAGTGTGAAGCGTTTCTCCCATATCAAACTGTCAAGTCTCTTGCAGCAAACCCTAACAGCTGCAGTGTTAACTCTGTGAACACTGTTTCCTGTTTGACTCCAGCTCTTTGCAAAAATGTACCTGCAGAGCACTTGCAGCACAAGCTCTGTAACCACAAGCAAGAGGAACAAAAATTATGGTTGGAAAATTAACATTGCAAGTGCAAGATAAGACATTTACCATGGTTTTTAGCTCATGTTCCATTCATGTGAAATGTATTTATATTCAAAGGGCTAGTACAGTTGAGGTTTAAAGTGTTGTGAGGAGAGGACGTGAAAGTGTGGGTTATTTCTGCAGAAGGTGATGTCTGTGAAGTGTTATTTGTTCAGATACTGCTGTAGATACACACCGCAAAATCTAAATACCTTCACAGCCTGGTAAAATGGCAGGAAGCCCTCTCTCGCTGTAGTTAGCCCATTTTGAATAGCTCCTGGACTCTCTGGAACAAACTGAGTCTGACCAGGCTGTGGCAGTGGGGTGTAGATGTTCAGCTGGGAACAAAGGCAGAGTGAGAACTCAGTTATGACGTGTAACTTACAAGTGAATGGCTCTGGCGTTTGGGGACAGCCATACCTTTTCTCGGGGCACCAGCCCATCTGTGGACTTTTCGCTCACAGTATACACACGGATGGAGGCTATGCTCAGCACCGTCGGGACGGCCACGATCACCACCTGGCACACAGCAAAGCGGAATGCAAACTTAAGTGTCACAGCAACAACGCAAAACATTACAGATGCCAGTCACTGGAAGACAGATTACTCATATGGAGGAAGAAAATGTTCACATATGTAAATGCAAAACCACAATTTAAATATTCTCTAGCAGTCACTGGCTTTTAAATTAACTATTTCATATCGGCCAGCATGCCGACATCTGCCGAAATAATAACCGAGTAAATAACAGGCTGCTGTTTCCTTGATTAAACGGCCAAGTTGACGCCATGTTTCACATGTTCCCTGTGGACAGACGTGATGTTTACTTACTTTGTCACTTGCGAAACAGGCCAAATTTGCCCTGGTTGTTGGCATTGTTATGACTGTCTCAGGGAGAGCATCAGCCAGTTTTAGGTAGGATGTATCTTACTCGTTTTGTGTAAAGCCACTGTCATAAATAAATATGACATGTTTAACATAAGTTCTAGTAAGTATTTTTCTTCTTTAGCAAAAAGAATGAATATTACATCATTTCAACCTTAGTATTTTGTGCCTGCATTTGCCGGCAGGCCCACACAGTAATAATAATAGTGTATGGAAATTCCACAACAGGAGAGACTTGATGATCTCTGCAACTAGGTGTGGGGAAAAAATAGATATTCATATCGTTATCTGTATTGATTATCAGCCAAATGAGTTGTAAAATAATGACATATCGGATATCTGCAAAAAAAATCCAGAATCGTGAATTCCTAGCAGTCATAATTTCACTTGAGTAAAAGTGCACGTGTCACAAAAAAAAATCAACATTTGTGTCACATGGTCATGCAGCTACATAATATATTTTTAAAACCGAAACACTGACACTTAAGCTGAACTTAAATGCTGCAGGCAGTCAGCTACAGATCACACAATACAATGGCATTGTGTAACGCTGTGTGTGTTGTGTACTGTTTCAAGAGTTAGCCGTATGTTTGGTATGTAAATATTCAGTGTTTAACAAACGGCACCCTTTAAATACATGTATTGTGTCAGTGAAGTTAAGGAGGGCTTCAAATGTGTATTTAAATACAGCGTAAATTCACACAACAGCCACAGAATGTAACGTTATGATTTAACGCTACAACATAATGTAAAACATGGCATAACATGACAATACATTTACTGAATAACTTTCAAACTGTCTCAAACTAGGCTAACGTTAGGTTAACAGTTAATTCAGCGTTAGTGCAAAATGTGTCCAAACACTCTACGGTAGGAATTAAAAAAGGTCATGATGTAACTTTAACAGCTGCTACACATTCTTTAGAGATAGTTAGCGTCGATGGTTACAGTAACATTACGGCTCAAACTGCTGTGAGCTAACGTTAACGTAGCAAACGCTGTATAGTTAGCATCATTCATTCAGCGAGGCTAACACAGCGACGTCAGACGTAGTTAGCAAAGATATTTTCATGCAGCGTCGCGTGAAATGCCTGGAAAGTGACAGTCAGCTCAAGTTTGCATTAACAGCTCCGGGACAGTAGAAGTTAAGACTCAACTCGTGCATTCACTGAAAATATACACATAGAACGTAATAAACTTTGCCGTAGTGGAAATGTCAAGCATTCACCTTGGCCGCCATGACAGCGCTCCTCCTTCTTCCTTGAGCTCTGAGCCGCAGCTTCGAGTGGTTGAAACCGCGGTCAGCTGCTGCCACCTAGTGGACTTAACATTGACCTGCAGCAGTCTGGCTTTATGATGATCTCATTCAGCAGGTATGTTACACAGTGTTCTCGAGCTCACAGTATTAGAACTGACGGCTGTTTGGTCGATTTGCGTACATCTCATTAAAACGTTAATATTACTGAAGTTTCTCATATAAAACGGTTGTTTATTGCAGATTTGATCAGGAACTTTCACATCTGTAGTACATTAACAAAGGCAAATCTGGTACTATTGCAGAACTTTCTGGCCATGATTTGTTGTGGAGGATCTCTGTGTCAAGATCTAGTTTTAATTGCTTTATTATTTTTAGTTTATGTTACTCCCCTAACCCCTA
>JAQFJA010000026.1:5755509-5778182 GCA_029874485.1 Naso brachycentron | reverse complement strand
AAGTGTTGCCCAGAAAAAAAAAAGTCTATCAATCAACTGGTTGATTGATAGGCATAGATAGAAAATTAATCTTTAACCATTTCGATAATGGATTTATTGTTTTTTCAGCAAAAAGAGCGAAAATACGCAGGTCAAAGCTTCCAAAATGTGAATATTTGCCAGGTGTCTTTGTCTCATAAACTGAATATTTGGGGATTTTGGACTCTCGGTGGAAAAAACAAACAAAATAAGGGGGTCAGTTAGGGCTGGGTCCAAAGGTTTATTGATAAATTTAGAAACAAATCAGAAGACTAATTGAAAATGAAAATAATCATGTGTGCTGCCATTGTTTTAATTTGACAAAGCAGAAATACCACCAAACAGCTGTGTGTGTGTGTGTGTGTTCCTAAAGTTTAAAACCGAACATAGAACAATGAGACATTTAGGATAACAATGAAATTGCTCTCTCATGAGGCCCATCGTCTGGCCAAACAATGAAAGTTTTCCAAACTTTTTATAGTTTGTGCCTCTTAAACACAATTACTATTGTAACACAAGTTACCAAAGATGGATTTCCCTTTTCCTTTACACAACTGTCAACTGGAGCCCCCTTACATTTTTATCTCTGAGCATAACATTAAACATAAAACATCTTTATAAATACTCACGTACAGTTACTGAACTTTTTTCAATCCAGGACTTTTGCTTGCACTGAAGTATTTTCGACAGTATGATATTGTTTCTTTTACTTCATATGTCCAAATAAATTGAGGACTATTAAAACAAATAATAATTAATTTAATACTATGCTGCAAGCCCCCCCTACCACAATATCCTGTGTGACCTGTCCAGGTTCACTTTTCCCCTGACAACCTGTTTACCTTTTTATGTTTTTACTAAAACAACAAGGTTAATATGCTATAATATGGGATAATACAATCTTTGATTAAGAAAATTATGATGATTGGCACAATATTTTTTAATTTTCTTAAAGCTTAAGGATATTCCATTGAAGGGCAGAGAGACTATTTTTACGTACACCTCTGACAGTGTTTGTGTGGACTACTTCCTCTCTCCTTTATCAAACACATTGTGTGTACTTTCCTTACCCTCATCACCCTGAAGCATATCTGCATGCTGCCCCTCTGCCTCCTCATCCTCGCTCCTCTCCTCCATATGAGCTGAGGAGTGTAACAGCTTTCCTGGCATCGGGTCTCTGTTCCTCGGCAGACTCTGGCTGCGCTGCTTGTGAGAGCGTCGGTGTGTGTGGCTGTGTGAGTGCGGACCTCGCTCCAGAGGGAAGGGCCCATCCCGCTCCCTGTCCCGCTCTGCCGCGTGGTGTCTCCGTACGGGCAGCGTGGCCTGCCTGCGTCTCTCTGGAGACATGCCCTGTCTGCCCAGCCCTCCGTACAGCCCCATTTCTCCAGCCATGCTCCCCATCAGGCCTCCGTAATCACTCTCCCCTGGCGCTGTCTGCAGGAAATGCAGCCCTGCGCTGGTCAGAGGGGTCTCGATGAGGTCCTGCCAGGAGCGGCGCTCGCGATGGGAGGAGCGGCAGCCTGACGAGTGAGTACTGGTGCTGCCAGTACCCGTGCCCATGCCCATGCTGTCTGCACGCTGGTCCTCAGCCGAGGAGTGGGAGTGCGTGGACTCACTGGAGAAATGTCGTCCGTGCTTGGGTTCTGGGAAGGGGCTCGATGAATTGACCTGGAGAGGGAGAGGGGAGGAGGAAGAGACCATCTGTGGAGGGATGGGGGAGGTGGAGGCACTCATTGGCAGAGGGAGTGGAGACGGAGTGGAGCGCATGAGGCTCATGGAGCTGACTGAGCGGGGCAACTGGTCATAGCTGTGAAGGAGGTTAGTCTGCAGGGTTTGTGAGGTGGATGGGGGTCAGTTGGTGCGGGGAGGATCGGGAAGGAAAAGATGGTAGTAAGCACAGATAAAAGTACAAATGTGACCAAAACAAGGAGAAGGAGGTGGTGTGTAAGGAGGGAGAGACAAAAGGAGAAGAAAGAAGGACAGGAAAGTATAAAAGGCAGAAAAGGAGCAAAAAATGAGAGCAAAAAAGCAATGAGATGGCAGATGACTAACTCCAGGAATGGGAAAGCATGGTACTAATGCCACTGGAACCTAAAATGTGTGTCTGAATATCTTCTGAGTAGAAGTATATTTCACTGTTACATGAGATGTGGCGACTGTCGCCATCTAGAGGTCTGTCTGTAAACAAGCTCTGGCAGCAGAACACAGAGAAGTGATGGTCTTGGCTGCTTACCGAACCAGATACTTTCACACTCTGATGTTTTATTAATGCTGAGAGCTCCGGTCTATGCAGCACTGAAAACTGTGGGGCTTTTAGGAATCAAATATTCTATCAGAATGAAACACTGCAAAGAAAATGTTTGTGTGTTTGTGTGTGTGTGTGCACTCACTGATGGTGTGCGGTGATAAGTGTCACAGAGGGACGAGGGTCCCTCCTGTTTGAGCGTCATCGAGCCATCGACCTCGTCCTGATCACTCTCACTCCAGTAGTCTGACAGTGAGATAAAAACAGACGCACACACACGTGCATGTGAGCAATTACCAAGCTGAAGCGTGAGGTCGATCATATCTCTCTAAATGAGTCCTTCTCACCTTCGTCGGGGCGTGGCACCTTGTCATCTGGTGTGTAACCAATAGCAGCAAGCCCCAGCCGGTTCATCCACCTATAGAAAGTTAAGAAAAGGAAAGAGAATGACGCCAGAGGAAGGCATCAGAGGATGGATGAGGAAAGGAGGAAAGGGTGGGTTATATTGGGTAAATGGCGGGTAATGAATAAAAAACTTTCACTTTAAAAATTTAAATGGTGTCTCTTAACAGCTGATATGTGTCTAACTGGCTCCATCCCCCTGATGAGGAGAGGAAAGCACCGACACAATTAGAGAGATGGATGCAGAAAGAAGAGAGAGGAGTGACAATCCTCTGTCCCATTCTCTCTCAGCAGTGAGTAATGGTGTTCTCTCTCTCCGTACGTGCTTCCTGTCCTCAACTCATCCCCGTCTGTCTGTCTCCATTGCAAATCCCGGCTTGTCCTATGACTCTCTGCAGACACCTAATAATAAGGTCGCTACTAAGAATAGTGGCCCAGTCTGTGTGTGAGGAGCAGGAAACTCTTGAAATGCAACTTCCTGAAAGCAACTTTGAAGACCAAACCAAATGTTGAATTGATCCTCTAACAAAGTATCATCTGTAGGCAGATATATCTCATTCCTCTGTGTTACAGAACTTCCCGGTGACTAAAAATAGTTAAAAACACACTAGCCACGCTATTGCTATTGCTCATCAAGAAGATCACCATGTGTACTGTAGTTCATCAGCCGTGACCAGCAGCTCTATAGGTTTGGGCGATCAGTCAATAGGTCAGTTGGTTGGTTAGTCAACAAAAATTTCCTTCTCTTTGGCGGACGGCGTTTTCGCCCTAGGACGCTTAAATTTGGCATTAAGGTCAACTATGTGTGTGACGGTGCGTTTTTGTGTTTATGCCAATTGGCTAAAAGGGGGCGTGGCAATGGGAGTAGCCTATTGCAAAAGTAACTTCCAAATGGATTCACAGACTTGCACAAGATTTAGTGGATGGTTGGTCATAAGGCAAAAGACAGCTAGTTAACTGTTCAGGCCAGCTGTCAAAAAGGGGGCGTGGCAGTGGGAGTGGCTTGTAATAAAAAGGCGTATAACTTCTAAACAGATTCATGTCACTTGGTCAAACTTTGTAGAAACTCACAAACACAAACACACACTTTCATTGGTCATGGCGTGCCGCACTTCTACACTGAAACCCTGCCTGCTCCCATAGCTCATCAGCTGTTTGTCAGTCAGTCTCTAGACGCTTCACTTAACTAGAGACTGACGACATGCCCCCATCTTTCATTGCTAACCTGGTGGGGACAATTACAGAGTTAAAAAAAACCCCTTGCATTACAGAACCAATCCTAAGTCTTTAGGGCCGTCCTTCGTATTGGGGGTGGTGGCTTGTTGAAGTCTTTTGCTTGTAAACACTGTCCGATCAGCAACTCGTGTACTATGGGATGGCTTCGTCGCGGTCACCAAAGAAAACTCCCTCAAAGTTTGTTGATGTTTATCGCGTTTGCGGCGAAACATTTGCACCTTTAAAAACAATCACAATCTTTTATTAGGACATGATTCATCCGTCCGGCTGAACTATACATTGGCTTTGGAGGACATTACAGGATGAGTTACACCGGGAGACAGACCACCCAAAGCGGTATGTGGGAGCTGTCGCACACTTTTGCAATGTTATGGACGTAGCAAAGCTGATGTGGAGCGAATTGGCACTTTTGTTAGGGAAAAAGCTAGCACAAGGCTAAGTTCTCTCTGTGTTACAAAGTGATTCGCTATATCTCTAGTCTGTTTCCCTACGAAGGAGAAAAGGGGGAGCGCACTATTTACGGGAAGGCGTCTCCTTTTCAAAAATGTAAGAGGTGCTGCTTTGTTCTTGCTGCTGTCCCAGCAACTGCCTTGCATTTTGACGTCCCCTGACGATCGGTTGGTGGGGATCTCCGATTGTCTGGTATTGTGAGACTGTCTTGTGGGAGGCACCGTTGCAGACTGTGGTTTTAATTTCTTCACTTTATTTCTTTTCAAATTTATAGTAAAGAAAGGATTAAAAATTCAAACAAATACACAGTATTTTGCATCCGAACATTTTTTGCTGCTGGTTGCAACTATTGTGAAATTGGGTTTGTTTTGAGTCAGTCCCACATACATGACTCTACTGTCAGAGATACACCAAAATGTTTATTAATCTACGCCAGAAAATGGTTCCCAACAAACGCACGATTTCCTCCTGTTGAGTAAGGTTTGCTAAAAATGAAAGTACCCAGCTGTTGTAGGAAAATTATGGGCCTTTAAAATGTAAAATATATATTTTTAAAGGCACCCTTTTTTCTTTTTTTTAAAAAAATGTTTACATTTTTATCTTCAGCAAATGCAAACAGGCTAAAAACTAGTGGCCAAAGACTTATTAGGCAAGTCATAGAGATGGAGAAATGGGTTGATATTTGTTGTGATCAAGGCAAATTATAAAATAACGTTTCTGAGCAGCAATTTAGTCTTTGCTTTGAATTGAATGTTCATCGCGGCATCGAAATTGTCTGTCTGCCTAAACGGGTTGTTTTGTGCTCTTAGTTGTAGCCTGTTTCCACTGCAGGAAGTTTCCCAGGGAACCAGGAAATTTTCTAGGAACTTTACCTGCGCTTCAACCAGAGGAATCAGCATCTAAATTTAGTTCTTAGGTTATCTTACCCCCCATAAAACCTCTTTACTCTAGGGTAGTGCTTTCCAATGATCCAGGAACGATCAGGATGTGGCTTTCAGCAGTGAATGTGGCTGATTGGTCAAGTGTGTAAGTACTCTTTGCATAATTTTCCAACTCTAATTGCAAACACTGCATAAGCCTAACACTCCTGTTTGATTGCCCATAGAAGCTAGAAAAATACAGATTTGTGTGCACCAAAACGCCATAATTGCAACTTTCTGATGTAACCTATTTACGAACCCTTACACACACACACACACACACACTCACACACATATGATGAAAATGTGTGCAATGGCACTTTCACACATGAACCTACAAACGCAGTATGGAAGTCAAATATAGCTGGTTAATTACTCCCCCAATTATCTCTCCACGTTACCGAGGAGAGGTGTGGATAATTAGAGCTCATCAGATAGCACTCCTGCAAATATCACTACGATCTTGCTCTCACACAAGCACACACGTGACACACACACACACACACACACACTCACACACATACACAGCTCTACATTTAACAACAGAGGGCTGGGTTCATGCCTTATTCATGCACAGTGTTGTGTGGGCTGTTGCCTTGTGTAAACTTGGTTTACCCAGTTAAAATATTCATGAAAGAACACGTGACGCCCCCAGCATCTGACTATTGTCCACATTAAGACACAAACAGGCTCACACAGAGACACCCACTCACTCACCTGTTCATTTCCTCAAGACAATCTGTGGCAAAGAAGAAGCTCTTGATTTTGGGATGACAGGCTTTGAAGGCACTGCAGTCAGTCGGGGAGAAGAAGACTGATTAGTGTTTTTGTGCTCCATGTTGTGTGGGTGAGAGCAAATGAGCTTGATTAGTAATTTTGGCGACATGTGAGGGACACTCACAATTTCCGTCTGCACTCTATTGCTCGGTCTATCCTGAACTCTGGGAGGCTGATGAAGCCCTCAGCTTTCTCATCCTGCAGGCGCAGACAGATGGAGGGTGGTGAAACATCGTCAACACAGAGAACAAAATGTCATACATACTGATAAACCAATTTTATTTTGGAATAGAGGAACTCTCGAATTCGAGCATATGAAAATGACATATGTTGTTTGCATTGCTGGGATAAACTCCCTTCACCACTTGACATGAAAAAGAGAGACGAGATATGATTATTATAGCTAGAAAGCTGAGTGATATAAACAAATTATCACATTTACAGTTAATTATCAGGTTCAGGCAAGTCCTCTTTTTTATAATATTGCAAATATTCTAAAAATCTATTAATCCAAACATCTAAACTATATCTTAAAGTCTTATAGAGTTCAGTGATTGCATGAGGTCAGAATGCTCTGAATACATGGAACAGATCAACTAGTTTAAGTAAGCGCTGGAATGATTTGTCCACTTATCAATCAATCGATGATTTTTAAAAAATATCGGCAACCATTTAGGTAATTGATTCATCAGGGTAATTCAACTCTCTAACAAGAATGACACTCATGCTTCCAGCTTCACAAATGTGAGAATGAACTGCCTTGCTTGTGCTATATTGAAGTAGACGGGATATCTTTGGATTTGTCAGTCTGACAAAACAAACCATTTCATCATATCTCCTTGGGCTCTTTGAAATTCTAATTGACAGTCTTTTTTCTTTTCTAACGTTTTATGGACCAAATGATTAATCAGTTTATTAAGAAAATAGCGAGAAATTTATTAACAACGTCAAGCGCAGTTGGAATATGAAAGCTAGAAGCACACATGCAGAAATGGTGAAATGGCAGTAAAACAGATTCTGAGTAATACAGAACAACGCTGGAAGGATTCCACTTTTTAAATCCTATAAAATGTTTATACAATTTATGCCATTATATGATTCTATGACAAAAGTAACCAGCAAAAAAGTTCCTGATTAACATGGAAATGAACTGCGAAATGTGACTGTTAAATAAATTATTTTCTCTGCAACATTTATTCTTCATTTCTTCAACATTTTATGTTTTTTTAAACTTTTTTTTTCTGTAAAAATCCTTATCTGCAATCTAACAGGAGACACTGCAATTACATTGTCATGTTTATGTTATCATGTTAAGAATATAAGATGTTAATATTCAAAATATTTGTATGTATTTAATTGAGTACGTTATTCGGTGTTACTCTTCTAAAAGAAATCCGAGGATTTGTGAAATAACAAAATAGAAACCGAATGGTCAACATTAAAGCATCAGTGAACAAAATGCTCTAATTTTTAGTCTCTAGGATGAGTCAAGCTCCAGAAACACCGGATCCTTCAATTCCCATGATGCAACTCAATTGAATATTTTATTTAGATGTTGCGATGTTGAATGCTCTTATCTTTCAAACTCTGACTCCAGTTTATAAAGCAGATTTTCTGTCAATTATTTAAAGTCTTGAACCTAACTCTAACCCCGATGACATCATCACAGTTACTTTCTCAACCAACCCCCCCCACCCACCCCCCGAGCAACAGAAGACCTCATGAAGCTGTTTTTACATGCTGAGTTACTCTTTATGTATATTTAATCAGCGAAGTGCCTCTTTAATTTATTTTTTGTTGAAGTTATGTTAACTTAAAGGCAGAGTCAGAAGCATTTCCCTAAAAATACAAAATATAAAACTTACATGCAAAATGAATTCAGCTCAATCATGACTTATGGGCTTCTAGAAATGTGTGGTGGTGACTGTGTCCGCACAGCCACCACCCTCCGCCTGCATTTAGTTTTTTTTTTTGCTTTAGGTGGGATGTTTCTGGGCAGGGAGTGGGTGTGTTTCTCCCAGCAAATGACAGTGCACAGGTGGGCTTGAGTGTGGATAAAACATAGTGACTGGACAACATTCAGACTGGAGAAAATTGCAGATGCGGATGTAGCAGTGAAGAAAAGTAAATATAGCCCTTGTGAGGCGAACCGGTGAGCAGATACAGCTCATTCTACAAGGAGAGTGAATCTCAGTCTGGCTTTCACTCGCTTTGAGCACTGAAGGAGAGGCTTGGGATGGGGCTGGGGAGAGCGATGCAGAGTTGGCCTGCTTTCTACTGGACAGCTTGTGCTAGCATGCTAAATTATCAACTTTTCCATTACAGCAAATGCAATATTCCTAATATTTCTTCCCTCTGTAGCTTTCTGTGTAGATACAAGTGGTATATTTGTACTTATACATTACGACAGTGATCTTCAACCAAGGGGTTGTGACCCCTAGGGGGTCTGTGGAGGTGCTGCAGAGGGTCCCCCAAAATAGTTCAAATTTTTTATCAAAAAAAATTCTATCTAGGAATTAAAAAAAAAACTCAATTGAAAGTAAACTCTAATATTAATGTGCAATAACAAGCTACTTTTTACAATTATGATAATAACTGAGTATAAAATAGGTTAAAAACTTTTTCTTTTTAAAAAATCTGGGAAAAAATAAATAAAAATAAATAAAATAAAAATAAATAAATAAATAAATAAAATAAAAATCTGGGAGTCCCTGCTCTGTTTCTCTATCGATCAAGGGGTCCCTAGGCTGAAAAAGGTTGAAGATTCGATACTTCTCATGGTGTTGAGCCTATAGAGGGAGCCAATATGAGTATTGTGCTCATGAGCCACAATGAACAATGCTGACTCTACCTTTAATTGGTAATAGTCGACAAAGATGTTGAATTAAGATGCAGGGAGAGTGTTGCCTGATTACCACTAGATGAGTTTAAGCCTTACATTTTGGTTGGTGTACCAGTAGAGGCAGGACTCTTTGAGAATAAACCAGTATTTCCTCCATTTCTGGGTGAAGTAGCCTTTAGCATCCTTCTTCTTCCAGAGCCAGCCCTCACAGTCACCATGGCCCAGATCCTTACAGGAAATTCTCCTTCGACTGGCACTGGTGAGGGAACCTGCAGAGAGGGAACAGCACAATGTTTATACATTATTGAATTAGTAAAAAAAAAACACTATGAAGTAAAGTAGACATGTAGCCACATATTTAGTAATTCCAGTCAGGCATTAACAGACTGAATCTAAATGACTTGACACTTTTTAAATCTGCAGTAAGCATTCAGGGAGCAATGTCAACGACTAAGTCCTTCCACACCAAAGTATTTTTTGCACATCTGCGACAAAAGACTATTAATATTATTATGACATCAGTGACAGTGATTGATTAGGAGCATCCATATAAGGTAAGCAATCAATCATTTGTGGCAGCTGTTAGCATCTGTGAATGTTTTTTTTTTTCCATTTTGCAAGCACAGTGTTATTGCATGTGAATGACTTTGTTTTCAGACAGTACTGTGCATATGGACTTTTCCTTAGTGTTACATGATCAAGAATGTCTCAACCCTCCTCTGAATATTTTTAATGCTTGCCATTCTCTTAGAGTGACTCACCACAGTGTACATGCCAGTCACAGCACCTAAAGTCTGTCAGGCTGAGTTTGGAGGGCAGACATTGTAGATTGAGCCACATTTTGGCAGTAAAAAGTGCCTTTCAGGAGCTACCACATATGTAACTGTTAAACTATAACGATCATATAAAACAAGATATAAGAGAAAAAAGATATAAATGATGAAAGAGAATACGCAATGTGCTTACCTTTACTTCGCTTTTTGGTTTTCGTTCTTAGAGAGGTGTAATGGAAAGACTAGAGGGCAGAGAGAAAAATTAGGTTAGCTCCAAAAACTGTGAAAACGCCACATTCAAGCAAACTTTCTGGGTTGCAGCTGATGCACATAGGGAGGCAGCAGGCAGCTCACTCTCCATGTTTAGCTTATTTTTATTTTATCAGGCACACAACAGCGAGGATTACAGGCACAGAGGGATCATAATACTAAAACTGCTACAGCCAGGATGTGACCTACAACCTGTGATGGAGAGCTGAAAGCTATCCACCACTGAGAATAAAACCACAGTAATGCCAGGCTGCCGTGAACTGCATCACCTTATCTCCGAGATTTTCAACTTGCTCTGCTGGAGGAGTCACTCTCTCCAAATGCCAAAAGGCCCGGGGCCAGTTAATAAACAAACATCAATACTATTCATCAGATTAAATAAATAAACATCAGATAAATGTGAAAGGAGCCGTTACAGCAGCAATCCCTGGCCACAAATTTTATACCAAAATTTTAAAAAGACAAGAGTTATGTAATTCTTGCTGTGCCTCCTGAAAACACAGAGATCTCCCATAAAACAACTTCTCTCTAACCTCTGGAAGCACATTGAAATAAGTCACTCATACAGTGGGTGGAAGTTTTGCTGCTTGCTAACTTTAGCTAGGCTTGTGTTAATTATGTTATATGTAACATTAATCTCTTATAATAATATTAACTTATTTTGTAGCTATGGTGCTCTGTTAGGCTTTTAAATTAAAAAGAATATTGATGATAATAATTTCATTACATATTACTGTCAAATGTAAAGCAATATGTACTCTGGGTAATTTGTTAACCATGTATTTCCTAAGTAAATTTCCTTAAATGGTAATTTTTGCTTTTACTTCAGTCAGTGTATCTGGCCAAATCTGCAGTATCACTGCCTTAACCTAGGCCTACAAGTTTCAGTAAAACAACGAAATGCATCAAACAGGTTAATAATTTAAGTGCTTAGTATTGTAATTGAACTTGAAATTTGTTCACACTGTATTAAACGGCATTGGTGATAAAATCAACACACTGTAGTCTAACTCTATGTGGACTGTATAGCCTAATTCCTCTCTCTTTAACCATGCTAGCTGCATGGCTAAAAATAAATAAACTAAATAAATAAATAGCTACAGTGGCTTCAAGTTACAATCCTGCTACAATGTTTAATGCTGAAAATGTAGTGTAATTAAATTACTAATTAAGTTAGTAACTCAGTCTGTCACTGAGCTGTCTGGCTACACAAGAGATATGATCTAAGTTTAGCTAATATTAGCCATCATAAGCTAGCTTACGGGACCAACAAGAGTGTTAATGAACTGTTCAAAGGTGCCTTTTATTATTTATGAATCTAACATTTTATTTGTGAGCGGAAGTGTTTTGAACATCTTTAGAATTTGCACAGTAATTCTTACTTTAAGTCTGATTTAATGTTTATATTAGGCCTAGGTCAGCATTTGCACACTAGCTGATGCATCTTAAAGAAGCTAATATGAGAAAGCTACAGGTATCAGCATTAACATAGTTGTATGTACCTGCAGGCTATTTATCTACTGTAGGTAACAAAGCTGAGTGAATATCTGTTTATAGTCAACTGAGCTGACTCACTGTATGCTACAACTCAGTGCTTTGGAGGAGAGGCTAGGGCTAATGACTAAGACGGCTTCCTGTGTCACAGTAACCTAAATATGGAAAGCAATTTACCTCATACAACTCTTATCTTTTATTCAATTATTACAGTCCTGAATGGACTTAATCTCAGGTATCTCTCCTATTATTGTCTGGCTGTATATTTAGCATTTATTTGAATACAACTGATTTCAATGAAACAGCGGATGAGGTTGGTACAGAAGATTGTTCATGTAACTGAATCCGTTACATCATGAAAATGGGGTTTGATCCAGAACAAAAATGTACTGGAAAGACAGTGTCATTTAAAAATCAGGAAAATGAGAACTAGCATTATGAGACAAGAACTGTGCTGTCATCTCAATGGGACTGTCTGCTCTCCTACCTTCCTCATGGAAGCCGCTCCTGAGCTTCCTGAGCCGGAGTACCTGCAAGACGACAAGCAGGATTGAAAATGAACACAGACAACTCTTGCAGCTCCTTGGATCACAAGGAGGTGGTCAAACCACAAACAACCACAAACACAAACTTACCTGTCTGTTGTGTCTGCTCGCAGCGTGTCCGCACCTCGCTGAGAGACAGAGGACAAAAAGATTTCATTAAAGAGCATCTAAAAAACACCCACAGGCTTAATTACATGGCTGCACACATGTGCACATTCCTTCTGTTCACCTTTATTGCTAATTATCACGTCATGTTCTGTATTTTTTGCCTGCTCAGTGTACAGTAATATGTTCTGTGGTTTCTTTAGTATTTCTGTTCCTTTTATGTACTGAAAACTTGAATAACTGACATGCTCATTACAGGTGGAGGGTATGGTTTCTAATAGCTACATATGTGAAATTCAAAAGACTGCATTGACATTTTAAACACTGAAGTGGTGGTTATTCTCTTAACGGTAAAAACTGGTACGAACTGCGTGGGACAAATTCGATTAAACCACTTCACACCAGGGTTAACATCTGCCTATAACTCTTCTGCCCCATAATACATATAATACTACTAATTTTACTAAAAATATTTTCTGCATCCACAAGTATCTCAGGCTCCGCTAGGGTCTGTGTGGCTTAAATTTCATCTTTTGAAGGTGAAGGATCTGTGCAGAGACTCTATACACAGTATAGCCTATTAAATAGTGGACAGAGCCACTGTGACATCACACATTAGTTTGTGGTTTGATGCTTTGAAGCCCTCAGTTTAGCATTAATGTTGTCACCGTCTTGGTTTTAATTTGTAATCAGAAGGGACGATATTTGGATGAGATGGTGTAACTGGACATGCATTGCTAATAACGCCTGCGTGATGCACAAACAGTGACAAGGCTGCTATTAACCTATGCAGCCATGCCTATAAATGTATATAAATTTCAGCCTTAATATAATTAAAATGAATAAGTTACATGCTGTAAATTCAACCCATGTACACATGTGATGAATAGGGAAATTAGCTATAGAGACCAAAATTGTTTTTTGCACCTTTAATATGGGGCTCTTAAGTTTGACTCATTTTTGGAGCCAGCCCCAAGTGGCTGTTTAAGGAACAGCAGTTTGTGGCATTTTGCACTGGCTTCATTTTTCAGTACTGGAGGATGCCACTTTTGAGATTTGTATACTTCCAAGTTTTTGTGATGCTCTTTACACTACAACAATAAGCTACAGAATTACATCTCCACGTGTGAACTTTGTGAAAATCATACCCAAAGCAGTAGTATAAACTATAAATATAAATGAATCCATTTACAAAGACTGTCACATATTTAAAAAAGCATGAAATCTGTTAAAATAAAGAAGAAAAAGTACAGTACAAGTAGGCTACCAGTGCTACACTGTCCTAAGCTCTGGCTGCTTCACATTTGATCACTTCCATCCACTGACACATTATTTTGGCTGATTATAGGCTAAATTTCCTGGTGACTGTACTTTAATCAGGTGCCAAACTGACATCAGCAGGTACTACAGTTCTCCAAATGAAATGCACTTTGCTTTGGTTTTTAACATTTACATTTGGATGTTATAAATAAATTTGATTTACTCATTTCTGCCCCAATTGTGAACACAAAAACACCTTTTCTGGACCAACAAATGGGCCTACCAGGCACAAGCTTAGATACCAGAGAGAGGCCACGTCTTGGGTCATTATTGCATAGCCTTTAGGCATGGTTTAGGCACAGGGGCAGTTACCATTACGTAACTAGTGATTGAATGTACTTATAGTCCTATCAGTTATTTTAGATTAACTTTACTTTGTACTGCAGTAAACAGAAAAGCGCAATTTCACAGCCAAACGTCCATGAGTAAGTTAAATGATATTTTTGCCTAAACATTGGTGTATTTTGTTGATAGAAAAGAATCATACAAGGACGAGAGACAGAAAACAAGCAGCTCATTAAGGGTAGCGTATGCTTGTTAGTGCACGATAGTGTACTTCATGTGCCACCGACTAGATATGAGTCACCACCATGAGAGACACGAAGCTGAGAGGGTTAGAGAGGGCTGGTGTTAGCTAAGCTGTTAGCGCATTGTGTGTGTGTATGTGTGTGTGTAGTGTTTTAAGCACAGTCTGTCAAGCTCTTGTAATTGGTCTGGCTGATGCTGAGTCATACACCTGCTCACAGGGATACGTGTTTGTGTGTGCGTGTGTGTGTGTGTGTGTGCATGCAAGCGTGTGTCTTTGTCCAGAATAAACCGCTATTTAGACTCTGGCGTGTCTGAGGAGATGGGGATATTAGGATGAGTTAGGACGAGTCGCGAGATGGCTACCCTGCATACAAATGCACTCCTGTTTGCTGGTGTGTGTTTGTTTGCGTACATCTTTGTATGTGTGTGTGTGTGTGAGAGAGCGAGTGCGTGAGTGAAAATGCAAAGTTACAGAGGGGTGTGTCTGAGAGTGTCACTGTAATCCGTGAAGTTGGCAGCCATGCGATGACAATGATCATCCTCACTCTCCTTTGTCTCCTCTACCTGACATACACACATTCACACACACACACGCACGCACAAACAATGTGTGTGAATCTGTGAACAGCATGTCCTATCCTGCACAGACAGTTCCCCTCTGACAGGACACACATGAACTGTAAGATGAAGGAAGTGTGAGCGCTCATGGTAACTCTATTACTGAGTGGCACAATTAGGATAAAAACCTTAAAAGTGATTCTTGCGACACTAATTTTCTTTTTCACGGACGACAGTTTGTGAACATGTTACAGAAGGAAAACAAATATAGAAACATATAGTTCACTGATATCTAAAAAGTTAAAAAACTACATTTAAGAGATAGTGTACATACAGGCAAAGCGTCAGGTGGCTGGTCTAGTCGCAGGGTGGAGGACAGCATGGAGGGGCTGATGGGAAAGCTAGGGCTGCTGGGATTGCGGCTCTTGCGCCGGGAGCGTCTGGTGGAATCCCGCCGACTCTCTCTGCCTGGACCCTCAGGCTCCTCCTCGATCACCAGGATCTTGTCGTCGCTAAGGTAACGCAGCAGGGAGTTGTCTGAATCTGTGGGGAAGAGGGTGGGAGGAATGGAGCAGTTAGAAGATGGACAGGCTCAACAGAACGGTTGGCAGGAGGAGGAAAACCATGGAGAGGCGCAGATAGCGTCGCAGAGTCAAGGGAGAATCCCAGAGTGGAAACAGAAGAGGGTGCATAGACCCTTACAGATAAAAATCCAGCAGAAAGGGATAAAAGTGCTTCAGAGCTGCAGGATCTGATATGGATCCACAGTCAGGGACCCACGGCTAGTCTGTTTGGAATGATTATGCTGATTTGGAGGGCACTACTGCCAAATCCTGTCAGTCATGGAAAGTTTAAGTCCGCTTTAGCTCCGGATAGAAAAAGCTTCTCACATAATTTGTTTATTATCCATATACTTAAATGTGAAAAACTAAAAAAGTGATTGAGAGAAGAGGAGGGGAAGGAAAAAGACAGACCCGCAACAGTAGTAATGTTATTCATGGCCTTTCTGAAGCTGGAGAGGAGGAACCTCAGTTGAATACAGATCAAGTCTCACCACGAAACGGGGGAGCTGGTTAGAATTAGTCACACAGAAATACTCTCAATTCCAGAGTGGCTGTATAAATGCATTTTTCTTGCATTTATGTTTACTTGTAGCTCCGTCAGATACATACATGGCAGATATGTATCCTCACACAAGCACACCACCATGGATAACCTAGGGATGAGCTGAAATGTATCGAGCTGAGTATGGAGCAAAGCACGGCACCGGTCCGACCCATTTGTGTTCAGTGTGTGAAGGGCTGTTCTGTTTTTGGGTGTATGTGTGTTTGTGTGCGTGTACCTCGGCTCCCTCTCTTGCCCATGCTGGGTTCCTTGGCCTCGGCCATCCAGTTATATTCGGGAGGCATGGAAACAGGCCTGAGGTCACCTGGAACGACGATTCAGCATTTAGAGAATCTGCTAGAGGGGGAGGGAGTGGGGGTGTCGCAAAACGGCAGTGACTGAGAGACAGCGTGGGAGACAGCTGGAGGGGTAGACAGGTGAGACAACGTGTGTGCAGGTGAGGGGAGGGAAGAGGAGACTCTTGAGGGAACTTCTGTGACATGTAAAGCAAAGATCATATGAATTTTTTAATAAAGTTTTAGTGTTGAGTTAGTTAATAGTTTTCTTTTATAGTGAGTACATTCAAAACGTTGCTGACCCACAGTCGAGTTTGGCTAAATACATCCTGTGTTTTCATAAAAAATGTTGAGTTTAACATTGACATTTTATTATGAAATGATTACCGAATAATTACTGCTTTGTGTTAAAGCTGTGCCTTCTTCATTATTTAATTTTCTTTTCATGTAAAAGTAGAATAAGATGAAAACTGAGCCTAAAAAATACAAATTCTCATTTCAAATTTTCAAAACAAATTTTAGGTGAAGGTTGCAGTTTGGCATGGAGCACGGGAAGTGACATGGATATGTTTTTTTCTCTTTTAACGCATGCACACTTTTATTTTGTGTACCCGCTTTATAAATCGCATGCACGTTTTAGTGAATAGATGCGCCTCTCTATTAAACCACATGCGCGATTCAGTAATTTGCATGCACGCTTTCTATGTTGTGCGCCTATTTTATAAATTTCACACCTTTCATAAAACAGAAAATACAAATAAAAAGTGTGCAGATTATTAAATCGTGCACCCCATTCACAAAACGCGGGTTTGTGAAATAGAAAACGCACGTGCATTTAAAAAAAAAAAAAGATGTCACCTCCTGGGCTCCTTAGTTTGGTTTGGTGTAGGCATCAGAACTATTTGGTTATGTAGGGAAAGGCCACAAATTGAGTCAAAATACATAGAATAGTTATGTAAATTAAGTAGTGTTTGCAGATTAAGCTGAATTATGTTACAAATATGAACTCTACACTGGTTATGAAGCAGTCTGAATTTAACGCTGATGCCTTACATTTTACCTACATCAGCAAATGAGACCATCAGCAAGGAGACCGGAAATTTCATCCCTGTCTTTTACAATGCCTTCTCTTCTTTTTTTTATGTCTATGGTTGGAAGCAGTAGGGTATTTCTGTCTAGATAATTTCAATATTTTGTGTTTATGGCCAAACAGTTATTGTGCAAATAAGTTTCTTTCACTCTCTTCCAAAACAAATGCTCGCTCTAGACAAGATCTTTACAACAGTAAACAGTACCGATTTTGTTCCACACATGCCGCTACAATCAACACAAACTGTTCCTTGAGGGACTTTAAGTTAGTTATGTTGGTTAACATATCCTTCGTACATGACTTAAAATAAGTCGAGGCTGTCTCTTGGGTTCACACAGGACACAAACCCCAGCCTCCTGGGTGAAAGTGCTGTGTTGGACGCATGCATCCACCCCAAGCTCCTCCCTGTACAGACTTAGTTGCTCCTTTTACAACAGTCGTCCTTTGCTTCCGTCGTTATGGCCCATCCTGGTACTGCATCTTCATACACGGGTGTGCTTTGCGCACCTTGGCATGGCCAAATGTCTACTGCATCGATTATACACTCTGGTGTGAGACTGGGCTGTCAAATGTCACATTAAAAAGTTATAGTGAAGGAGTTATCAAACAGTCACCTATGATCCATCATAATCATCAAAGCAGAAAAAAGAAAATTAGCATTTTTACCAAGTTGTGGTTGTTGCCACTCTGCAAGTGTAAGCCTAATATTCATTTTCTCATGAGCACTGCTTTGGTCTCCATCAGCTCTTGAGGGCAAAATCTGCTTTCTTAGCAGCTAAATGCTCACAGTGTTAACCAGCTAGTAACTGAGTTGCCTTCTGTTGCTATTCAGGTATCATACAGTCAGTTCATCAGAGCATTTTTTTGTTTAAAACAGCAGCCTGCTGTCAATGTTACACTGTTAGCAACTGGAAACAAAAACAATGAGCAAAAAGAAGCCAAAAGGCTTTGCAGTGCCGGGCGTGAGTAATAATTCTGAATGGCTATAACACAACGAGTGACACCTTTTGCCCCTTCATCAATGCAAAAGCATTATTTAACACGATTTTAAATATGGTTTTCAAAATTCAAAGATTTTTCATTTCTAACTTTCAAGAGCAGTAGTATTAGGCTCTACTCCACTGACTACCTGCTTACAGTGGGGTAGCTTTTATGAGTGTTCGACATCTAGAAAGCCGACTATAAAATCGTCCTCCGAAGCATTCACCTGTCACATGACCCTCGCCTTGCACATTATAGGCCCCTTGAGAGTCTCCCAAGAGGGGAGAGGATGTCTGGGGAGCTGTCTTGGACAAGGGTGACACAGGTGGTGGGGAAGACAGGGAGCTGGACACAGTGTTTGTGGACGGACCCTTTGGCATGTGATCAGTGTTTTTGGGACGTGTGCACGTGAGGTAAAGACACAAAGAAGCGGTGCCATGAAGTGAGTGATGAACACATAAAGAGTTCTGAGAAAACTGATGAAAAAGAACATGCTGGTTGACAGAGCAAACACAACCATTACTGCCCCACTCGCACTGCAGAGTTGCACTCTTCGTCTTACCATGAGTGGGGGTCTTGTCCCGCCGGCGAACCCCCGTATTCCGGCCCCTGTCATAATCTGGCCCTGGGGGTCCGTCTCCCTCCAACAGGGAGAAGAACTGGCCGCTGTCCTGGTCCAGGTAGTAGCTGACTGCCTCTGAACCTTTGGAACCGGACTGGGAGCTCACGCTGTAGCGGCTGATGTCGTCGCATGACATCAGACCCAGCTCCTCCCTGGGATGAGCAGATTTGTCATGATCGCTGTCATCAGCGCCATCATCAGTGTCATCAACAGGATCATAATAATCAACATAATCATCAAACATCTGTGTGTGCAAGCATCTGACCTGGTGCTGTAGAGTCCAGAGACGGGAGAGAGGATATAGACGTCCTGCATGCTGGGGGCGTCCATTTTGGACATGCCCAAATTCCCACCGGGTGTAGGGGAGGTGCTGGTGGGGCTGGTAGGGACCGGCTAAAGGGATAAAAGGACAGAGAGAGAAAAAGAAAGTGACTCAATTCGAGCACCTTTTCATTGAAGTGTAGTTAAAGGAAGATGAGGGGATCTTGGAGTACAACCTGCAACGACTACGCATCAGATCTTTTCCTGCCTCACAGAAAAACAAACAAGCACACAGTTTATGTTGTTACGAGGAGAAGAGAACAACTTATTTGTAATATTTTCCTTGCAGTGCAGTCGGCACTCATTTAAACACCAAATCACAAACAAGAGAGTTATTTCCACAGAGTTGCCATGTTGTGTTTGTTCTCTTTTTTTATATATCTATCTGACTGTGCAGCCTCTCCCACGTTCACTCGCGTCGCTATTCTGTCATTTTGTCTCAAGCCTCTTCACTCACATGGGGCTCTCCATGTCTGTTCCCATGACAACCTCTCCTCTCCTCGCTCTTCCTCTCTCCTCACCTCTCTCCCCTCTCCCGCGCTACAGGGGAAGGAGAAGACAAGAGGAAAGCCAGCATGGCCTCATACCTCAGCGCGACTCAAGGACGCGTAGATTCATTTGTCATCAGGTCGTCTGGGAGGACAGGATGCCTCGCTTCTGATGTCATGGAAACTCAGTCCAAATTTCAAGTGAATTGTATTTGTTCACAGCCAGCGCAGCTGGGGTGACAAATACGTAGCTGGTGCTGACAATAGCTCCCCAAGGAGGAGGTTTCCAGACTTTAAAAAATGTGGTGTTTTACTGTATGTCTGAGGAGGAGGCTCCATTTTAGTGTGGACAGAATGGATAAACAGACACAGAGCGTGAGCGATGGCGAGGCAGGCAGCGTTCTCATTTAGAGGGCCCAGTGTTTCATCATTTCATCAGCAGTGCATTAGGCAAATTCATTTCATATTCCAAACTTTCCATCCTCACCCCCCTCACTACCTCCATCCCCAGGCCCTTTCTCTATCTTCATCTCTTTCTCGCTCGCAGTCTTCCTCTTCTGAAGGCAGCTTACAGTAAGACGGCTTCACAATAAATAATGAAGACCGGGTGGAAAGAGAGGGACGAGGGAGAGGGACGGGGGACAGCAAAGGAAATAGGACAAAGAGAGAGAGACGGAGAGAAAGAGTGCAGGAGAGGGAGAGCAAGGCGGGGGAGCTGTGCAGTGTGGTGACTGGAGCTGAGAGTGAAAACAGTAATTTAGTGATTACAGCCCACTGCTGCCTGCATGGGCAAGGGGGAGGGGGGAATGGGGGTAGAAGTAGACAGAGATGGGACCTCCACAGCAGGCGAAATTCCAGTCTGTTAAAACAGCACTTAAACCATTTGACCCCTGCTGCGTGCTCTCCAAACCGTAACTGCTAAAAGTCTGCCTGGGCTGATGTTCCCAATCCCACACCTTTACATCCACACATGCTAACTCACTAACACAAGCACACACACTCACACATACACTCACACACACATGCACAGCACAGCAAGTCATGTAGCTTCCTTTTTGGTCAATTTACATTGTTGAAGCCCCCTTCAGACCAACCTGCGAGTTTGCCCCAGGCCGCCAAATATGAAAACAAGTAATCTGCACGTATGATCCAGCTCTGCGATGGTTTTTCAGAGTGGTTTTCCATGATTTTGGCCATAAAGGCTTCCTTTAGGTTAGAGTCAAAGGTGCACGCCACTTCTAAATCAAGACTTTGACCCAGAAAGATGTGGAAAAAAATGAGTTTATAGTAGTAAGTTAATGCACATTGCATTTTCAATACATAATAGGCCCTTTTCACAGAAGACATTTTGAGTTGTCATAGTAGGGAGAGCGCAGGTGGTACTAATAAAATTATTCAAATGTCCCAGTAAGCCATGACAGTGTGACAGTGAGCCAGCATGCACAGTACCAGCACTCTGCAGCAGAGGCAGCTAAATGGCTTTTAATATTTAAGGCAATGCTTGTCCTACTTTTTCCTTTATTAGATAAAAAAGCATGCCAAAAAACCTCCCCCCAAAAAACCAAAACAAAACACAGCAACAGGGGAGAAAAACTAGACAGAAAAAAAACAAGAATAACAGACAATATTATTAAAACAGTTTTGAAAAGTGTTGTGAGTAAAAATTAGGTTGGCTTTGGTTGATATGTGTACAATGTATATGTGTGATAGAATTATGTAGTACACTATTACATTATTTTAATATTGAGAATTACATGTATACTGCTAGAGTTAGGCTAGACATGGGCACCGTAGAAGAGGTTGAATAACGATAATAATAATAATAATAATAATAAGTGTTTTTAAAATGATTGGTTCATAATAACAAATGATAACTATACCAAAGTAGTTAAATATAAACAACAATATAAATATAAAGGATAGTTATAAGTTGTTTGGTTCTTTGAATTGGTGGCATTAGCTCACAGGTGAAGATGTTTCTAAGTTTGAAGGAGAAATGGGTCCAGATTGCTTAAAAAAGTGTAATTTCCTTGCAAACAGGCTGCGCATTTTTCCTGTTGTGACGTGTTCAGTGAGTAGGTTAATCCAGAGTGTTGTGATGAGTTTGTGTCTTGTTTTCCAGTTCATCAGTATGCTGTCTTGGCAGTGGCTAATGCTATGACTCGAGGCTTGGTTGTTGCTGAGAGGTCCCCAAGAAAACAGAGGGAGGGGCACAATGCGGTGCCTTTTCTACTTTGACAAGTCAAAATATCTGCTGTAAAGAAAGTCTGTAGGATCTTATTTAAGCCTGAACTAGAAACTGACCAGCACTGGACTTTATAGGCTGACAATAATAATGTGTGTGTTAGTTAAACAAATCAGGTATTGACATTATTTCCATATGTAACAAACATTTTTGATCAGAATAGCTTAGACTGGGTTATCAAGGAACAACACACAGTGTAATTATCTGAGAATAATGTTTACTGAGATATGCACTAAGAGCAACATCTTACAACTGACAAACTTGAATTGATTTATGTAATAAATTGACCAACATGTGGTCTGATACTTATCTAAAGACAAACTAATGCAGTGAATCGCAAGCTGTTCCTATTGGCCCAGCCATATTTACATATTAAAAATAGATCAAACATTTATCTTTAAAGGAATGGCAGTGATTTTAAGTAGCATTAGCTGCCACAAAAATAGACCAAATGACTGTACTGTAAGTAAAACATCCAAGACCAACCCCTCACCCATTCAGCTGGCCCATGAATACTGCACAACCGGCCAATACATGCTGCCGAAAATAGCATGCATTTTCAGAGAGAAATTATTTATGTAGCTAAACAAATAACAGATTTATGAAAGTAGGGTCAAGGACGATGTTTGGTGGATGTGTGAATGATGAAGTGACGTGTGAAGTTGACACTGATTTGGCCTTAAAATGACTCCGTGCATGCACATTTTGCAGAGGTGCTGCAGACAAGCCTGCATGCAGTTTGCAGCGTCACAGTAATCCTCAATTTATCTGTTAAAATCATTGCCAGCGTCATTGTAATTACACGAATTGATTTGCTTTCACTCTACCAGTCCTACCATAGAAGAGACAGACACACATGCACACGCACAGAGAAAAAAGGAAAGAGAGAGAGAGATGTGTTGTTATTTAGTAGAATACAAGAGGTTGCCATGGAGGGATTTTGGGGCTGGAATCATTTGATAATTTGTGAGATAAATTGTTTCCTTTGCGGATTCAGTTATAATCCAGCTGAACGTTTGCCACATTCGGCTCAACTTTAGATC
>JAQFJA010000026.1:5744967-5755387 GCA_029874485.1 Naso brachycentron | reverse complement strand
CCCAGTTCCTTCCCCTCTCAGAGCAGCAAATGTGACTGATAACGGAAAGCATCTCTCTTCATGTGTGAACAAACATGCACAGAAACACACATGCTCTGACACATACAAATGGTTAAGCTGTGCTTAGAAATGTGTGCACACCAACCCGACCCCAGTACCCACCCACACACACACACACACACACACACACACACACAGGCTGTTTAGCAGGATATTTTGGATTCAGTGCATTATCCCCAGTATTTGCTGAGTAGCGGCTCTTGTTTCAGAGCCAGTGGAGCTGCCTGTAGTTGCTTATGAATAATTAAGAGCTCCAGTCTTTCTGAGAGAGAACAAATCTAAAACACTCTTTTCTTCTCTTCTCCCACCGATATCTCGGTGCTCTGATATGGTTGCTCACGGCGCGTTTGTGTCTTAGCAGCCCATCAGGGTTGGATTCCCACAATTCTCTGCTGTTGCACGCAGCAAATATAACAATATGCTCATGGTAACAACTTCAAGTGATTATCTAACATGGCAGCAACATTGTTAAAGACAGAGATGGTGATGAAGTTGCAGCAGGCTTTATGGTTATTACAGCTTTTTAATGGTTTCTAGGCCATTATAAAAACCATATTCACAAAACACAGAAGTCTCTATGTGAAAATGAGACGTGAACACATGTATGCTGCATTTAAAAGCTTGCAGACATGTATAAAACAGACAGTTTTTTTAGACAAGTCCTCGCCTCACCCTTCTGTCCATCTCAGCAGGATTTGTTCTCTGTGCATTTAAACCTGAGTGAATATTTTGGGCTCTGAGTGAGTGATGGATTTACAAAGTATTTGCCCTTATGTGAAATGTGCACACCTGCTCTGAGCTGTAAGCCTTCAAGCAAAAACTCCACCGTTAAGATATAGTGCACATTAAAAAATCTACTCTCTTTCAAAAATGGAGATGCCCTTCAGGGCAAAGGTTGAACGCATCAGGATGAATGTCTCCGTAGATATGAGTGTGAATATACGAGTGTGGATGGACCCTTTGGTGACCTTGTCTTGCCCTGCACAAGCCCCCTGAGCAGGAAGTCCAGGCCATTTTCTACACACAACTGTGAAGCGCAAATATATGGTTTAGTACTTTGCTATTTTTCCCCTTCACTATCTCAATTTCACGTTATCTCTAAAAATATATACGCTTTGAGTATGCATAAACTCTCTTTTGGTGGAGGTTTAGCTACCAACACATTTGTGAATGGCTTTGAGCTGAGCCAGCAGTACGACAGGCAGCAAAGAAATGAAAGATTTGTTGAAACGCTCAACAGGAGGATTGATGCAAGGTCAAACGCTGAACAAGAATCCTTTTGAAAATATTTGTTTAAAAATGCCAGTAGGAGAATGTGGGTAGTAAAAAACCAAGAACTAAGAGTGAGTCAAAGATAAAGCCAGAGGTACAACACAGCTTACTGTACACAGCACTAAATCATTATACCTCAATTCCTTAACTGTCAGGAGGAGCACAAATATGCATTTAAGACCAACAATTCCCAGGTTCTTTGTTAGAAATAAAAATTAAGAAATGCTTTTCATTGAATTTTAGGTCAGGATGTTGTTATACTACTGCAGTTAAAGGGATAGTTCACCCAGAGAAGAAAATTCAGCCATAATCTATTCACCCTTAGGCCAATGGAAGGTCTGGCGGAGTTTTTTAGTCCACAAAATACTGCTGGAGTTTCACAGAGAAAAGGCATTGCAGTGATCTCCCCGACAATTGAAGTAAATGGTGACCAATTTTCAAACCATAAAGCCTCCAAACTGCTCATCTGATGTAACCCAAGTGTCCTGAAGCCTCGACACGCCAAGTTTTTTTGAAGAACGTCACTGACGCCATGTTTGTGGCCTCACTGTAACTGTAGCCTGTAGCTCTTGAGATGGGAGCCACATTCACCTAAATGCATGCTAACATCATCTGAAACTCAAGTACAAATTACAGCCACGCCTTTTTCCTGTGCAATTCCAGCAGTGTTCTGTGGACTAACAAACTTCACCCAACCTTCCATCAGCATATTGACTGAATTTTCATTTTTGGCTGAACTATCCCTTTAAAGGCATCCCTGTGTTGCAGCTGTTTACCTGCAGGCCCAGTGGTTTCCAGCGAACGTTCCTGAGCAGAGCCGGTGTGGAGCTCAGGGTGTTCTGAGGCCTCTTCTTCAGTGTGAGGATGACTCCACATGGGTCCTCCCTCAGAGCGTTGACCAGGTTCTTCAGCTGCCAGCCCACCTGAGGAGCACACACACCAGGCTACCACAACAACTGCCGCAAACCGCAACACACACATGCTGTACGCGATGCACTGGGAGAAACCAAGTCTGCTGAGGAAAACCACCACACACAAATATTAATCTTTAATAACTGCTGCTGCAAACCACCACACGAGACCTGATAGTAGCTTCCTAAAACACTTTTTACAGTACACCCTTGTTAAAAGAGACGGTAGAGATATGACAGGAAACGAGGAAGAGAGAAAAGCAACAAAGGTCTCCAGCTGTACTCTAACCCAAGATGATGCACTCCACAGTCAGCACCTCAACTCGGATCTTAGGGAGCATGCCAAAGTGCTACTATGAAATATATGATTACAATGACCAAATCATCAGTTTACAATGTATGTCATTTCAGGCCTGTGTGTTACTCTACATATGTTACTATTAAAACGTAAAAAAAAAACATTGGAAAAAATCTTCCTACATTTATTCGTGAGTCCTTTGGGTTACGGCCAAGGTCAATACAGGCAGTCGTTACCAAATTTTCCTGCGTGCAGCTTGATGCAGCTAGCCTCTTGCTCGTTGTAGCTGTATGTGGCTGTATGTGTGTATATCTATGAAATGTTCTTGCTCCCTGATATCAGTATTGGCATTAGTCAGGTACTAATTTTAATTACCCCAAAAGTCATATTAAGTGGACTCTTTAAGCGTGTATTAGAGTATGCTGCAACAGTGCAAGGATCAAGAAAAAAAAAATCGCTATGTGTTTTTTAACGTAGATATGGATCCACATGCAGATTAAAAACATTCCAGACACCCTGAACTAACATGTTTAGATTTTTGTTACCCTTAGCAAGTAGTTCCCTGAATGCTTTTTTGTTTGTGATATCCACGTGTTGATAAAAATACAGAAATATGTAACTGTTGCAAAAAGCTTTTCAATACCATATCTCACATAAGCTGCTAAATTTTTAACAAACCACACTATCCCACTACTCCTGGTCCTGAAAGTCATATTAAAATAAAAGTTGGCTCAGTACGGTTAAATACTAAAGAAGAAAGAAAGATGGTAGACGAGTGAGAAAGAAGTGCTGACTTAAGTATTTCCTCATGGTTCCGGCCTGCTGGTCTCCAGAGCTCGCAGCACTCGTCAGGCCATTGATTGGCTACACTGGTCTCAGCTATGGAAAGTGTCCGCAGAGGCCTCCGCACACACGTACACACACACAAACACACAGAACTGCTCTGACCTTATTCCTGACATAACGATGACCAGCCTGTGTCAGCCTTTAGTGCTCCGTTTTTCTGTCCTCTTTGGCCCAGTTCAGAGCTCTGAGTTCAGCAAGCATTCACCGGCAACAAGAGCTGCCATGGAAGTGACTCACTACTGTGTGCTTTGTCCTGCTCACTGACACAAAACGTTTTGTACAAGAATACAGAACTGCTATCATTCATTTGGTATCTGATTTATCAACTCAAAGCAGAACTGGTCAATTTATTGATATTATATCAACATCAGTATACAAGATATGATGTCATCTTTGGTTTCGGATATCATTATATCTAGCAGTGGCATAAGGGTTGTCTATTTTTGATTTAAAGGCTGATATACAGTAAAGCTGTGATTTTTTAAAATTCTATCAAACTATTTGAATATTTACCTTTCAATTTTGGTCATTATTTCCACATTACTGGTGATTATTTCTCCAAAATTTCGTTGTGTTAATATTTTGTGAAAGCAGCAGTGGTCATTCCTGAGTTTTGTCTAAATATAAATATTAGGGTATTTGGCCAAAATTATTACAACACTGATTTTGTCCAAATTGCTCTGCCCTATTTCAAACTGTTCCAGGGTAATTCATTTGTGAGTGACTGAAAAAGGACTGGTATTATACTGAATGTACTAAATGAAATGCTATTATGTCAGAAATGTTTTTAAAAAATGTCAGTTTAAGACAATGAGCCTCGTGCAATAACATTTTCATATTCTTATCTAATCTTTCTCTTACTGTTTTTCTTACAGTGGGCTCATACAAACTTGTCACGTCAGATTCAGCAAACACTTCTACCTTCAGAAAAGTGTGTACCGGTAAATGACACACAGAGACATGATGAATGCCACCTGAAAATCCCGTCACCTATAAATCTAACAAATTAATGTTTTAATTAGTGTTATTTCTTGTTTTAGATAGCTTTTAGTATTTATGCTAAGCTAAGCTAACCCTTTCCCGGCAGTAGCTTCATACTGAATGAACACATAAAAAAATGGTGTCTGTTTTTCCATCTAGCTCTCAGCAAGAACGTACACAAGTGCATTTTCCAATATGTCAAACTATTAACAAACAGATCTAAAGTCATGACGGTGTTTTGCTCTAGCACTTGTATAATAAAAATGTCAAATGACAGAGAATTTATTTACCTCTGAAGTAGCTGGACATTGTCACGCAAGAGAGAAATCCTGAATTCACTGGCGTGAAAGTGAACTGAACTCGACCTTGATCATGCTAAACTCCTCAACCCTTATTAGATCCACTGAGATGGTGGACGTCACAAAGTTACCAGCAAACACAAAGCCTATCCTAACCAGGCCAGTTTAGAACTGTTCTGTTGTGCAAATATGCAGAAGGCAGAGGGAATCAGGGAGAGACCTACCAAAATAATAATAGAGCATAAACTGCTGCTAGAGAGGGTTTTTCAAATCCCTGGGGTCTTCATTATTTTCCCAGATGCTATTACCTCCACATAATTATGTTGCTTCTTCAAACAATCAGTTTGTTATTTGAGCAAATTCCACATTTTACCTCAAAAGAGAAGCTGAGCTAAAAACTGTGAGTCCTGTTTTGAAGTGGGTCTCAAACAGAAGCTCATGCATAACCATGAAGGCAGTGCCGTCGCTTAATACGTGGGATAGGCCTACATAATGATTCTATAATGTAATAGAATTTGTTCGTTCAATATTCACATTAATCTAATTTTTAAATGTGGAGCCTCACTAGACAAACTTATCAGCCCTGATGTTGATACAGAGTTTGCTGCTAATGTGTATCCAGCTTCCCTTTTCAGCAGCTGGGTTTAGGGTTTGAAAATGAACTATAGTGACTAGAGATTCTCCCCCTTCGCTCCTCATTTTCTTTTCATCCTCTTCCTCTTCACCATAAGTCCCTCTTTACTTACTCCTCCCTTTTTTACCCAGCTCTATCCCAGCATCCTCTGAGTACCTCAACCCCTTTCCCCATCAAACACACACACCTCTGTCTCCCCCTGCTTATCTACTCCCCCAGAGTGAGGGATCAGAGTGGTGAGGGTCTAGCTGTGGGAGTAATAAGGGGTTGGAGCTGCGAGCCTGGCAGGGTGCGATCTGCACTGTCACCCCGAGGAGAGAGAGATAGCACAAGCTCCCTTACGCGTCAATCAACGCCGCTCCCCATCGCCTGCACACAGGCTTTCGCAAGAGCAGCACCTATCGAGACGAATGAGGAAATACTTACGAAAAAAAAGCACACAAAAGAAGTCCGCACGCCGACACAAAGCATTTTTTTCTCTCCTCAGAAATCACGAATAAACGCTGGAACAAACCGTTTGTGCCAGAGCTGAGAGCACAGGCAATAGACAGCACGCTCAATCACATGCTCTCACAAGGCCCCGTTCCATTTAAAATGGCTGCCCATTTTTGTGCTCCCCTCTGAAGTGTTGAGTTGAAGGCAGAAATATAACTTATTCAAGTCTGAAAGTGGAGCATGAGTTCACATTTCAAACCAGTTGCCTCCTGCAGGGGTTTCTCACGACAATGGGAACAAAATTCCAGAAGTGAGCTGACAATTACGCTGGACTGAACAAAGGTCTTGTAACAATCGTCCTATAATCTGCCTCTGCAGCAAGTCTAATTAGCCTACATAGCGACACAGGCACAGGACAGGAAGCACCATGGCAGCAGTGGCGGTGGTGGTGTTGGCAGCAGACATCATGTACAGTGACATCTCCTCAACATAGCACAGAATGGAGAACAAAAGACAGTTTGCAGTATGTCTTCACAGTGGAAACACATGGAAAGTAGTTTTATGTGATGTGCTGAGTTTGAAGGTTTTTAGCTCACCACTGTCTGGTGGTTGACTTGGATCACCTCGTCCCCTGCGTGGATCTTCTTACACTGGTCTGCCGGGGACTGCAGAGGCAGAAATTGGAGAAGAAAAATGGAAACAGATTTATTGTCATTGTGGAATTTGAGAATGTAAATAATGATGTTGGAGTGTCAAGCTGCTGACTGAGCAAAACGAAAGCTCACATTCTCAGTTGTTCCTGTGATAACATGGAGTCCATCATATGTCGATTTGATATACATCCCCTGAAACACAAGCACAGGGAAGGGAAAGTGAGCATAAAATCGGAGTACACAGGCAAAAACATGCTGTATGTTTTACATTTTAGCCTCCGGAGAAGCTAGTTTGCTCCTTGTCATAAACTCTCCAAGTATTGGAGCTCCACTAAAATTCTACTCTTTAAGTTTTGGATTGATGATGATGATGGAGAGCGCTGTCTGACATGTTGCTCCAAAATCTCCCCCTGGTGTTTAAGTGGGTTGCTTTTCAAGGCTATAATGTATGATTTACAGCTATTTATTATCCCTGGAGCTCCGTACAAAAGCAACTGCTTTTGATGTTCTCCACAGATCATTCTTTTACCTTAATTCGTCTTGGTCTATACTTAGAAATTGACTTAAGACTTAAGAGCAAACACATTCAAGTCCTGGAACAATAAATAATGAATAAGCAAAAGCCAAGCATTGCTTATTTACACACCTTGAATATTAAATTATTATTCCTGTGCATTGAAGAGATTGGATTCAGTTAGGTAATTATTAACAACTCTGAAAGATGAAAGTTCAAACGCTGTTTGAAAAACTGTAAATAAAGTCCAAATGCAAGTTTACTTGTAAAGACGTTTGACTTTCCTTTGAGACTTTAGATTTGACTTGGATTTGTCGCAGATAGGACAATAGTTTGACTGCACTGATTTTAGGGGCAGTGTAACAAGCTGATGATCAGATAAGATAAAATTTTGTTTGTCCTTAATAGTTTTGCAGCAGTTGTAGTACAAAGTAAGAAAGAGTGCAAATATAAGGAGCACAATAAAAAATATCAGTAAAGGTGCAAGTCTAAGAAAAATAATGGCAAACAGATATACTAAATATACAATGAAGGTATCATAAGTTGCTCATATCTCAAGTTCCAACTTTGTGAGTTGCACAGAGAGACGGAGATGACATAGCCTATAGTCATGTAAGTATAGTATCAAATCTAAACACAACATCTGAAAATACATCACTACTTTCACATCAATACTGTATGTCTGTTGGCTGTTTGGTCATGGGCTGGTAGCATACAGTGAATTTAGCATTTTGTTTGTTTTTTGTTTACCTGTTCTGTTTTTATGTGAAAACAGCTTAATGCTGTGGCAGAGACAAGGTTGCTGAGAGCAGAGCTTGCAGGTGAAAAATACAAAAACTACTACCAGCGCCCCCCTTCACATTACACAGTCTTTTAGTCCACTTTTTACATGGTAATACTGATATCTAAAAGCAGCTCTGGTTGATACGTGTGTGTATGCTTAGGTGTGTCCTTACCAGCCCTTCACTGGGCATGATGCTGGTAAGGTGGACCACCTCCAGATGAGCAGATTGTGAGACCAGAGAGTCCGACGACAGAGAGATGATGTGGTCGCATATTCCTGCTAAGGTCTTACACTGGAGATGAATAAAGCAGAGAAAAAAAAAAGAGAGAGAGTCAAAAAGAGAAAGACAGAAAGTTATTGAGATTGGTTTTGGTCCACGAGGGATGCTGTGACCTTGCTGGGGGAGGTGAAACAGCAATCATTTCATCAGATTGTTCCTCTTCGCCACTTCCATCACTCCAGCAAACCAACTGTTTCCTGTCACAGTCTGTCCACAGGCATGCCCACAAGACACTGTCACAGACAGAACAACACATCACGAATACCAGCCAACCCCGAGGTGCCCAGCTGACATTTTCTAACATCTAAATTACAGAGAACACATTCAGTTTGTTCCTATCTGTACATTTTGTGGAAGGTAAGGGCTATTTTTGCCTTCACATCAAATAAACTAAACTCGATGTTGGTAAGATTATCTGTGCTGTATTTTATTTACTTTAATTTTTTTTTTTTACACTGCCCTTAATTTGCTGTGCATCTGAGCAAATACTGCAAATAAAAAGCATTGCTTCACCTTGCTTTTGTTCTAAATAAACCTTGACTGTTTTTCAGGCTATTTGTCTTCTCAGTCACGCATGCAAGTTAATTTACTATCTGCAACATCTCTGCCTTCTAATTTGGCTGACTGACTGCAGTGGGCTCACAGAGACTGTTACCCTGGTTATCCTGCCTCATCGCATCACCGCTTAGCACACACACACACACACACACACACACACACACACACACACACACACACGCTTATACTGAAACCTCATGTAAATGTAAGAGAATATATGCTGTCTGCATTCACACAAGCGGCATGACGATGATGAACCCTACATAAAATAATCTTCCAATCTCAATCCTAATGAGCAATTAAGGGATTATCATGATGGAATGCAGAGAGATCATCAACACACACTCACACACACGCACACACAGGCACAAACACTGTAGCTCTGTGATTCTATGATTCATTCAGTGTCAGAGAAAAGGTGTAGGATCTTTAGTGAGCTGGCTATGTGATGCTTATGCTCTCTCTTTCTCAGTCTATCTCACTGTCTCTTGCTCACCAGCAAACACACACACACACACACACCATCCCTTTCAGGGTCAGTTATTTGAACATATAGTGCCTGTTAAGTTTTCTTTTTACAGTAATATTTATGGTCCAGTTGACGTGTCCACATTACGTAATGGGATACCCACAGACACAAAACCAAACTGAGTTTTAATTTGAAAAATCAAAAGGGGAAACAGATAAAGAAGTAAGAAATAAATTGGGGTAGAGAATATATATTTAATCCCGCCTCGAGCCATAAATATGATGTGAAATCCCCAGCTGGAATCCACAGCGAGTGACAATGTTCTGGCTTTGCTTGTATTCCTCTTTGATCATTGGACTAATAGTCTTGACCTGGGATTAACATGGGCAGAGAGACAAAAGGCCAGTAACCAGTGTGGAGACTCTGAACTCCTCGAGCTCTTATACACCCAGCCTTGATCTGACACGCCTCCGGAGAATCAGAGTGCAGATTATAGGGAAGTTAACTTATGTGGCTGGCTGGCGTGAGATTTAAGAGCAGTCAAACAGAAAGCCAGACATAGTACGCTGCCAAATGGATTAAGCTCTGGCTGCACACACACACACACACACACACACACACAAATACCCCCCGCCCACCATTCTCATTCTATCTCGCACTTTCTGCCTCCTCACACCTTCTCTTACATGCTAACACACACCAACCACATGTGGTTATGCAATGCATCTGCACATGTGTGAGATATACACGCCGTGGTAAATATAAAGCTGACCTGAGACGCAAAGATGGAGAGAGGAAGAGAGGAACAGAAAGGCAGGGAGGTCGGGAGAGAGAGTCTGGGAGAGAAAGGGGAGAAAACAAGGGAAAGGAAAAACACACAAGTAGGACAGTCTTACGTAATTCCTCTCATCCTTATGCATGCATGCACAAAAAAACACACACTCATACACACTTCACGCTCCATCAGACACACAGACTCGCACATGCTCATATCTTATCTCTCTCCTCTCTGTTTATCACACACACACACACACACACACACACACACACACATTATCCACTATCCCTGTCCATCTGATTGCTGCAGGCCGTAGTCTGGAGGAGCGCGGAGTAGCAGCGAGTTTTGCATTATTGAGCAGAAGCTGACAAACGTACAAACTACGGCTACAGTTGCTACGACAGAGGTGACCAGAGCATCAAACAGTGTCTGAGCCTCTTGCTGGATGCACACTGGACACTCACCCATACTGTGTGTCTGTCTGGATCAGCCACATATATACATTATTTTAGAGCAGTGGTGGTTCTTAACCAGGACCCCTAGTTCTCAACGTGGACCCCTAGTGGTCCATGGTGCAAATGCAAGGGGTCCTAGGATTTCAAAAAATATGGAAGGGGTCCAGTACCCCAACAAGGTTGAGAACCACTG
>JAQFJA010000026.1:5663371-5673620 GCA_029874485.1 Naso brachycentron | reverse complement strand
AATTAATTCATCAGAGGTTGAATTCTGTTTTAGACAGTGAACAGTTGTAGCAAGAAATTGTTTATTACAACATACATAGTTTATTTCAAAACATAATACAAGCTTTATACTGAAAATAAATAATTACTTGAGCTGTCATCGAAATTTGGAATAAAACCGCCGAAACAGTTCAATCTTACTGAAAATATTGTTTTGTTTTTTTTTACATTGCTAATTAAGTGCATGAATAACTAAGAGCATTTGTTTAAATTAATGACTTCAAAAGGGTAATATATAAAACTGTACAATATTCGAAAAAATACTTAAGAAATAAACCAATAACAGGAGTATTTAAGATTATAAAATTTTGATACTGAACGTACAATAAAATTATAGGCAGGTGTATAGCGTCGTCAACCCCTCTTTCTATTCTCGGCTCTGTTTCAGAGTCCACACAGTTTATATGGTCGAAGATGATTGAAATCAAATAAATGAAATTATAAATAGCTGTAACTGTGTGTGGCTTCAGGCCATAAGGGAGGAATTTAATAAAAAACCTCCAAGTGCTATTATGTTGGTAGCAATACCTCTACAACTGGAAATGAGGGCCTCTATTTGCATATGCAAAAATAATTACAGATCTGCTACGAGTATGTTACAAAAATAATGAATGTATATACGATGAGAACTAAAGCGCTGTCTAAGCCCGAGGGAAGCATGGGGTGGACTGTAAAATGGCCTCTGGTGCTGCAACAAATCAATTAAGAGAAGTGATGTTATTGTTTCACTCCGCTGATCGCACAAACAGAAACAAAGTGTGTGAGAGAAGCCCAAACAAATCCAAACCAAACATCAGTCCCATCTTATCGGTATTATCGAGCGGATGAGCAGTGGTGACACAAACCAAAGGCGCTGGCAGGTTATTAGGCACATTTTGTATTTATATCCGAGATGTAGAAAAACAATTTGGCGGGCTCCAAAGGGAATCTGAAATGTGACGTTTGATATGCCGCTATAGAATAATGCCCTCATGACAGTCAGAAAATGACGAAGGCTGAACAGGTATCTCTGTTATTGTTATTGTCGTGTTTCAGTGCTGGAGGCATCTGGAGGAGTCTGTGACGGGACAGGCGCGAGGGCTGGGAGGTGCCACCCGCGCGCCCCTGCGCTCGAGAGTCCGTGCCGGGGGGATTCCTCCCGGTGCTTCGGTCAGAGATCGTGGCATGAGGAGGCGTCTCCCGCGCTCCCGCTGTGAGAATACGGTCCCTCGTGCGGCGGCGGCTCTCCCGGCGGCGTCATGCGCTTCTCCTTCTGCCTCCGGTTGCAGAACCACACGCGCACCACCTCCTTCTCCAGCTGCAGCGAGTCCGCCAGCGACGTGATCTCCTGCGCGGAGGGTTTGGGACACTTGAGAAAATGCGTCTCCAGAACCCCCTTGACGCTGACCTCGATGGAGGTCCTCTTCTTCCTCTTCCTCCCCTGAGCTGCTATCTTGTCTATACTGCTAGAGCTGCCTGTGGACGAGTCTGCCTCCTCCAGCCACTTATTCAGCAGCGGCTTTAGTTTGCACATGTTTTTAAAGCTCAGCTGCAGAGCCTCGAACCTGCAGATGGTGGTTTGGGAAAAGACGTTACCGTACAGCGTGCCCAGAGCCAAACCAACGTCCGCCTGTGTAAAGCCCAGCTTGATTCTCCGCTGCTTGAACTGCTTGGCAAAGTGCTCCAGCTCGTCCGAAGTCGGCGTCTCCTCGTCGGAGTGGTCGTGGCAGTGGTGCCCTCCGAGGTCGCTGTGCTCGGGGCTGAGTGTGTCCCTGAGGCCCGGGTGCATGCCTTGGCCCTGCGGGTTGGGTGGAGGTGTGAGGCCACCGTGTTCCAGCATGCCGTTGACAGTAAAGCCCGTCTGGGAGTAGATGTTAATCTGCTGCCCGCTGGTGATGGAGGAGTTGTGGGACACCGGGGTTCCCCATGCTCCCGGGTGGTTGCCATGGTTGTTGTGATGAGGGGAGTGATGCGCTACGTGCGGGGAGCGGTGATGGATGATGCCAAGCTGCAGGTCCTCTCGGCCTGGTTTAACGTCCTGCTGCTCCATGGACGCCGACCAGGGGCTGCCCTCCGACAGACTGCTCGCCCACTGGTGCCCGAGGGGGTGTCCGTTGCTCTGGACGCTCTGCAGATAGTCACTCTGGAGGAGTTTCTGGTGTCCTCTGTAGGGGCTAGCAGGCTGCATGGCCTGGCTGTCCGGGTGGATCATGGGACTGGAGCTGAGCAGGGTGTAGGGGCTTGAGGCAGCTGTGGCCATGCTGGCTGCTGAACCCCACTAGTGCTACTGAAGCAAGGGAGCAACTCAGCCTCTGACATCTCCCTCTCTCAGGAGTCTCGGCAGCAGCCTGCTACTGACTGACAGCCTCCGCCACCACTCACAGACCGACGGAGACGCAGTGACGACGCACGTCAACCAATGACGGCGCCGTTACCCGAACCCCCCCTCCTCTGTAAGCAGAGCCGCGGATAGGAAAGGGTTACAGGCGGTCGAACCGGAAGTGAGTCGGAATGCTGGTCCAGTGGGTCTGCCTGTGGAACGATGTGCGCGTGGAGCGCAGTTCCTGTTTATTAATTAAAGTTTCCAACTGATTTACGCACGAGTTTATTGCTGCTCCTGTCACCCTTGAGCGCGTGCGAAGGAGGAGATTAAAGCGCAGTGGCATTTGTTAGACGTGCCAGTACTTAATTTAGAAGGATACAATCAAACCAAGAGCAGTACTCGATGCTAATTATTAACTTTTAGACAATTCTTTCTCAGGTGTTTATAGAAGGAACTCAGGATAGTTTTACGCAAAATGGTTTTACGCAGAGGACATTTAGTATCTGACAATCTTTTGTCAAACATGTAAAACACATCTCATGGGCCTATAACTGCAATTAAGTAATTCAAATAAGATTTCAATAAGATATTAAAAAATCTGACAGTGATCTGACAGCTTTCCTCGCACGTTTTCCTCCTACACAGGGAATCAATCGGACATGTTTATCCCCCCAAAACTTCATTTGTGCGTTTTCTCAAAGGAGTAAATGTCTCCTTATGCAGTATTCTACGCACTCACACTTCCAGTCTTTAAGAATCTCACCAGGTCCTCGCAGAGATGAAAAAGATCTATCTGCATATCTGAGAGCTAACTTCGCTGCGTAATTATATTTGCCAGTAAGAATGCGCCCCGGTCTCCTTATTGGTTCGAAATTCCATTAAATATATTGCTCGAGCTCCCAGGTTAAGCTTGATTTAAATTTGCATACATTTTCATACATTTAGGAGAAATAAAAGAAGGCTGCAGCCACCAGAAAGTCATTAAAGAGCGCTGAGGCGAGGAGCTGCTTGTGGAGACAGGGACAGAGACAGAGAGGAGGCCGGAGCAGGTGAGCTGACCGCGGGTCTGGATGTGTGGACAGGGCCGCTGGAGGGTGGACAGGGCCTCGGTAACCGGAGGAATGATAGACAGCGGCAGTGGAGGGAAGGGTGTTGGCAAGCCAGCCTCTAGCCTCATGTCGTCGTAGCATGTTGTCCTGGACATGGATGGGAAATAATTCAACAGATGTATGCTGTTTGTTTATTGTTGTGTTCTTATTTTGATTCCAGCGTGGTGCTGCGTGTAAATTCTTCATGGAGTTTACTTTGAAATTTCATTACAAATTTCTAAATATTTGATGTGCACGGCAGGGTTGTTCTAGTGGCCTAGTTTGCTGAGCTGGATTGCTTCGTTTGAGTCGTTACGGGACGTGATTATGCAGAATCATGCGCTGAAACAATAAGAAAATATTAAGCACAGTTGTGTAGCGGTGTTCCAACACAATTCCCGCATTTTCTCGCGTCTCACCAAAGCGAATTAAATTTGGAGGATGATTTTTTTTTTTCTTCTTTTAAAGAAAATCTGCCCTCATCTGATTTGGGTGCTCTGTTTCGATTAAATGTGAGCATTCATGGCCGATTTAAACAGAATTGAGAAGTTTTAACATGGGCTTAACTGTTTCCACGCTCAGAAACGCTCAAGCAAATCGACTACAGCCTAAATATTTTTTTTTGTCCTGTTATAAGAATAAAGTCTGCATTTTGGGGAGCATAAAGCAGACAGGAGAGGGACTTGGAGAGGGGGTTGTATTGCTCTCGATAGTCTAAGTTTCTAAGTGTAACAGATGCTTCTCTAGAAACGCTCCTTGTGCTGATTCCTTTTATTCACATCAACATTTTTCTGCCGTCGAGCGCGTTTCCATAGCGAGGCGAATAAAAGGCAAATCCCCGCTCCGCGCCTCCAATAAAGAGCCCATTCACAGATAACCCGAGCCAGCCCTGCTACACTTACACCATGCAGCACTGCAGGCTCTCTCTCTCCCTCTCTCTCTCTCCAGCGAGGTGCACGTTACTGCGAAATAAACAAACTAATCACTCATAATTTCTTTAATTTGGTCTTTTTCAAATGGCACGTTAAGGTTGTTTGTCATGTTTGTTTAGATGCCTGTTAATTTGGCGGCTTATCGAGTCACTCTATTGGGGATTACTTTCTTACTCAGATTATTTGCTGTAGGCATGGGAGTAAATACAAAGATTGTTTAATTTTACAGAGGAATGGCATGTGATCAAAATTAGGCCTTATATTTTAAAACAGGGATATTGATGGAGAGTATTGACAGGCCTTATTTTTTCCCCATGGAACTTCGCCGTGTCTTTCTAAAGGCCTATAAAATACATTTGCATTGTAAGTACTTAGTCAAAGAAATGCAATGTTAGATTAATTGTTTTTCCAATTGGAAAGAAAAAGGCTGCAATAAATTTAATTACCTGCTCGCCACAAGATACCTTGACGTTTAGAAAAACAGGAACATTAACGCTGATTACAGCAGAGGAGTATTGAATCTAGTATAGACTGAGTAATAAAGAGACTTATATACAGGTAGGCTATTTATTTAGTAGGCTATTAGTCGTGCTAAAGGTTAAAGAACAGAGTAAACACAGCTTGTAAGCCAGGCCTGTGTATTTATGAGGCTGGGTGTGATGGTCTTTCTCAGTGTTTGTTATTTTAAAAATCCTTTATAACATTTTATATCTTTCTATAATTCAATAGTGATGCACATTTGCTGGTGTTTTTGTGGGAAAATTAGGCCGTTTTTTTCCTCAAACACTAAACATGTTAATGGAGTTTTTTTTCGCGTGAACGTCTCAATGTGCATCTCATTTTTAAAAAAAATCATTATTTGATTTTTTTTTTCTTTCATTAAGCTTTGTTTCCTCGTTGCCTACACGCTCTCTTGCCGCTCAGTGCTGCAGGGTCAGGGTATAAAGTATGAATCAACCTCAGTCTGGTATTGAGACAACCTTGAGCCCCAGGGCGGGACCTGTCACTGGGTGTCATGACCTTTGAAAAGTTCCCCCATGAAGCCCAAATCTCTGCTCCAGCGTGGCAGATATCGCCTCAAGTTAAAGATGTTATAACAGAAACATATCAATCTGAATTTGCCCGAATCATTAATGTGTGAAATGCACTCATTCAGGGCCTGATCTGAACCGGATTAAAATGTGGAGAAAAAAAAAAAAACAGTGTTAAGGCCTGATGGGAAATTTCTTGCTTTTGTAGCTCACATTTGATGGGGTTTTTACAAGACTTGATGTTTTTTTTTTCTTTTTTTTTAACTTAATCCAAACGTCTGCGTGTCACTTGTGAGTTGAAACGTGGGCCTGGCTGTTTTCTCCTCGCTGGCATCCGCCTCACACACTTCACAGCCTCCCAGACAGTAAAATCGATATCCCCATTAACCCGTGACGTCGCTAATAAAGGACAGCGACACCGTGTTTAAACAACACGGCCCTTCAAAAGCAAACCCGAAACTAATCTGCTATCATGTCGGCGACAAGTCGTTTGTTTTCATCATCGACTTGAAACCAAAACGTCTGTTTGAGCTCAGTTTCTGATGGAGGAGCGCAGCCTGTCATGTGGGGAGGTGAAACCTCACCTCTGCCTCCGCGCGCTCGCGTGTGTGTGTGTGTGTGTGTCCAGCAGGGTTGAGGATGAGGAAACACATTGGACACACCAGTGAGTGAGTGTATAGGAAGCTGAAAATCATCCCATGAGAGCGCACAAGTGTAAATGTACATTCATAATGCATGAGGCCCGGCGCGTTTGTTTGGTCTGCAGCGCTGAATCCCGGTTTAAGAGGTTTGTGTGTCTGTGTGAACGTGCTTTCAGAATTATTTTCAACAAGTCAGTGAAGTCATCGGATTAGATAACATTAATCTGCACGGAGGAGAGAAACAGGCCTATCAGACAGGTTATCCCGTTCGGTAACTATAGGGCACAGATTTGGTTTGTTTCCCAAAAAAATAAGGAGAAAAATCAGTTCGTGACAAATGTAGGCCTGCATTTAATAAAAAATTACTGGTGGCATACAAAATTTGGGATTATTCAGTACACACTTGGATGTTTTTTTGTGTGTGTGTGTAATATAATTCTGCTATTCCAACGATTTCCAAATTTATTTTAATTTTGGATTTTTCTATTTTATTATTAACGCGGAAATTAACCGTGAGATAAGAGATCAACAAGGCTTTTCCTGACGATCAGATCGCTGCAGTGTTTTTTTTTTCCATAAAGGATCAAAAAATTAGAAAAATATTCCCGAACTTGTTTGAAAAAGAAGCTTTTATTGTGAATTAGAAGTGGGCTTCCATCGAAAATAAAGTCATATTTGCAGGCTGCACTTTGTCTTTAATGCTCTGAGTGCAGCTCCGCTCTGTGATGATGAAATGTTTCAGTCTTGGTCGAAAGATCATTTTTAACGTAAACAATCACATAAACAGACCAATTACAGTGTGAACCATGACAAACGTCGCGCTTGTACAGCAGATCAGTACATCAACGATGAGGGAGAATATAAATATGATTATATTTAAATATGAGTGAGCCGTTTTCATTGGCTGTCCCAATATTCTGACAGTGCAGATAATCTTTAAACACTCTGGATTATTATTATTATTTTTTTAAATGAGTTAAAGTTGTTTTGAATTTTGACTTGTTTTGAAGTTATTTTAATTTAAAATTCAAAGTCATTTAATTTCCTGGAAGGACTTAAAGCCACCGAGTACAATGTGAAGCCACAGTCAAACGTCTCAGGTCTGGATATTAGTATTCCAACTATGATGCAAATCCCAACGTAAAATTATTTTTGGTTTCTTGTTAATTAGAAAATGAATTCAGTCAAAACAACACACAGGCCTGAGGTCAGGGAGTCTTTCAGCTCCTGGAAATGTCTCCGAGAACAAACGCTCACCTGCACAAAAGCAATTGTTGCAATATTATTTTGTATTATCTGCATGAATTTGAAGCACCTGAGCAAAATTGAAACTGTTTGTCCCCCTTGCCTTCGCTCAAACAAAGCGAATGTTTGTCAGAGAGATTATTCAACGCTTGTGTGTGTGTGTGTGTGTGTGTTTGTGTTACAGGTGCTGTTTGTGGAAGAGGCTAGTTTATTGTCTCTGGGTCAGTGAAGGAGCCAAGGTTGGTAAAAATCTACATAACATTACCATCTGTTAAACTTCAAACTGCTCAAACACAAAACACACACACACTCACACACGCACACAGTTTCCTATAAACAGAGCAGTGAAGAAGAGTGGAGAGTCTATAGAAATGTAATGTATGCTCTTCAGATCCTCTCCAGCTCCTCTTCCACATCCTCCTTCTTCTTCTTCTCCTCTGTGCTGAGAACAGACAAGAGCTTGGGGTTGAGGCCTCCGCTGGCACCAGCGAGGAAGAGAAAGGAGCAGACTTGTAAAAAACTTCTGTGCTACAAAAATTCTCCCCTTTCTCTCAGAAATTAGATGTGGTGGATGTTTAACGAACAGTCCGGGTGGATTTCACGTAGAATTCCGAGCGAGTTCCCTGCCACAGCTGAACAACCAACCAACACACTTTCCCCTGTGGCCCGCAACACCCCCGACCCCTCCCCCACCAACACAACCACCACACACACAAATACACACACTCACACACATATACACAGGTCCCTCTGAAGAAGCAGGCGGAGCCGGCAGTTGCACATCTGCATTTCAAACACAGACTCTCTGGGATTCATTATTAATTAGCCTGCTGAGCCCTGGAGGACTGGTGATGTTGCCGTCATACACACGCGCGCACACACACACACAGACACACACAGTCGGACAGACACACACACACGGACAGACAGACACACGCACACACCTCATGACCCCTTTGCCCCCTCTGCTCTACAGTTAGAGAGTCCTCACCAGAATACTGAGTCCCTCCCTCCAATCACATCACGTCTCCCGATTTCCTGGCTTCATATTTGGTAAAGGATGATGAATTACAGGAGAAGATAGTTTTAGGCTGAGCGCAGTGTAACTGTGTTTAAAACACCACAGTCAATTTGAGTTGTTTAGCACAGCAGAGTGCTAAATGACGTATGTGAGAGGATGAGAGAAGCCCGAAGAGCTGTGCTGGTTCTTATATCACATCAATAAACATTACAAAACTCCTTTCTGCCTTTGTTTGCTTTATTCCTTCCTATTTGGGAAATGGATTGTTGTGTTTTCGCTTGCTCCTAATTTAAGTGCGCGTGTGTGCGTGTGTTTGTTTCTATGCGTGCGTTAACCTCCACCAGCAGTAGATAGAAGCAGAAAGACACACAGTGATTATGCATGAGGATGTCTCCAGGGTCCACAGAGTGGGGGAGAGAGAGAGACATCAAACGCACTGCAGTGAGAACCCTCCGTCCACAACGCACGTCCCACCGCTGCGCAAAGTTGGGACTGTGCAGTTTACAAAAATAAACACGTTAGGAAGAAACAAACGTGGGTTCAGCCTATTGTGTGCCTCTGCTGTTGCCCACGGTTGCATTAGTATGCAGGGAGCCAGCGTTTAGCGCAGAGATCATTCAGGGGCATCAGTGCATGATTTTCTGATGTATTTGTGACAGGTTAATGTGTTGACTGCTAATGTTTGACTGAAATGAGAGTTATTAATTTAGTCCCAAAACGGAGGAATTTTTAATTGGCGGTTGATCAATAGAGATTATATAATCTGATCTCCTGCAACATGTGGGTCCATCCATTCACCATAATGTCTCAGATAATGTTACCATGGCCACTGGGCCTTTAGGTGGGCAGTCTGTGATCCTCAGCACACATCAACACCTCAGTGATTAGCTTGCTTAAGGCTATAACCTGGGCTCTGATAGGGCAAGAGACTCTGGCAGCAATTTGGACATAATTGCATAATTGAGCAGGACTCGGCCATCATCACCATCTGCCTCTGAAGTCTTCGATTTAGGCCTCTCAGTGGCCAAAGCTGCTGCTTAGCTGTCAACTTCTATCTCTATTCAAAGTGATACTCTCACACCGCAGCATCCCAGTAAGGATCGGTACCCTCTTGAACCAATTGGATGTGATTCAGAGCCAACAGTGGACCTCCACCAAGCACACACACACTTCCTGGTTTTGTAGAGAATTCTGGGCAGCAGTGCGGCGAGGTTTGCTGGGGGAAAAGACCACTTCTGCACAACACAGCGCAGCCTTTGTTAGATGTGTAACGAAGAATCTGGGGCAATCGTAGAATCTGCACAAATGTTGTTACAAGTTCTCGCTCCGAAAGGGAATTCTCGTTCCCCTTTCGGAGCGTTCCCCTCGGTCCGCTCTTTCATTCAAAGGAATGTACATGTGATTTTTGGTTTCATACCAATTCCACCTGGAGTCTCGAAGGGAAGAATAACAAATATGGGAAACATTTAATCCAGAATAATATGTTTATCCAGAGACCTGTGGACTTGGGGAAGAACGGACCCCCTCTGATGTGGTCTGCTGCCAGTGTGTGTGTGTGTGTCCATGTGTTTTTGTGTGTGCAGGTTGCTGTGTGTTTGGGTTGGACGTGTGAGGCGGGTGAAGAGACCCTCCACCCCCTGGGGCCAGGAACTCTGAGTGAGGAGGAAGAGAGGTCTAACACGCTCTCAGATTTCGGAGTATGTTTGTGTGCAAACTTGTGTGTGTGTGTGTGTGTGTGTGATACAGGATGTTAAAAAAGCTAAGCAGCAAGCGAGTAGTGGAACTGAGTTGCAGTAAAACCTAGAAGCATCTCAGTTGTGGTGGTGCTTCTGACAGAGAATTTTTTTTTTTTCTTCTGCAGGAAAGAAAATATAAATTTAATCTTCCTAACCTCCCTCTGTATTCCTGTTAGTGGGGTTAAGTGTAGAGAAAGTATTCATAACTCATGTAT
>JAQFJA010000026.1:5572019-5582896 GCA_029874485.1 Naso brachycentron | reverse complement strand
AGCAGAATGCACTGACTTGCGCTAGCATTAGCACCCTCACCACATTCACAGGCACTCCGCTGGCCAGTTTACACAGCCGTAAAGAAGGTTGTGATTTCAAAAGATTCCAATCTGGAACTTGGTTTCAAACGTTTGCAGTTTCATGGGTGCTAGCACGCCGTTGTCATGTAAAAGAAAGGCCGAACTGCAACCAAAGTGTTTCATTTGATGCTAAAACTTGTGCCATGTGAACTGCGGAGTGACCTAGAAACCCTAATGTCAAAGCTGCAGCGGGAGAAGTGCAGTTCACCTGAAGCAGCGAGTAACGGATTTAAACATGCACTGCTGTACACAATGAAAACTACTAGTATATTATACATAAAGTACATATATAGTGAAGTGAGCTAATTATAAGTATTACTAATCCAAGTACATTTAATGTGGCACTGAGGAAGTTGTCCAGTGGAGTGGCTGCAGTGCATAAAGGGAAATGAGGCAGTCAAATTGCTGTGGCGCTGGCCAATGTTCGGGCTCTTTTTGGACGTCATTTCAGTTTATGTTGGCTTCTAGCCGCACAGTCTTAATTTTAATGCCACAGGTGTGTGTGTGTTGTGTATTTACATGTGCGTATTTGAAAAGGAAAATCTCAGCTTGGTATTCAAATGAAGCAGGTAATACAAGAAGAGCAGTCTGTGTTTTCTCTCAAAGACACTGTTTTTCCAGTCACAGTTCAGGTTAATATGAGGACATGGGGACGTGGCATGACCTAATCTTTGCAAAGCCTTTGACGGTAACACTAGACGTCTCTCTGGAGAATTCACAGTGAGTCACAACACCACTTCTTCAGGTGACTCAAACACTCTGCTTCTTAATACTGGGTGGAAATATGATGATGTAAGCTCTCATTCAGGATTAGCAGAGGTCAGGGGTCAGAGTGGAGATGGAGGGAGGGGCCTGACAATCAGTGCTTTTGCTCAGGAACTCTAACCTACAATTACTGTCACAGTGAGCACACCTGAAATAAGAAGTTGTTGATTTTACACTGTAAGAGTATGCAAGACTGCAGTTCCACCAAAAAGTATTATAAGGTATGTATGGTCTACTCTTTAATATACTGCACTATCAAAGCTTTACAAAGACTTTATACCATAATTAACTGTCACACTATAATGCCATGAGGATACATCTGTATGCAAAAAGCAAGGAGGCACACACAGACAACCTCATCTATTCACCATCCATGCAAATGGGAACGATCATGTTGACACAGCTCACCTCAGTTCTTCTTTTTCTGTCATTTATATTCACTACTTCTCTCTCAGTAGAAATATTTTCACAACAGCTCTGCAATAATAGTAGAGTTGAGTCAACAAACTTTATGGTTCTTGAGATGTTTTCTAGCCCTGGTGCTACATAAAACCATTTAGGAAAACTTATAGATCAGATATTGTATTGAAGAAATAAAAATTTAAAGCTAGAAATGTTCCTACGTAGAAGAGAACATTCTGTCTTTAGAAATTAAATCTGCCTGAAAAACACTGAACGTTGCAGCTTGTCTAGCACTGAATTGATACATCCCTCTGGCTGACTTTATACCATCTCTCTCACTGATCTGCAATTGTTTATCGGTGGAGCAAAATCATTGAAATGTTGGTTTTAAAATACTCCTACTTGTCTCCCTGTTTTTATTGTTCACATGCTGAGCAAGGCTGGAGTGATTATTGGAGCAGCAGACACGGCTGGATCGCAGAATGCAGTCGCATTGTTTCGTAGTGAGAGATGCAACTGAGCTGCAACTTGGAGAGGAAGGAGGGTTTCAACCACAATTTGTCACATGGCAAGTTTTTTACTGGCCTAGATGTCTGTTTAAAAAAAAACACAAGACAGAGAGATTATCCTCCCCACTCTGTAGAATGACAGCATGCTATATATTCTGTGCACTGTTGCTTTTCTTCCAGCGCTACAATAAGATGTATGAGGGACAACATGCCTGAGTGTGTCTCTCAGCGTTTAAGGGCATGTGAGCTCGTCCACTTCAAGGCAACTCTACTACAGAGAGATCAATGAGAGGTAATGCATTTTCCCAGACAGGCTTCAGCACAGTGATGGCATCACTGGCTCTAAACTCTGAGCGCTCTGACTTTACAGGAAGGAATTATGCTAAAAAAGACATTTTCAACAGCATTTATGGGTTTTCATTGCTTTTCCTGTTGTTCATTCTGGTTTCAGTTGCAAAAACACCAAACTATCAGGTCAGGAAGCACAGTGACAAACCACAGCTCAGAGAGAAGTGTGCCCTGCTCAGTTAGCTAACGTACTCAAACTTCCTCATTGTCTGCTTTTAACTGACAGAGTTAAGGAGGGCGAAGAGACAGAGAGTACTTTGGGGGGCCCCCATCTGGGTCCAGAGTCTTGGGGAGGACACAGCAGTCTGCTTACTGATGAGTCAGACCACTTCAGACTGACAACCGCCTGGACATCACTTGGTGAGTTCAATAAAAGTTCATGCTGCCTTTCAGTTTCCTAACATGGCTTGGATGCTGCACATGAATCCAGTTCAAACCTCACAACACAAAAAGCCATGCAATTCCTGTGTTCCTTACCGAAGTGGATCCAGAGGACGATGCTATGTACACTTTGATCACCATGATTAAATCCCTGATGCTGACACGAGTCTGGTAGGCAGCGGTTGTTCGCCGTGCTCCTTGCAGATACTTTGCAGGCGGACTGCTCGGCAGCGAGACTAAAAACAACAGCAGCAGCAACAACAAAGTTCCCCGGCCGAAACGCTGTGCGTCTGTGGAAGGCAGCGCAGACAATCTGCGCAAATGCTCCAGTTCTCAGCACTGGATGCAGCTTTGCATTCCTCCTCCGCCTCTACGCTGCCACCCCGCCCCTTCTAGTCCCTCTCTCTCTCCCCATCTGTCTGCAGAGCGAGAGCTCACACACGGAGACACGTACGCGCACACACAGCAAGGCTACGGGCCTATCAGGACGGCAAGACAACAGGGTTATACTGTCTGATTATTTCAGCATCGACCCCATTGTCTGCAAGCCAGACACGAGCTTTTGTTCCACTAATGGTGCAAATGTGCACCGCTGTGATTGTTTTAGTAAATGCGAGGGTGGCAAATAAATAGCGGGAGGGTGATTGAAATGAAATCTGCTGTGATTTTGAGCACTTTTGTGGACGCTTTTGTGTAACGGCACAGGCACAGAAGCGCCGTCTTGCGCAGCCACAGCATTACACGGGCTTTGTGGGCCCCCTGCAGGCGTCTGAGGCAGACGACGCAAAGCTTTTCCCTGAAACGAATTTAGGAAAGCCGACTGACAAACAAAAAATGTGTCGGGAGAGCAGTGGGCGCCATATTGGACTCAAACACGAAGTGTATTTATGGGGAAATTTGTGCTCGCTGGCCGCTGCAGATGTGAGCCCCGGGTATTAGCAAGGATGCATGGCTTTACACGGGGGCATGTCGCTGCCGCCGGGGCCTGTGCAGCCGGTGCGCACAGGTTAGCGGCGCGGCCTGCTTCTCACTGTCATTAAACGCTCCTGTGCGAGCGCAATATGTCCCCGACTGCAAGCCTTTCATTCTTGCAGGCTTCCTCCCATTTCTCCCTGCAAGAAGCCATTCGCGCAAACCCCAGATCATCACCGGCTTCAAAATTCCAAGTGTTCTGCAGCTCAGAATGGCGTCACCTGATTGGCTGAGAGCCTATCAATCATGCCTTTAGCCGCACCCCTCCCCCCATTCAACCACTCGCCTCTCTGTTCCAGTGTGTTTACTACACTGCCGAGCATAAGGGAGACGCTCGTCTTCACATGCACTGAACCCACTAAGAAAAACAGTTTTTAGTTGTATTTGTAAGAAAACCTCCAAGAGATCAACATGCCCAAGAGAAAGGTACGTATTCTAAAAATAGCAAAAATAGTTTGAAGGTGATATCAGCTATTAATGCAATGCAAACGATTGTGAAGACATCCCTCTGAGACATTACTTAATTATAACGCTATGTGTAACCGTTATTTTTCGCTGGTAATTTTTGCCTATATTCTAGATATAATATACATTTTTTTTGTGTTGAAATGAATATTTTCCTGCTAGGACACGGCCTTTAAACCGCGTTTTCTCCCGCTAGCCGCTGTCCTTTGGAGAGTCAGAAGTCTCTTTTGGTCTCCATGCAGTTAAAGCACAAGCAGCAGCCATGCTTTGCAGCTCTTGTCCACCTTCGTCGCCGACCTACCGAGAACAAACGCCTCAGTTATCGCCATTTCGCCACCAAACCGGCCAAAAATGCAACTAGAAAATGCTTTAGTGCCTTTACTTTGCATTTTGGCCCCAAAAACAAACATTTGCCGTCGCATTTCGATAAAACTGTATATTTTCTCTCTTTGTTCATAGTCCCAAATGGCTGCGATGGCGCAGCTCCGCCGTGTGGAGGCGCCCGCGAGCCTTAGCAGGTCCCTCCCCCTTCTCAAAGTCTCCCGCGCCAGCTTTCAAATCTCAGCTTCATGCATTGAATGAGAAAAAGAAATGGGGGAGTGAAAGGGGAAGGCAGTGGCCAGGCCCTCAAAATATGGCTCCAGGGGCCCACATGGTTGAGTTCTCACAGCCCATGACTGAAACCATGCATCACCCTCACATTTCTGGCCTGTAATCTTTTAAAATGACCTGGGTTTGAAATAAATTCATGTTTTCACATGAAACTGAAAAGATTTTTCAGCAAGGGTGTTATCAATCGTAATATTCGCATAAAGCATCCGACAAGCATTTTCCGACAATATAAACACAATTCAAACTCTTAGTGATACTGTTTTGGTTTTTTTTTTCTATTTTAACTCATTGCACTTGTGTTTTCCAGGCGAACCCACAAGAGGGAGAAAAGGAGGAGGTAAGAAGAGGGGGCACGTTAAGTTCTGCCTCATATGTGACCAAAATGAAATTTTAATCAGTATATGAGCCATTTTAGGGCATTGTCGAAAAGAAAGTGCTTAAGTATTGAATTCAAAAGCGTGTCTTCTGTGCAGTAACGCTCTTTTTTCCGTTGCAGCCCCAGAGGAGATCAGCCCGGTTATCGGCGGTAAGAAGACACACGTGCAAACTCAAACTACTTACTTACAGCAACACATTAAATTTAAAAAAACATGTAAAACATATCAGAATACTTAAAAGTAGTAACAACCGTGTAACAAACTAGCTAAAGCAACAGTTTGCTTTTAGAGAAGCATAAACATGTAGAGAAGTAAGTATTCATTTTTATAAGATACTTAAATTTGATTTATAGCAGTAAAAACCTTTAAAACATGTAATTTTTACATTATTTCACTGAAGATGTAGTAAAGTGAGAAAGTTGGCAGTAATAAAGTTGACAGAAATGCCTTAAAGCAAATAAAATGTCTTCTTACACAAAAATTAAAGATTAAGAAAGGTTTTTTGAGGAAAAAGTGCAGGGCTGGTGTGATACACACGTAATACAAACAGCAGGTATAAAAAATGGATCTTAGAGTTCTTTGTATAATCTAGTGTTTTAATATTGCATAAGTTCCTTCATAAACCTAGTTGGGAGCAGTTATATTCATGTTATAAATCTTTAGTTATGTGAACCAAAGTCATTTGGTACCTTCAGAAAAACAAGAGAAAAAAGTGAATTTTAGCAAAGAAAGTAGTTTTGTACTCGAATGTAGCCGTGATCCCTTCATCTTTGTGCCCACAGAAACCGCCCCAACCCAAGCCGGAACCAAAGGCCAAAAAGGCAGCAAAGGTAAAAGACTCTCACCCTGATTCTGAATAAACTTACTCACAAAGCAGGAGAGACGTTTCTGTAGTGAATATTCAGCCTGCTGAGAGCCTATTTTGTTGCCGCTGCAGAAAGAAAAGGCTGTGAACGACAAGAAGGAGGACAAGAAGACCAAGAAGGCGAAGGAGAACGCAGAGGCAGAGGCAAACGAGGAAAACCACTCTGAGAATGGAGAGGCCAAGACCAACGAGGTGGGTAGAGTCGAAACAAAAAAGTTCTAAACTGCTGGAAAAGTTGGTTATTTCAAACTCATCTCGTTCAGATTTAGCTTTAAGATGATTCTAAGTTTTGACCTTGGCATGTCTGCTTTGTCCCACAGGTGGAGGCAGCCCCCGAGGAGGCCAAGGAGGAGGCCAAGTCCGAGTAGCACCACTGCCCAAGCTTCCTCCTCCTCCTCCTCTACAATCCCTCCCACCCCTGAACCCCCAGCCAGCCAGCCAGCCCCCCCAAGTCTCTCACATGGTTTCCCTCCAAGGCGTATTGTTAACAGAGGAATATTTTTATCAATGATTTTATAAGTATCCGTACAGATTTTTAGCACAAAAAGCAAAGCTGATTATGGAGCGCCTTGCAGATTTGCAGTGGTCATATCAAGTGTCTGCAAGCAAGATGAACACACTAAATCTTTTTTAAATGGCATTTCATGATTGTTGAAGGCTTGTGTGGTGTAGAAAGTGCGTCCCTGCCGGATTGGCTATGTCGTGAGTTGTGTATTCTTGTGTTTTTCCTCCTCCTTCCCTGATCTTCTCTCCCGCCCTCCTCCCCTCTTCTTCCGCCACAGATTAGACCTTCCTCCCCCCTACAGTTCAGCCTTTATCCATGTTTTATTAACGGTTCAGCCATGTTAATGTGGGTGATTCTTTTAGACCTCTAAATGTGCAGTGAGTTCCCTTTGCTTCTGTCTCTTGTTTTTTTTTTTTTTTTTTCCATTGAAATCGTGTTTAAAAAAAAAAAAAAAGCGTGTTGAAGTGTGTTGTCCACATAAGAAAGAGGAAGATGAACATGTGAAACATTCCGGGAACAGCGATTGCCTCCGACCTGTCTCCTCGACGACCCTGCGTGTAAAACAGCTCCTGCTCCATCCACGCTGTCATGTCGGCTTTTCTAAACACTCTGGTTTTTTTAAAACGATTGAATTTGGAAACCTTCTCTGACAAATGCAGGTGTCTGGTCCCTCTCTTATGTTCTGAAATTCTCTTAATAAAAACAAGTCCTGGGAATTTTCCTCGAATCAGTGTCTGCAGTTTGTTTCTTTAAGACATGGGGAGTGATAGAAGTAGGAGCTTTACAGAAAAGAAAGGTTTTCTGCGAAGTTCACAAGCATGAGTCTACAGCGGAGCTCGGCCTCAGTAACGGCTTGAGCCTGGCCTTAAACTTCAGCGCTCAGTTTGTGAGTAAATGCAGCGATGCATCATCTGGAACTTTAGATTTAATGCCATTTTATAGCCTGTAATCTTCTTGTCAACCTTTTCTAATGCAGCATCCATTATTAACCACGTGAGAGCTTTTCTGTGTTCATCTGTACAGGCAGATGTAAAATCAGACCTTTAATGCTCGTGTTGCATTCATTTTAACAAATGACACGACAGAAAACATGATTCATTTCGTCAAAGGTCACGCCAAGTCTGAAACATGCCTGTAATGCGATTTCACTGTAGACGAACCCAACATTACCTTTGAGGCTCCTGCTGTGGGACACATTCTTGACAAACGCAAGTTCAACCTGCTTATTTGCTTTGTGTAATTAAACAGCGCTGATGCTCTAAACTCACTGTGAGTTGATACACGTTAGCTGAGGATTGAAAGCGGCATTATTCATCCCACTGAGCCGTCACTGGAGATCCACAGGGAGGTCAAGTCAGCGAAAGGTCAGCCACAGTTGGGATAGTATGCTGGGATCTCCCTGATTGGGAGTGTTTTTCTTGCTAGGAGAATGATTCACCTTTGTTGTGAATCAGGAAAATGTTGAAGTGACCGAAATTCTACTCAGCAACTGATTTAAGGTCTCTGCTGAAGTCAATAACTTTATGGCGCTGTCTTATAGCCATCCTAGAACAGAGGGAAGTTATAGTGCACTGTATGTCTTTGCCTACTGAGGCCTGAGCCCAGTGACGGAGCAGACAGGGTCTATCCACCCCTGCATCTTTCTTCCCCTTCCGGCTCTTCATACTCCGATTTAACTCTCCATGAACTCAAGCATGAGTGCTGTGACCCACATTCACCTCAACCCCTCAAACAAAATATCACTGATTTTTTTAGCAACATCATATAAAGAGAGCTCCATATTTAGCCGATGCATACAGAGCTTGCATGCGTCGGCTTATAGTAGAGGCCTGGCAGTAGCAGGCATGAGAGAATGCATGTAGTCTATTAAGCAAACACAGACAGAATAGGCTACTTTTTCCAGAGCTTTGTGTGTGTGTATCTGTGTGTGCTTTGCCTCCAGCACTGACAGTGTGTGACTGTGAATGCATGTGCGTGTTTGCAAGGTTCTTTCAAACCCAAACTTCACTCTCATGTGCATTAAAAACATGTAAAAGAGTGTTTTTTTATTGTATGGTGCAAATGATTTGCCATGCCCTCTTTAAAAAGAGCTAAAATAAGATCAGACTGGCCGCAGCAGGCCTCCTTTCTTGAAGACTACACCACCTGTGAGTACGCATTTAATCATAAATCACTGCCTGCAAGTGCCACTGAACGTGACGCCATGGTGTGTTTCCTCTGCTGCTCTGTGCAGCAGTTGCAGCCCCTCTGACCTGCATTGTCATGGCCGAGCACCAGGCTCCATTTTGTCGATATTTTGTTGTGTACACAGCGTTATTGTCTGGTGCCACCACTAGATGGCAGCATTGTCTTATCTTTATTTCTGCACACTCAGGAGCTGTTTCAAGGCATCCTGGCGAGCAGTGATTAACCTTACAATTTATGAACTGCTGCATAAAAAGTGTTTTTTTCTTCTGTGAGAAATAGGCTATTTCAAGGAATCATAGAGTAATAAGAGACAAATCACACATTTCACCATAAAAAAGCACTTCAAAGTGGATCCCTCTGGGCTCTAAAAAAACTCCCATCTCCTCTTTCATTCACATTTCCCATCTTAGGTTTCCTTTAATCCTCTGACAGCAGCGTCATCCTTTTAATGTGTCTGCTTTCCTGTTTAACCTGTATTCAACCAGACCAATTAGGAGCAACTCCTCATGCCCAGGCTATGAAATCAGCATCCTCTGTGTGAGATGTATTGATGAAGTGAAGTGATGTGTGGGGAAAACTAAAGAAAGCACATTATTGATCAGGCAGAAACTTTCTGATCTCAGCTATGGTGGTCTCTCTTTTCCGAGCCACCTTCTTTCATCTGTGCAGTCCTTGTGATTTTCCTCGGCTTCTGCATCTTCATTGATCCGTCCATTCATCCCGTCTCCTGTGATCAGCCCCCCGACTCGTTAACGGCTTTGATACTATAAAAGATGCGCACACACACGCAAACACACACAGCCCTCTCCAGAGACATCTCTGACATCAAAGAGCTAATTACTCCAATATTTTATCTTTCGTCTTTGCGTACTCGCTGCCCGGCCTGCCTGAACTGAATGTTTGTCTGCCTGTTTAACTGTCTGTCGGACCATCTGCCAGTCTGCCAGCTTGTCTGCAGTCCATCCTCTTCTATCTCTTTACACTGTCTAGTAATAACAAGGTGCCCCCAGCCTTGCACCAACCCCCCAGTTAGCACTCTCATTCAGTCCTCGGTGACTCTCTGATGGTTTATGATTTGTTGACTAAAATAGACCCATTTCCCTTTTTAAACATGTTCATATCCTATTCTGTCATCCCACGCCTTCCCAGCCGCTGTCTCCTCTCCACACTCATCCATTCACAGGGACTGTCCACATCACTCTGGTCAGGGTCTCTCACACGGTATGAGTGTGTGTGTGTGTTCACACGCACACTCCCATGTGCAACGGTGTGTGTAGTAGCCCACGAGTGGGAGGGCGTGGGAGGAAATTCTCTGCGTAAACGATGAGAATGACCTTTTGCGAGGAAGTGATTTAAATGATGTCCTGTCGTCACCAGGGATACCAGTGTGTGAATGTGGATGAGCATTTGTTGTGGAAAGAACGTCACACCTTTGCCCATGCTTACACACACACACACATACAAACACACACATCACAAGAGGGCAATACGCGCACACACAAGTTGCCAAAAGGTACACATTGACATTTTGTATAAAAAGCCTGAGTCAAATGTCCTCCCTGCAGACGGGACCTTAGTGATGCTTGAAATGAACAGATGTTTAGTGGCAAGGTTCTCTGCGATTCTTCTCTAAGAGGATGTTGCTGTCTGGCTGTCTAAAGTTGTTTTTGTTCGACTGTCTTGTTTATCTGCGGGGCTGGCTGCACTCTACAAGGGTGGGATGTACAAAAGCAAGTGAATGGAAAGAGGCAGGGTGAGAAGGAGAGGAAGAGAAAGTAACAGGAGGTGAGGAAGAAGGAGGGGGGGCAAAGAAAGGAAAGAAATCATGCAGGGGGAGAAGAGCTGGATGCAGATGGGGATCTATTCTCTCAGCGCACGCAGACAAGATGGAAATGAGTGGGCGTCTGTGACGTCAATCAGTGTAGACACACACACACACACACGCACACACACACACACACAAAGTGAGACACTCCCCTCCTCTTCCAGTCCCATGCTAATACATGCTTCACTGCAAACAGCAGCAGTATCACGGATCACAGGCATAAACATCATTACACACAAACGGCTACCCCCTCCAAACCAAAAACAAACATGAGCAAACGCACACACACACACGCACACACACACACACACACACAAATCTGAGTCTCATCTCTGACCAGCTGATGATGTCAAGCTCTATGTCATTCGTACAGTAATAAAAAACAGAAAACCGATATTGTGCCTCAGGTGGAATTAGCATTAAGAGAATTACATTCTTAAGAGTTTTCACCAAAATTTAAACATATATCATTCCCAATGCTAAGGGCTTAGAAGTCAATGTACTCTGCAGTTATTATACATTTATCAACCAAAGTTACAGATGAAGCATCCAGACGCTTTACTCCACTACTACACTGGCAATA
>JAQFJA010000026.1:5557023-5571850 GCA_029874485.1 Naso brachycentron | reverse complement strand
AAAGTTTAGTACTTGATAAACACAAATTTTAAAAAAAAAAAAAAAAAAAAAGATCAAAACTGAGGCAGAGATATTCTGACTTTCAGTGCCAAGTATGTTGTAAGCAGGAGCACCCTGGATTTTAAATGTCTCCGTAAAATGTAATGCAACTGGAAAACATGCTTGATTTCATCTACTTGGCAAACATGAGCACCTCTCAAATTCCACACCTCAAATATACTCATATATATATATATTCTTAAGAGGAGTCAAAGGCCACAGTAATGACGCTACAATCTGAACCAGAAAATGGCACAGATGGATTTAGGTTGTACATTAACTAATAAGTTGTATGTGTATTATCTTTTGCTTCTGATTATTCAGGCTCCACGTATGACATATATTTGACAAGTTTTCCTTTAAGAAATCATCCACCCATGTCACTGAGTCGTGATGACACAGACTTCTATCTAGAGAAATGAAAAACTATTTTTAAAACACTCCTCTCTGCCTTCCCATTTTTGCTGTTAAGGATGAATTAACAGATAAAGCAAGAGTGCATAAATTTCAATGTGTGTGCGTGTGTGTGCGTGTGTGTGTGTATTTCTAATGAAGGTGCATTGGAGGTGTGTGTGTGTGTGTGTGTGTGTATGTGTGGCATTAGAACTAATGATGCAGCAGCCACTTGCCAATTGCTCTATTTCTTTGAGTAAAATTTCTTGGCTGTTTTTCATCAAGGGTTTTATCCTCTTGTACCCTCAGCTGGAAGAGGACTGAGTCATAGCAGTCAAGGAAGCAAGGTGGGTGGGAGGCGCGGTGTGTGTGTGGGGGCGGGAGATAGAGGATGAATGTGGTGCGAGTCAAGGGGGGCGAGGGGGAGGTTGTAGTGACTGGAAAAATTATGAATGGTGAATACTACGGATGCACGTTATTAGCTTGTGTTCATCAGTCACAGAAACAGCAGTTCTGTCTGCAAATTAATACAAAATCCTCACAAACAATTATGTCTTTATTGGTTGTGCACCAATAGGTGTTGTATTATAAGAGGTTCAGTGGGAACTATCATAGCATTCAATAAGCTCTCACCCTCTCTCCCTGCTCTCACATGAGACTTTAAGGGAGCCCGTAATTGACAGTTACAGAGGAATTAATTTGGATGACAAGATGAAGGGAGACTCAAATAAGTCCGCCGGCAGCCATAATTATCTCAATTCACACTTTAAATAAAGCAGCATGTTTCATGCCTTAAGCCTCTGCTAGCCCCAACTTGATGCTTCTGTTTTCATTTATACTGCAGAGGCTGCATGTGCCCACCAACCCTTCCTTTTTTAACTCTGAGGTATAAAAACATGGAAATATGAACAAATGAACAGCCCTTTGCTTTTTCGTAAAAGCTGTCAAACCAGTGTCAGAGATTATAAAATGATACTGAGGAGATGAGAAAATCAAATGTATTGGCCACAGCATGTGAGAGACAGAAAGACAGATGTGTGGGTGATATTCTCTTTTTGTCTCAGTGAGTTTGGAACTGTTTGTTGCGGGTGGACGGGTGGGCAGGCCATTAGGAAAATTGATGTGCGTGCAGCTGTGTGTATATATGTGTGTTTGTGTGTGTGTGTGTGCCTGCTCTAACATCACTGCTGTCGTCATTGCAGCCACCTCGCAGTGACTCCCCTGTGACTGAAGGCCTGACAACCTCCCACGCTCTCCCCATCAACTCCCCTGCTCCTGCTCCTCTCGCTTTGCCTTATCTTTACCCTCACCCCCCCACCTTCTCCCTGTCCTTTGCTTTCTGTCTCCGCCTCAACTGCAGTTTCTCGTTTATCCACCTCTCTGTCCACTATCCTTCTCTTTCATTTTACCCACCTTCTTTTTCTTTTTGCTTGTTTTCATCTCTCGCCCCCTCATTTGGTGTGTGGGTCTTCCCTGTCTTTCGTCATGCTCTCTGCGCCCACCGTGCTGCCTCTCTCTGTCTCTATGGAAACCCCAAGTGGACAAGAGTGGCTCAGAGGTCTGTGAAATGCTGATACAGACCCTGTTAGATCACAAGCTCCCAGAGAGTCACATGCTTGCAACCTTGCACACACAAGTGCGAGCCTATTCTGTGTGTGAAAAGATGGTGTGTGACAGTGCCACTACCTGCCATCACACGAGTCGTCCCCCCGGCGGGCCCCCGCCGTGCAATGAGATGCTCCAACTCTCCGTGTGCCCAATGACTTATCACTGGTGTGAAGTGAGAGGAAAGGATGGAGGCCATGAGGGAGTAAGGATGGAGTCCTTTTGTTTCATTACTGTACAAGAGGACCATCGGATTCTGCCTCTGCACATATATTCCCATATGAACACACACGATGAAAGACACACATGTATAAGCACACTCCTCTCTGCCCCCTCCTCTCCTGTCTCCCCTTTCAGTCTCACACCTCACAAACCATATTCTCCTCACATTTACACATTGTTGAGCCTGCTGTGTTGCGTAGAACGTGCGTCATCCGGCTCCAAACACATCTAAAGGACAGGTGATTTGTGATAAGAGGCCTCACACAGACAGAATTTCACAGCTTTGGGTCACTCTCCTGGGCACCATCGTGATTTGACAGTCACGCTTAAGTGGATCATTGCAGAGCGCAATCATACATAAGCATAAGCTGTACAGCACATCATTTGGGGAAAAAGTGGAAGGGGCATGAATAAGAATGAAAGAACAGAATGTCTCTCACATCTGAAGGTTTGTTGAGTTTCCCCTTTATTTTTATCAAAATGTGCATGAATAAACTACAACAAAGGACTACATTTAAGAAGACATCAAAACGGGCAGCAATAACAGGGGTCAACCACTGAACACACACCCAACCCAGCCCCAGGCCCACCCCATTAACAGCCCCCAGTGCAGTGAGATAAGACATGCCAATGATGTCTCACATTTAGGCACTTGATTTTCCCTACCGAACCATCTTTGGTCACAGTTGCCGTTGCACGGCTTTGAACTAAGATTCAAACAGGTTTGAGGTGGATTGCAACTTGTTTTTATGTTGATTCTGTGTGAATAAGAGGATGCTGAGAGAAGTCACACAAGTTTAGATATAATTCCTTCGGTTATGACAAATCTGCCTCTGCCGTGTTTAAAGATGACCCAAAGATGGTTATAACTTGACCACCTCCATAGAGTAAACTTTAGGATTAAATAAATCAACACTAGATGGTACAGTACTTCACATAATTACAGAAAGGACTCCACAAAGGAAAGGAATCAAGCACTACATCTTTACACCATTTACCTGAAAACAATGCAGTGTATCCCCACACAATTTACTGTAATCAATACGCTGTACAGTCTATTGCAAAGGCATTGTTGTTGGCATTTTTCTGAAAGAACTAACCAGTCTGTTTACCACTGAGTATTATCTTGGAAAGTCTTGCAAAAATAGATAAATTTTTATTAAATTAAAGCCTTTGCTTTGACTTCAGGTTGTTATATATATTTAGCTACACATGCATGTCAAACTTTGTGAGCATACAGTATTCTGTATGTTTGTCTGCTTGTATGTAATTGTGTGAACGTGTTGTGCATGCGCGTGTGTGTTCTAATGAAAGTACTGTACACACTGCTAAACTTGTCCTTCAGTATTTTTTTCATAGTACATCCCTTCAGTAGAGAATTAACAAAGTTACATTAAACTGTTTAAGAAGCATTGTAGTCACACAGTATTTGGCAGTGAGAGAACAGTCCTATTTTATCCATGCACAATATCAACCACAGGCAAGGTCCACATTCTGAACAAACCCATTAAGAACAACACAGTAAGAACATGAAAAGAGTGTACAAGAATTCAAGAACCTGGAAGTGTGTTTCGTTTGTGTGTTTGAGTGTGTGTGTAAGAGTGTGTGGGTGTGTGTGTGCATGTGCCTGTATGTGTGTGAATGTCAACAGCACAGCTGGTTTCCTAGGGAGACCAAAGGGCTATGACTCATGTAGTGCATACAGCATTTTCTGGAAATTTAACAATATCGGAAGAATTATTATTTTCCCACAAAGCCCAGATAATTAAATATAATCATGTTAGAACCTTACAGAGTACTCTAGGAGTTAACTGTAAAAACCCACTCAATCCCACCCCCACAGGTCTATTATAGACCAAACAGTTTATCCCTGGATTATATTTCCATTTTCCAGCTCTTTCTTTACAGCAAGCGCCTTCCCCTTGCTCGACTGTGTATTTTATGTAATTATGTGTGTGTTTGTGTGTCTCAGACTAGTCCAGTCTGTGTATGCAGGTGTAAGGGGTACGGTTGGTAAAGCAGAGTTGATCCCCCTTGGGGTATATAGTAGCTGCAGTAGCTGGGTTCTGCTAAATAGGGGGCACTGTGCTCTGTAAGGTATGGGGCAGGCTGGTAGAAGCATGTCACATGGTCTGTGTTTGGGATAATGTTCTGTTCTCCTAGAACCTTCAGTGCCAGCACTGTGATCATGTTCAGAGTCTGACGCCTCTCATGTCCCATCAGACAAACTGTGCTATCATCTACTACACGACGCAGCGTCATCAGGTACTGGTACTTGCTTCTTTCCTCGCCGATAAAGTGGTTCTTCAAGTAGGACAGGATCTTCCTCTGCTGCTCTTGCACGTCAGGAAAATCGATGAAAAAGCGTGAGCACATGTAGCGCTCCAGTGTCTTTATCTGAGTCTCGCTGGCTGGTCGGTAGTCCCGGACCAACAGGTTGCTGTATTTCAACAGACCACCACCTCGAATCTCTTCTGGGTTCCTGGTAGCTATTAGGCGGTAGCGCAGGTGGTCCATGGCTGCCTCAAAGTCACCATACATGCTCTCTGCCAGGACCTCAACTGCAGGGGCTGAGTCAGATGTCTGGGGAACGCTGCTCTGCTGAAGCATGTCTCCAGTTACATCATGGACCTCTCTGTTCTCAGGCACAGAGCTGGATGCCTCATTGGCCTTAAGAGGCACAGACTCCCCTGGGCCTCCAGACTGAGACGGAGGCAGCACATGTGAGGTGGAGCTTGGGATTGCAATTGGAAATGAAACAGGTTCTGCAACCTGAGGTAAAGATGAGATATAATCTTCCTCCTTTTTATCCTCCAACTGTAGGAGAGGAATTCCTGGCTGAGGGGAGGACTCTTTAATCTGTTCCTCGCTGTCTGTCAGAATCAAAGGCTCCATGTCTGAAGTTACCTGAGGTACAAGGTCCTCTGACTCCACCGGCGGAGTGAGGCAGAGGAGGGGAGGACTGAGGCAGGGGGACGGTGGGCTGAGACAGTGAGGCGGGGGGCTGAGGCTTAGCAAAGGAGGGGTCAGGTAAGGAGATGAGCTAAGACAGGATGAGGTGGGGCTGAAACTCAGAGGTGGAGAGCTAAAGCTGGTAGCAGGGCTGATGGTGCTCACCATCGAAGATGTGAGGCAATGAGACAGAGGGGTCAGACACGGGGTAGGACTAAGGTTGGGTGGTGAGGGACTGATGCAGGGAGGGGAAAGACTATGTACAGGAGGGGTAAGACAGGAAGCGGGAGGGGTGGCACAGTGGGAAGGGGAGGGTGAACTAAGTGTGGTCTCTTGTGGGCTGCCATTTGGCTGATTCAAGTCCATCTTTTTGCTCTGTGGTTCCCTGTGTTCATCTTCATCACTGAGCTCAACTTCTGAGGTATGTACAGGTTCTTGGGGGTTTGAGCTTGACGTGTCTGTGTGTGAAACTAGCATGTCCACTAAGTCATGAGGCTCTGATTGTTTGGGTGCGTAGACAGTATCTGTGGCAGATGACTGGGTTTGCTCGTCAAAAGCCACATGCGTTGACCGTGTCTCTTCTAGGCTCTGAATTCTTGTCTCACATGGACTTTCTGAGATTAACTGAGAGGGTGACGGCTCCTGAGGTAAAGCAGACACAGGATCCAAAGCAGAGGTGGAGATTATATCAGGGGCCGGATCAGGAGCTAGAGTTACATCTAGGTTTGTAGCTAGGTAACTCGTAACGTTCGATTCAGGCCCAGGTTCTGCCTCAGTAGAGACAGTGTTTGTTTGGGTAGTTGTAGATTCTGAACTGGGAGCTGTTGGCTTTGGATTAAAGGCTATCTCAGGTTCAGGGTTAAGACCGGGGTTGGGATCAAGACAGGACGCTATGACTGGTTCGCTGTCAGAGACTGGACTGGGGTAATAATTGGGGGTAACCTTCCTACACATCCTTCGAGGGGGTTTGGGAGAGGAGTGTTTGAGCACCACCATGTGAGACAGTCTATCTGAGGCCTTACAAGAGGGAGAAGAGGAGGTCTTTTTGTCAGAAACAAGGCTGGGTGGTGCAGGTAAAATATCCTGAGTATCTGGAGGGCTGACGGCATCAAGTGTGTTAGGTGTTATATCTGAGTTATCCGTGTGTAGTGCACTGTGAATTTCTAGTGTATCCTGTGTGCTGGTAGGCTGGGTGTTGTGAAGTGTAAGAGATATGGAAGAGGTGGAACAAGAACAATCAATACCCTGTGTGTCGTCTATGTTTTTTGCTTCTGATGCTAATATCTCTTCTGTCGTTTCCCTTTCCGTATCCCTGTCGGCTTGCTCCACTGTCTCTGTTTCTACTTTTCTTTCATCTGCTAACTGCGTCTCTATCTTTGCATGTGAAGATGTGCTCAAGTCTGAAGTAGACACGTGTTGTGTTTTATCTTTGTCATTGCTTCTCTGATCCCCACTAGAACACTCAGAGAAGTCCGCACTGTGCTGCTCGTCTGCAAGGTTTAGAGACTTTGTCTGGGTTTTGTTTGAAGTTTTTGGCGGCTTGGACTGCTGTGTGAGTTCTATCTGTTCGTCAGGGGGTTTTGTGTGATCAGAATGTTCTATCTGGGTGGAGAGTTCTTTGTGATTTGAATGGGCTGGTTGTTGGCCATCACAGGGTTGGGTTAGTCCTGCCTGTCCTACCTTCACTGAGCATTTAGTTTCGTCCAAGAGCTCTAGCTCGTTTCTGAGTTCAATCTGAGTTGGTGGTTTGGCTTCTTCAGAGGTTTGCTTCATTTCTGTCTCGTCAGAAAAGTCTGCATTATTTAAGTTTTCATTGTGTTTTGACACTTCTTTCATTTCTGTAGGTATCTTCTCTTTGAAATCTTTTTCAACTTTAGGAGGTTTTGTCGGATTTGGATGTTCAATTTGTTGTGAGAGTTCTGCCTTGGACTCCTCTTTATGCGCATTACCTCCCTGTTGTGTTTTGCTGATCTGAGACCCCTCTTTGCTGGACAAGTCACTACCAGAAGACTTCTCTGTGTCTGGAGCAGCTGGCTGTTTGAGCAGAGAGGGAGAGTCTTTATTCTCATTCTTTGCAGGCTGGTCAACAGTATTTTTTTTGTGCTGTGATTCCTGCTGCATGTAGGATGCAAGGAGACGATCCAGAATGATCTGGAAGGAGTCAACGCTGAACTCAAACTGCCGCCTCAACACGCTCACAAATTTGAGCTCCAGGTTTTTGCCACTGTTGTTTGACAGTGAGATGAGGCTCCAGCGGTCATGCTCATTGAAGACCTTGACCATTTTCTGGACATAGGCCTCCTTCATTGTGGCACTGCTGATCCGCTCCCTGTTGACCCCGGCAGGTAGGCAGTCAAGCAAGCAGCCCAACACTGACTCCTTGATCACCTGGAAGACAGAGAGGTCAACAACATGACAGCTACAACTGTGCAACTGATGGCTGCGATCTAAAGGCCAATTAATGCTTCATCGTTCAACACATTTGAAAAGTATCACTCTACAGGACTGCAAGAGTAGCGCATCATTTTCAATTTATGCTTCACCGAAAGGTTTCAGTCATCTCCATGGTAACCATATTTGACAGGAAGGCTGGAATATCAACAAGGAAGTCCAGTTAAAACTATCTCCTTAGTGATGTTTCCACTACTTAATCACATTATGTGACATTATGTGAAAATATGACAATGCCCCCAACATGACAAAACTCTCCAGGTGCACGACTGAAATGAAAGTGCCAAGCGACATGTTTTTTTGTTGAAATTACATCATTTTTGTTAAGAGACACTTTTCAAATGTGTCTAGTGACAAAGCATATACTGGCCTTAAGTCTGCTTATTTCATTGAACTGAATATTCTGAAGCTCAGATGGTTTAGTTTTCTGTATAATGCAAATAAATATTAAAACCATTAATATTTATTTAGCCCTCTGGAAAAATATTGTGCAATTAAATTAGGGGTAGGATGACAACAACGTTAGCACCAATAACATTGCATTTCAAAAACAAATACTGCAAGGCTCAAGCAATGAAATTAATATTAATCAACAACAGAATTAAGGATTTTAAATATAAAGGAATAAACTCCTATATGCTCAGCTGTTTTTACGCTGTCTTGCTTCCTTTTTCTAACCCAACAGTTCAGTAATCATACCTGAAACTCCTCCTGACTGGGCAACTCCACTCCAAAGATGATGTCCAGGTCCTTGTAGCTTGTTCCGTTGTCTCGGACAAGGACGTGGCTGGCCGTGGAGCCATTCAGACGAACATCTCTTACGGTGATTCCCTGCTTCTGCAGCCTGGCCCGCACGGCTATGATGATGTCTCGAGGACGCAGCTCCAGCGTGGGAAAGTTCCCCCGGCCGTGGATTGGAACCACCTCTGACAAAACCTGATGCAGAACCTCTACCTGCTCAGCATTCAGGCTGTGGAACCGCTGACTGGATTTGGTTTCAGACATGCTGCTTCCCTGAAAGAAGGGACAGAGGACAAAAATTAGAGTTTATTACAACTCAGGAACAATATGTGCTGTGTGTTTAACTCTCTCACTCACTCTGTTTCTCGCACACACACACACACACACACAGACACACACACTTAGTACTCACTCGCACTCATATGCACACTCCCTGCCAGTCTGCTGTCTGCAAGTCACAGCTTGGCTGACAGCTTTCCACAATGCTAATGTAACTGCTGTGTTGACAAGCTGACACATGGAGCGATTCACATAGATGTGTTTTGCATAAATATTCCTCCACTGCTTAACCAAAAAATAAGAGGACATGCTTGACTGGAATCACAGAGTGTAAAATACATTAACTACTAATCACCCAAAAACTTCAATCTGTCCGATTGTAAGAGCAATACAGAGAATTATGATAAAAATGTACACTTATTGTGTAGAAGTAATAATAATAATTCTAATAATAATAATATGTAAAAGTTGACTAAAGCCTTGTTTATTGATTGTTTCCACCAGAGGAGCAAGGGTTAAGCTGAATGAGTCATCACCAGCAGACTGCATTAATCACACCAACGTCACTAATTAAAGACACACATCTGTTTTTGTGTCCGTGTGTGCAGCACATGATGTGTATACATTACAAACAATGACTCCCACACACACATTCATGTGAGTGCACACAAGCTCTCATACAACACCTTTATAACACAAATTGGAACAAAGTGGAATTTAACATCAGCCTATTATTTGTTTACCTTTCACATGTAATCCTCCTGGTAGTTACGCACGCAACCTCTGCATCCAGTTTTCATCAATCAGTCTCTACAAACTAGGCATATTTTTCAATAAATCAAACAGCATTTGCCTAACCAAGTCAGTCAGAAGAGTCTCTGTTCTGTGGATGCATATAAAAGTGTTTCGGGCACTGAGTGCTCGTGTTTGAGTGTGCAACTGTGGTTCATAGCAGCCCATTATGATCTATTGTTTGCTTTAATCAATAGATGTCACTCTGTGCTACAGCTGAATGCTGCTGATTGCTATGATTTGTCAATACAAGCAGGGTAAACATTAGGATACTAATGAGCAGTAATGGGATGCTTTCTGGTAGCAGTTTGTCAGACATCAGGGGGCTACAGTTCATAAAAACCACAAACAATCTATTATAGGGAGTGTTTATAAATCTTCTAATCTTCCATGTTACACACATTTCAGCAAACACTGAAGAACAGCGCTTTGCTCCATTGCATCTGTAAAGCTGCAAAAGGCAACCTCTCTGCCCATTCAAAAAGATCTAAGTATGCTTACCTAAAAAAGACAAAGAAGTGGAGTCAGAGAATTCAAAGCCGCTTACAATCAAAGTGGATGAAACAAATGTCTGAGCTCCAGTTTAAAGCCAAAAATAGCAAGCAAGAATCCAGAGACGACAAATACAATTCCAGATGTTGACAATGATCATATAGTATACAATTAAAAACTGTGCTGAGGAGGCAGAGAGGCACTGCGGGACTGTTTTACAGATAGTCCCTGTATCTCCCCCTCCCCTTTTGCACTCTTCTGCAAACTTGCAGCCTGAGTGACTCATCCAGGCGTATCGGCTCAGCACGCACATAATCTATGGCCACTGAAAACCCAACAAATCAGTGAGCCTCATATACACTGGGCTGAATCAAAAACATATACAAACAAGAATGCCGGGTAAACTTAGGTGGAAATCTCCAGTATAAAATATGTAAAGTAGTATACAAAGAAAAAGGAAAAAAAAACAATGGAAAAAGCCAGAGAAGATCCAACTTTTTAAAATTATAGTGATCTCATATGTGTCTAAATATTTTTTCTTCATGTACTAAAACAATTATAATCTCATGAACTCTTACCGAACAATTCAGCATCTGTTTTAGTACCCTGCCAGATTTTATTAGGCATGTCTACTGCCCTGAAATTTTGTATAAAATCAAATGTATAGCATGATTAACGGCTAAACTTGCAATACAACACCTTCAAAACAAACAAACAAACAAACAAAAAAGCAGTTATTTCCCTTTAACCATCAATTGAAGATTTTAGTTCACCCTCTGTACTGGTTCTCAGTCCATCACTACCTAGAATTTCCTTGAACGGATCAGAGCCCTTCTGCATTTCACTCTGCCCTGCTGGTTTCACTCTAATCACCTAATCACGCACTTACTTAATCCCGAGACACCAGGTGAGGGCAATTGACCGCAATTAAGTGCCTGGCAGGATACAGAGCAGATGAGTGTCAAGATTAAAAGCACAGCACGGTTTGTAAGCCCATGCAGCCACAAAGAAAGTGAATGATCCAACTTTACCGCGCTGGTTCTTACCTGTTGCTGTGGCATTTGAGGGAGCAACGGGCTCCTGGCTTGACGGTGGGATAAAACCTTGAGTATCCACCGAGCTTCAGTTTCGGAGATTCTGTGTTTCTTGCGATAAGTGGGTTTGTTTTTCTTTTCAAGTCCCTACCCACCCCGGTGAGGCTCGGTGCTGATGCTGCTGCTCTGTCCCTTATAAGGCATGTGAGGCTACAAGCTGTGCGCGAGTTCATTCGGGCGCTGTCCAGGAGCTCGCGTGGTGCTGAAATGAAGACTGAAATGAGTCCTCGCGCTCTTGTTTTCTCCTCCGGCCGCCCGGAGCGTAACGCAGTTTCCATAGCGACCTGCCGTCATTCAGTTATGACTGGGGAGTGTGTGCGTGTGTGCTTTGTGTGTGCGTGTGCACAGCAGGCTACGGTCACAACAGTGATGGTGGAGTTGTGGCTGTGGCGCGGGGAGTGTTAACAGGTGTAATATAATTCTAATATGTGCCTCCATGTGTGCCTGTCTTAAAAAATAAAAGTTTACGAGCTCAATTTAAAAATGAGAGAATAAACCCTCCGCACTGTGCTGTCTGAATGAAACACGGCACGGGCTTAACCTAATAAACCGGTTGGATGAGGAAGCACTTTTATGCCTGCTTTGGTGGGATTGTGGTTTAAATTTGAATTAAAACTGGCCAAAAAAAAAATCACAGTGTCTACTCAAATGTCACCCCACGGCTGTGCTGCCTTTGAGGCCAGGACGGTTTAAACCTCTGGAAGACAACCCACGCTCTACAGCCACCTGCTGAACTTGTAGGCTAGTTTTGAGGAGCAGTTTTTAAACACTCCTCATTCACTTCTTCGCTCTCCCGCACATATAATTACGTCTAGTGATGTGTCCATACCGAATATAAGAGATAGCCCACAGTATGAGTCATCCATGCTGCTCCCTCCCCCTGACCCAGCCGTTAATCCCCCATCCCTCCACCCCCAAGTCCCAGCCCCCATCGGCTGGCCGCTGCACACACACACACACACACACACACACCATAATTATTTTTTCTCACTGGACATGCTGTCTTTTTCTTTTCTGTTCCATCTCATCCACGTCAACTATCCCAAAATCTCTCTGTGTTCTGGTCAAGGTCACAAACCTGAGTAGACTGTCTTTCTCTCCATGCAGAACTCTACCAAAAAAAAAAAAACGGTTACATATGTAAGATACTCCTAAATGCATCACAAATAAAGCGAAAGAAACATGGCTGAGAGCATCAAGGCGAGCAGCGCGTGTCTCAGTAGAAAAGGTCAATTTACTCCTTCACCAAAAAAGCACAAATGACGTCACTAGACATGTACCACAACCTACCGATACCGGGTACAAACTATTTTTAGCCTGGATGGAACTTGTCTGCTTTGGACACGCGTGCCCGTCCACTCCTTTAACACTCGTGACGTAGGAGGCGCGAGCACGCTATGCAAAATCGTGACTCCGTGTGACGACGATGAAAGATGGACGGGAGTATTCAACGACAAAGATCGCTCGAGTCAAGATGGTTATCGTCCGAGTGATTCTGTAGCCTAAATGCGTAGGCTATTCGTCCAGCAGGGACGACAAATCATGTAAATCATGACTCATGTTCCCTCTTATGTCTAATATTATGTTATTTATTTGTAAATAGGCTACGCGTGTAACAAAACATCATAAATATAACTGGTAAAATAGGAAGGAAAATGCGTTAGCATAATTCTACTTCTTTAGCACCATGTCACTGCGCATGCGTTAGATGAGGGTGCCCTTTTTAACGTTTTTAGTCGGTTTACAGTTTATCCGTACCTGAATAAATTAGAAATTTCGCCAGAACAAAAATATTTTCCAATAATTATTACAATTAGGATGTAAGACAAAGACGAAACCGCTTCTCTGCTTCACTGATTTTAAGCGAATGCGGAAGTAAGCTAAAGGGAAGCTCTTGGCTCGCTGCGGTGACGAAGGCTTGTTAGCCAAAAAAAATCAAAACAGTCTGTGAGTGGCTGGATGCTTCTTTTGTAACATTAGCTGTGTTTAATCAAACTGAGTGTTTGTCTCAGAAAGAGACTTTCATCATGTCGAATATGGAGAGTATCCTTTCCTGTGTAGCTCCTCTAACGTGCATAGCGGTAGATAACGTTACAGTTAGCTAGCAGCTGTTTATATGTAACCTGGTTTTGTTAGCCAGTCTTGATTTGTTTGCAACTTTTGCCCAGTCATTCATTGCTGAAGGAGCTTGCCTCATTATTTTGATTACTTTTTGGATCAGTTAGTTGAATGTCTTTGGATGCGTCAATTTATATGAGTATATATTTTACAATTCCAAATGATTGTCACTGCTACATTAAACCATTCCCTAACTAACTAACGTTATACAGAACACTTGTTCAACCTCAAGTTTGCTGCCAAGGATCTACAGCGCAGCTCCAAGAAATGTGACAAAGAGGAAAAGGCAGAAAAGGCTAAAGTGAAGCAGGTCAGCTTGCTATATAGTAAATTTTCCAGAATCAAGGAACAGATGTAGCTTATACAATGCATGTGTCCTCTTTCCTTTGTTGTCAGGCCATTCAGAAGGGTAATATGGAGGCTGCCAGGATCCATGCAGAGAATGCCATTCGTCAGAAGCATCAGTCCATCAACTTCCTGAGGATGAGTGCGCGCGTGGATGCTGTCGCTTCCAGAGTCCAGACGGCTGTAACTATGAACCAGGTCAATAGTTTGTAGCAGACTTGCTTTGCTTTCTGATACCAAGCAGAGTAGGTATATGACAACCACTGAAAAACATACTGGACACATTTAGTACGGTCACATCTATTTTTCAAAATAAGACAGCTGAAAAACCTATCATGATAGTGAAGCTTCATATCAGTCAATATCGGTAATTATTGATCATGTAGGTTGTGACTGACGACTTGTTGTGCATTTTAAGGAATGAGAGCGGCTAAGGTGATGAGTAGCATCACAATATTTTTGACCAGATACCTCAATACTGAGACAGTATTGTAAAGATGGCTATGGGTGATTTCACAAAATATTAACCCACTGACATTTTTTGATAAATAATCATCAGTAATGTGGATAAGTGGGTAAAGGTGAAGAACAACGAGAACAGTGTGGTAAGTTCAGAAAATCACTTCACTGTAATAAAGCCTTTTCAACCAAGAAAAGACAACACTTGTGCCATATCATGATATATCGATATCCAAAATCTGTCACAATATCTTATCTAATATCATAATACAATACAATACATACTTCTCATTCAGAATATTGTCAGATAATTTCGATTAGAGGAAAGTTTCTAAGGTTTGTACTGGCTGCCGCAGGGGAAAAAATAACATCCCAAACAATGATTCATCATGTCTTATCACCTGCCTGGTCAACATTGTCACTTCTTTTGTTATTGTTATTATTTTAGTCCCATTTACTGTTTAGATAGATTTCAGTAGTAGAAAACATGAACAAAAATGTAGACAAATGATGGGCAACCAAGGTCTGGTGTAGGGTTGTAATGATTCTCACAGTTTTATCATAACACTTAATTTGTATACCACTGTGCTTATACTTATGCATAAATGCCAGTTATTTCACTGTGCATATTTATTTCTAAGTGTATAGAGTGCCTAAGTCACACCCCTCTACTTACAGGCCATGGGGCCTTAATTTGGAAAAAATATAAACGGTGGTCAGTGGAGAGGTACAGATTATTTTTTGATCCTGTTTGGCTTGTGCCCAAAATTACACATATGATGGCTGTCCGTTCAAAGGATAATTTTTCATGTGAAGAAAGTCGAATTTTGTCATCAAACAATAAA